>JAHLJT010005437.1:103447266-103806614 GCA_031308135.1 Acheta domesticus | reverse complement strand
TTTATATACCAACATCCCAATTGAACTATTTGATAATATTATTAAAGAACATTGGTCTGACATTAGTAATACACCCCCATCTCCTTAGATCAATTCTTAATAGGTTTAAGAGCCATTTTAAATAACAACGCATTTTCTTTTAACAAAAAAATTTACCTTCAAACCTTTGGATTAGCAATGGGGTCTCCTGTTTCCTCTGTACTTGCCAATCTAATCATGGAACATATAGAGGTCTTCTGCTTCTCCCAAATTCAATTCCATGTCTTATTTTATTACAGGTACATGGATGACTTGATTACTTGTTTACATCAATCCAATGTCGACACTTTGGTCGATATACATAACAAATTCCACCCCAGGTTAATCTTTACCACAGAATTTGAGAAAGAAAAAAGAGAAATTCGTTTTTTAAATCTTAAATTAATTGTTAAACAAATAAAATTATAACAGACTGGTATCAAAAGCCAACCTTTTCAGGAAGAGTTTTAAATTATCTATCCAAGCATTCTAAGAATCAAAAAATAGCCATGGTTTACAATCTTGTAGATTCCGCTCTAAATTTAGCTAATCCTGAATTTCACAACAAAAATCTAAAGATAGTCGAAAATATCCTGAAAAACAATCTCTACCCATCATTCTTTATTAATAAATATATTCAAAAAAGATTAACACACAAATCCAAAACAATTACCAGCAATACAAATTTACGAATACCCTTACCATTTTATGAACCTGTCAATGATAAAATAAAAGCCTATTTCAGAAAATACAATTTAGACATTGTATTTTACAATCTAAATAAAACTAGCCATCTTTATGACAAGCAGAAGGATAAACCTAGACTAGGAGATAAATCGAATGTTGTATACTCCATTCCTTGCAATGATTGTCAGCAGATGTATATTGGGGAGACTAAGCAATATATTAGCAGACGGATATACCAGCATAAATACGACATTAACAAAGACGCGGATTGCATACATCTTTAACCAAGCATAGGACGGAACTTAACCATTCTATTGCATTTGACAAAGTCAAAATTTTACATTATGAAAAACAAACATCAAAAAGGCTAATCGCTGAAATGTTGTATATAATAATGAATGATACGATGAACACAAAAAGTGACATACAGAAGCTGAACCAAATTTATAAAATGTTAATGCTGCACCAACTTCCATAATTGTGTTATTTTTTTGCCAATCCTACATGTTTGAAATGTTTATTCCTTAACATATCTAAATGTGCTACTCTCATCAATTGCATAATGTAAATATTTGTTTTGACAAACCTTCAGGGTTTTGTGGATGTAACAGTATTGTAAATATTTAACTTAAAAATTGTAAATTCTATTGTTTTATATTAATTTATTTAACATTGTTAACCGTTGCCATAATTGCTCTTGACAAGGCATGTACAAAGCATGCGAAACGTTGAGCCAATAATAAATGTTTTTTAAAAGAAGTTTAATTCCTGTAATCAATTTTGATTGATCCTATATGGTCAAATACATATATTTATTCGTACCATCAACACCTACAATTATATCAGGATCAACAGGAGAATTTACATCAATTTCAATATTGTTATTATTATTATTATTATTATTATTATTATTATTATCATTGGTATTAGTGTTCTATGTTACTGAGAGACTGTATTTTTGTTTTTGTAATAAGCTGCCACCGGGTGATACCCAATTGCAGTTTAAATATCTATCTATCTAAAGTATTCCAGCCGCATCCACAGAGGGGAGGTTTGGTGCAAGCTCCAAGTACGCAGGGCCTAGGTCCACGAACTTAAACACCAAGCGGCTTGGTGGTTTTACCACGACGCGAAACATCACACGTATTGGCCTCACACATCTTGGCGTCGCACGTCTTGACGTCACACATCATGACATCATACATGACTGATGAAGATAAATGTTACAAACTTCTAGCGCTTGTAGAGGAGGCAAAATTATAATTTTTTTGCGAATGAGCGTATACTGGAGAATGTCATATGATGGGGTACAAACGCAAATATTGCATGGTGAATATTAGGCATGGTTACCAAGATGGGTGTTTGGGAAGAACATGAAAACTCGACTTCAGGCGCTGTCTGGTGGCGAATTCTAGTGGCCGGCTGATCTGATCGGCTGTTCTCCGTGGCTTCTTCGATTGATACCAGGCGAATGCTGGAACAGCCGACGCAAAATTGGAGTGATGAGGATGGCAGTTCTCAGGAAACAAAATAATTTTTCAATCAAAACGAAAAAACCTTCATACATTGCAAATCAAACCATCACTCTGTTACCTGCCTAGAAACTGGACGACTTACAGCGTCATTCTCTCTCGGCAACGCTCAGATGTGAGGTTTACATTTTCATAACTGAACCGTCATTGTTCCCAATGAATCCACTGTATCAAGTGTAACCTCTCAGACAGAATCCTGTGTACCTTCCATCCGCTCTCTGTTCCGACCGATTGTTCTCATTTAACTTTTAAACATCCCTTTTCACGAGATATAATGAGAGGAATTTCCAACATCAACACCACAGAACGATCACCAAAACGACTGGATTAAATCCCCTCCAAATAATATTCCATCACTATCGAGAAAATCACCGGCACCTTAAATGCTTAACAAGCTTCGCAAACCTCTTCGTTGCTCAACACGCAACCAGCAGCACTCCAAAGCCGCCTCGAACAAATCTCTCTTTCGCCGATCGTCTCTTGTTTTTGTTGCCCTGGCGCGCCGCGGGGAGCCAAAAAACTTCGGTCCCGCCGCCATCTCGAGAAGTGAATCTGGTTTCTTGATCTCGTTTCGGGCTTTGTAGGTTAACCAGAAAATCGAAGGTTTTTATTTCCAGTCGCGGCGGCGGGGACAGTCTTTCTGTATATGGTTTTAATTCCTGGTTAGGTTAGTTAATGAAGCTTCTATCGTATTCACTGAGACGCGCCGCCATTTTGGTTTGTTTTCGTTTGTTTTCGCGGTGTGGTAATCTGTTTTCGGAGCGAGCTGCTCTCTTGCGGTGGGGATCTGCTGCGTCTTTCTTACGTGGTTTTGTGGTTTGGTTAGGGTTTTCGCGGTATTTTGTTGCACCTTCTACAAGGAAAGAGCTGCTCGCTTCATTATAATTGATCTCTGAGAGGAGTATGATTAAAATTGAATGCTTAGCATATATTATGACAGCGCCGAATGTTGTTAGTGATTTGTTTTGTCGTAGAGTTAAAACTGTACTTAATTATGTTACACGTTATGTTAATTTTTTTGTCTTTTCTACCGGAAAAGGTTTTAAAGATGCTTCTTTTTATATGGCGTTCAATTATTTGGAAGCAATCATGCAAACGTTTGTAAGATCATTTCAACGCATTGTTGCAAGTTGAAAATCCTGTTCTTTGTTGCCTTCTTTGTTCGCAAATGTTTCAACAACTCAAGCAAATATTAGGTGATAACGTTGAAACTAACCATACGCAAAGTGAAAGATGTCATCTTAAGGTTACACCACACTCCGCTTGCACTTGAAAAGAACAGGCTTTCGTTTTTGTGATCTCATTGGATAACAAAAGCTGATATCCTTAAAAGACTTTCAGCACAATATGGGTGCATTTGTTTCCTTGGGGAAGTGTTTTCCAGTAGATTGAACTATTTAAAGCAAGAAACTAACATGTAGGGTAAGAAAAGAGCAAATATCCTCATCCACTACTGATTTCAAAATTGAGCAAGTCTGTTCCCTGATTCTGAATAACCGATCCCTGACTTTTGATGAAGTGGAAACCATATTCATCTTTGTCAGGTTCTGAATGTGGGAACGCCTAGACAAATTGTCGGAAGACATTATTTTGTTGCAAGGCAATCCGATTTTGCATTCGACCGCCCAAGCTCTGCAAAATCTATATTTCAATGTGTCAAGCAACCTCAGATTCAATGTTGTCGTGTTTAATTGACATCTATTTGGTTTACTTACTTATACTTTAAGAGATTAAGGATTTGCCTCCAAACTACAGGACAGTAAACAGTACCTACATCGCTTGCTGTTCAACTTAAAATTCTTTTTATTTTATTTTCGTACGTATGTAATTTGAACGATTTCGGTTTAGACGTCTTATTTGTTCATTTAGTCGCAGCCTGTCGATCATCGCAACTTCACGCTCACTTTCATTGCTCGAAGCGCTGTTGTGCACTCGGGAGGTCATTAGCTTCATTTGTGAACAGTGAGTGCACTGCAATTCTGACGGCCGGGTGGCCGGCCAAAGGTGCCGACGGCGTACAATTGAGTGCGTTCGAAAAGTCACGCACGATATACCATTTGCATTTTTACAAATTCCGTCAATTCACACATTTTAGTTTTTCTTTGTTTGCACCTAAAAATAGAAGATTTTTCTTAACGTCAGTTCTTAGAACTATTTCAGGAGCTTTTACTTACTTAAAGCACGACTTTCTTAACACATTCAGGTTGCTTCCCGTTGAATGTACGGGCACCAACAGATCGCCTTAAATTACGACGTGCAAATTCATAGTGAATATCTCCTTATATCATCTGCATTTCGCTTACCGTTTTATGTTTTCTATAACTGGGGAAAGAAATATCTAATTTTTTTCAAATGTTGCTAATCTCGCGCTTTTTTTAAATTTTATCATTATTCTTTTTATATTTTATTTATCTTTCAACTATCGTATTTATAGTTAAAATGTTGGGAAGGCATTGTGGAACTTAAGAAAAGTGCGCAAATAATCTTCTCCTCCATACATATACAGTTTTCACTGTTTTTTTGACCAAATAAATAAAATCAAGTAAATCAAATCATGCCATTTTTCATTCGATGACTATTCATGGAGGTTTCAACGGTAATAAAATACTTAAAAACATAGATTTCGCTTGCTCGTATTTAAGTGGTATTAAATCGCTTTGAAATACAAGGATATGCATGCCCTCTGCACTGACGTCTAAGGAGCTCTATTCAAATCATCACACCGAAACCAATTATTTTGAATAAAAAGTAATGTTTTCATTATTTCAATAGACACTACTGTAAGTACACTACTAGTAATCTTAAATGTAAAGTTCTGATATTAACAAAATTTGTGAGAATTTAATTAAAATAAATGTCTTAAACTTTTTTGATCTCAATTTCTAGTGTTATTTATATTAAAAAATCTTCTAAACTATTAATGTAAATATAAAAGTTGAAACTTCAAATAAAAGTGCAAGATTGTTTCTTTAAAATAAAAAAAGTGCTTCTATGTTTATTGGTTTAGAAGATGTGACTATTCAAAGATACCCCAAAACCTCACGACCTGTGGGAAAAACGTTGGGCTGAGGCTATGACCTGAACGTGTTAACGTTATAGAAGGGAGTAAATTGTGAAGGAAGTGCTGTGCAGAAATGAAGCGTTTCTGAGCAAAATGACGTACGAAGCACTTGTACGTCTAAATGAAGAGAAAACGGTGTTTTCTTTTACCGCTAGAAATGGCTCACTCTGTACATGATGTCCGGAGAGGAAACGTGGAGACTTCTAAAATAAGCTCTTAAGACAATTTTAAGCAAATTTTGTCCATTAAACTATTTAGGTATTCCGAGTGGCTAAGCCGCAACAAGGACTCAAATGTTGGTTAGAAAAAATGCATTCTAGGCAAACGTTTGTATTGCAGAAGCATGTAAACACTCCTTAAACATGTAAATTGTTTATTCTTTACTAAAGAATTTAATGTATTTGTTCCGAAAGAAAAAATTAACCGAGAAATAAAAAGTGGTTAAATTAGGTGAATTGGGTAAATTAGGTGATTTTTATTTTTGTGTTAATTTTTTCTCAATAAATATACTCATTTGTTTTGTAAATAAGAAACAATTTGCATGTTTCTGAAGTGGTTACATGTTGTGAAATCCAAATTTGGCATAGAAAGTATTTTTTCAAAACAACTTTTGAGTGCTTATTCTGGCCTGGCCATTCGAAATAATCAAGTAGTTTATTAGACAAAATATGTTTAAAATTGTCTTAAGAGCCTATTTTCGAAGTTTCGACGTTTTCTCCCTGAACATCGTCTATATGCTCTCTGTATCGGTCTACGATGTGCCCAAGAGCTGGCTCCACGTGAGGTTGAGGGAGTCACGTCAGTGCAGATGGACCCAGGGACGGCGAAGAGACGATGACGTTCCCGTGGATTCTTACAGATGACAGCAGGCAGAAGGAGTTGGGGAAACAGAAGAGTCGATGATGTTCCCGTGGATTCGTACGGATGACAGCAGGCAGGAGGAGTCGGTCAAATTTAGAGAACTGGCTACAAAGGACTGGGTAGGAATTGGACCACGCCAGGAACGAGAGATTCACGCGTTATATGTGAACGGAATGGGAGAAACATGTCTTATTGATTGATTGATTGATTGATTCCTCTTTCCGGGAGCGTCAACTACTTTGGTCATTAGTCCCGTAAGTGTAGTGCGTATTTTTCCTCGGTAGGTGGCGATGAACTTTTCCCCGCTGGATGGCGAGATCTGCCGTCGACTAGCGGGGTTTCCCCTCAATTAAGTATCTCCCACCAGCGGGGCAACGCCCCAGCCGGGACAAGCTGTAAGCTCCCGACCGGTCTCCCGGCATGTGTGGTAGTGTAGTGCATGTTAGTGTAAGTGTGTGTGTAAGAGGACAAGGAAGGGGAAGGAAAGATCGCGCGCGGTCCGAGGCCCGTTTGTTACGGTACTGCTCCGGCATTCGCCTGGTGCTGATCGGAAAAACCACGGAAAACTACCGATCAGAGCAGCCGGCCGCTACCATTCTCCTCCAGACAGCGACTGAATTCGACCTAGCTGACAAGCTTGTGTCAAAACTCATGCCGTCGTCTGGAGTGTAACCCTAGGACCTTCCTGTCAGAGGGACTGCAGTGACATAAGGTTGATGCACTGAGCCATCTCTCCCGGTAAACATGTCTTATCTTCTCTGGCATTCGCCTGGCACTGATCGGAGAAAAATGGAACGAGCAGCTTAGCCAGGCATCTAGGATTATCCTGCAGACAGCGCCTGTATTCGCCCCAGCTATGTAGCTTGTGTCGAAAATCTTCCCAATAACAGAACTCGAATGTAGGACCCCCCCCCATCCAGTTTAAGAACTTCTGTTATCGCCTCAAAAATGCATTTCATATTCCTTGCTGTCTGACTTGGAGTGATTTCAGAGAGTACTTTAGGAGGCAATAATCTACGCATCCTAAGTTTGTTAAAGAAAAATGCCATTCTTTTAAAACATGCGGATGAAAACATTACGGACGAAAAACAATTCGTGCGATAGGGCGAATACTATTTTAGAGTGTGGTGTGATCGGTTTGCGTCCTTCGTTTTGAATATATTGGACATAATTAACGAAATAGAAAGAGAATACATTCTGGATTCCTTAATATTTTACATCGGCTGAGTTAGTTTGAAACCAGCCTTGTGGCTGACCTGCAATGGCTTTGACAGAGAAACCCTGAGGTGCGTGCCTCAACAGTGGACGATTCTGGACACCAGATAAATAGAGACGAAAAAAGATGAAAATTGAAGAAGATGGAAAACAATCTTCGAAACGTAGAAATAGATGAATGACATTAGAAATTAATATAATATTTTAATAAAATGGTTTAAACGAGATTATGTTTTTCTTTCTAATGTAGAATGTTTATAATGATTTTTAAAAATAAATGTTTAAAATATGTCTGGACAAAAATATATGAAATAAAATTGAATACAAATGTCTCTCACATATCATGTCAAATACAAGTATTTGGATAAAAATTATGGAGAAATGCTTTTTTTCTCTAAAATGACTTTATTGACAGGGGGTTTTACATTTACACATCTTCAATATAATTGCCTCCGTTATTATACTTCGATTTTTCTTTCTTGGCGCACGGGGGCGTGTCATCAAAATGGAATGTCTCACGGTATTTCGCGTCGTTTTCCGTTGTGCTGCCAGGAGTCGCATGATCGCCAGCACTGCTCGATACAGTCGCGATCATGGGACTTCTAGCGGCAGAACCAAGAACGACGCGAAATACCGTGAGATATTCCATTTTGATGACACCCCCACGTGCGCCAAGAAAGAAAACTAAGTATAATGACCTTTCGCCAAATTTTCGCAAGGCGTCTTACTCCATCTGCGCATCTATTTCTGTTGATGTACAATATTGACCGCCCTATAGCATGAATGTGTTCTCTGGTATTGTTCTGTATTCTTCGCTGTGGTTCTTTCATTTTTCTGAAGAGATCATAATCACAGGGACTCATGTCGGGTGAGTAAGGTGGATGTCACAGAATCTCCCTTTGCCAGCGGCGCTATTCTCCTCGTGGCGTCGTCTTGTACAGGAGTTATCCTTCACAGCATCTCTGGCTAATAGCAACGCTTTAACCCAATCGCGCGACTGTGGAGTATGGCAACTCCGTATCATCACATGCTTTACGCACTCCCTAAAACATTCTTGCTTACTCCGACCTCGTGGCACTTCAATTTTCAGCCACGAACGTTGCTCTACGTATGTAAAGCTTGCACTATTGCTATGAAGTTCAACGATTTCCACACTGCATTTGATTGACAGAGTACGGTTTCCGCTCGCTATACACACTCCTCTAATAGTGCTTCCTTTTGTCACGACAGTTACAGCAATATTCTCATTTCTTTTTATGCAATGTATGTATATTTCATATCCAACAGATATATTAGTGAGCCATTTCGGTGTATTCTATTGTATTACACACAGCTTAAACAAAATGACTTGAAGCCAAAAGGCTGCCGGTGTCGAACGCAGTGGGACCACATCTTGGGCAGTGTGGCGTTCGGCCGAACATTTCTTTCCACGGCCCCACGCAGATCCGCGCGTTGATTGATCGGGGGCCGAGGCCGCGGCGGTGTCGTGGGTGCGGACAGCGGGGGGAGGGGGGAGGGGGCTTTGGTTGCAGGGCCCCCTGCGACCCACCTGCCGCCGCCGGGCGCTGCAGGGGGCCGCTTTCGCCCAAAGAAAGTGAACGGGCCGGGCGGTGGGCGGAAGGCGCCGGCGCAGGCGCAGGCCCAGGCGCTGGAACCTGATTTTTGGGGGACACCTGCGGGGGGAGGGGATATTTCCCCTTGTTAATAATGGAATAATTGTTGAGTTTATGAAAGTTCCAAATAATTTTTAGACAGTCCTAATGATTACATATATTTATTACGACTGTCTAAAAATTATTTGGAACTTTCATAAACTCAACAATTTACACGAGACAGTCTATACTTCAACTTGAAAAATGGAATAACTCCATTTTGTATGTATGTACGTACTACGTTATTTTTAATTTCATTATTTGAAATCTTTATAATTGGTATAATTCCTTAGCGTATCTAAATCCTCCATAATTGCCGAATTGTAACCACTAGATTTGACAAGCCTTCAACGTTTTTGTGATATGTTATGATCTCGTGTGAAACCAGATGTAAATATTTATTTCAATAATTTTGTTTTCTATTGCTTTATATCAATTTGTATGTCATTGTCTACCGTTGCCTTTGTATTGCTCTTGACAAGGCACGTACTAAATGTGCGAATTGTTGAGCTAAAAATAAATGTATTTATACAGAAGTTTTAATTCCTGGACTCAACATTGATTGATTCTTTATGGTGAAAAAATACATATTTATTCGTACCATCTATGCATCTAAACATTTACCAGGATCAACAGGGAGAATCTACATCAATTTCAATATTTTTAATTTTTTTTATTTGTTTGGTCAAAAACAGTAAAAACTGTATGTGACGTATGGGGGAGAAGATTATTTGAGCATATTTTCTTAAGGCCCAGAATGAAAAAAAAAATCGCGAGATTAGCCACATTTGGAAAACTAGACACTTTCGTTTCCGAATAGAATAGTTATAGAAAACCTACTTGCAATGGTAAACGAACTGCTGATTTAATTTTTCAGCGTTGCTAACAAAATAGTGACTCACCCTTAGTTCTACTCCTACCACTACAAGCAAATGGATGCAATTTTTGGTACGATGCAATGTTTGAATTGCTTTCTCAGTTTCTTCTCAAATTTCATCTGCAATACGATCAATATCTTCCGTTTCATTTTTGTTTCCGAATGTTCTAAGTCACGTGAATAAGGACCGTCATGCCGTGTACGTGACGTCTCGTCACGTTGAATGTAACACGTGATTTAAGGGGTATAATTGTACATGGTAAATAATAATTCTCAAACAATCACTAGTTTTCCTGAATATAATATCGCAAGTATACGTACCCCGTTCTTTATCCACTACTTTCGTTATTTATTACAATTATCCCATAAAGGCATATGCAGATTTTACTCTTTGTGTATTTACCAAGTTTCGTCTCAAAAATCTTCTAATCTGATAATTATACGTGACACATACAATACATCTATCCATAGATACCGAAATGCTACATACAATGTGATTTATAAAAAAATTGTACTCTTTTTCTATTTCAGCCTAGATGAAGTTGTTCTACGTCTTAACTGCTCAACATTTTTTGTACGTTGATGATACACTGACCGCGTACCGCAAAGTGAGTTAATACAATATTAATGAAAGACGCGCACAAGAATTTCTTGAACAGTTTTTTTCTTGGCAGTACGCCAAATGAAATAAATTTCAGGTTGACTGCACAGAAATCACGTCTTTCATCACTGCCTCGAAAGAGAAGTTAAATTCACAAAAACATTTATCCCGTAATTGGTAACGACAATTTGAGTCCATGTCACTGACGTTTCGAGATCGTTTAACTCTTTTCTTCAAGGCAACATTTACTTCTTTTCTCGTCCGTCACACACGTCACGTTCCAAAGACACAAATTTTCAGCCATTTCTTACTTGAAGTTCTATAGGGGCCATAAAAGTCTGATATTGACTTGAAATTGAAGTGCCAATAAAAGAATCTTCTTTGAAATTACGCTGCAACTTGTTTGCGTTCTCTGAATACCTTAATTCACGAAACGTGCTGAAAGAGTTTTATTGAACGCTGCAGTTCCAGCGTTGTTTGTTACATTCTTTTTGTTTTGATTTGGATAACTGAAGCGAGAGAAGCGTATTTGAATATTAATTTTCGTGAGAGCTGAACGGGGAAAAGTTCATCCAAAGTTGCAGTATAGTAAAACAATATTACATGAGAAAAAAGGGAACAAATATTTTTTTGCTTTCCAGACTCCACCTGACATCTCCGGGATCAAATAATCTCAGGACTCCCCAGTAATTTTCAATATCAAAGTTTCTGTAACGTGATCATTAATTTTTAAAAGAGTTGTTGCAATGTGAATATTTTCAACGAAAGTCATTGACTACCAATTGAATTTCGAATATTAGTATTCTACAATTTTATGTAAATCTGCTATTGTTTTACGCGTATGATTTGGAATTGATGTAAGTTTATTTCAGTTAAAAATAAATACATTGTTTTGAAATTGTTCAAACACAAACTCATGAAAAAGTATTCAGTCGTCAGTACTCAAAATTTAGTGGTCATTTAATTCTGCATGTGGACAGACATTGCACACTTTGTATAAGATATTTTTTACTTTATTATAGTACAAGGAGGAAAAAAAACTCTTGTTTGTTCGTCAAATCCAGTTTTAAGGTTCTTTTAAACTATAAATTGACGCACACGTCCGCATTAAGGACTATTCGTGCTGCTTCAAATATGGTTAAGATTGGTGCGGATGGCAATAGATGCACGCAATTTTCTTTCCGAAAATTGGGTTGTCTATGTACGCATGTACGCAAGTCAGAATGGATGGATGAATTGATATGTCATGCAGTCGTGAGTTGAAACTTAAATACGACAAAATTAAAATCCAATAGTGCCTTTTCCGAGACCATGAAGGTATTATAGTTTTGAACATCATCCATGAACATTTTCAAAATTTTCTGATAATGGCTCCAAATTTTTTTGGTATTATGGTATTTTTGTTTTTTTTGGTATTTTTGCTCAAATGGAGGAAAGTGCATTTATAAATACAGTATTGTTCCTATATTCATTAAAAAAAACTAAAATTTCGAACATTGCAATGTGAGTAATTGTCGAACACTAAAAGGGGGAATAATTTTTTGCACGTCTCCATCAGGGATGGATTTAAGTATTGCGCCCCCAAGCAAAAAATTATTGCCCCGCTTCTCCCCGTAAAAATAGCTCCGTATTTGGGCCTCCACTAACTTCTGCCCCGGGGGCTCCCATCACTATCTATTTGAGCGTGGAACATTTAGCGGTTTGCGTAAAGAATTAACACATTCAGTTGCAAATAACGAAATAACTCATAGTCAATGTAAGACTATTTTAACGTAAATCAAATATTCAAAAAAAAGATAACTTGAAATTTCAGGTTTTGTAGTACAGTAGATTATTCGAGTAACAAGTATTTAATAGACACAAAATATATGTAACCATCACAAAAAACTACTGTTGTGTGTGTGCTACTGCTTGCAGTCCAGTTTCCAAAAGATTTAAAACGAAAAATATTGAAGTTTGCTGATTAATTGGTAGGGAACAGCTTACACATTAAAATCAGCCATTTCATGGTAACGTAACGCGTCGCTTCGTTAAAATTAGGTTTTCGCGTCGTTTGTGAAGCAGCATTCTATAAAATGAGACGTTTCTTAAGATGATGCTCTTTGGAGACTACTCGATAAGACTGTCAGACATGAGCAGCTGCACAAGATCAATGTGAACTCGGGGTGATAATTTTTTCAAAAATTTAAAAGCCCGAGTATGTTCATGTTCTTTTTCGACGTGTGGTAAACTGAGTTAGAGCCCGAATGTACTCGTTCACTACAGTTAGTTCTATAGGAGTCCGCTAGAGAGTATGTAAATGCAATGTTATTGAGGTAGTTTTGTGAACTAAAATTGGCGGAAACGTCAGCTGCAGTCGAGACTGGCAGAGTGTGAAAGATAGAGTGTCCTAGTGCAGTAAGAGTATTTGATCTGTTACTATCGTGCGGAATGTGCAATCGAGTACGACGCGCAAAGGAAAAGAAAACAAGGCCTGAATCGAGATACATGTGCGAGGATTGTGACGTCGCTCTTTGTGTATCGAGATACATGTGCGAGGATTGTGACGTCGCTCTTTGTGTATAGTTCAACATTTGAAAGCATACCACAACACTACGAATATTTGAAGGTGGTAGTTTCAAAATAGCATATTTTACCCCCAGTGTATTAAAACTAAATACCTTTGCAAGTTATTTATGTAAAAAAATATATTTCTTCTTGATATACTTCCTATTCCTAGGTATATAGACTAATTATGTACATGAACGAATATACTCAGCTTTTTAAAATCCGTATTCTGTAAAGCTTCATTGTTGTGTCTTAAAGTGCTGAATTTTAAAAATCATTGTTTCTAGTTATAAGTATTTGAACTAAAAATGTAATATCAATTATAAAAAAAATGGAAATTTTTGGATCGTCTTTCGTTTCGTAATTGTTAAATTAAGTGTTTATGAGAGAGGTTAAGAGAGTAACGTCTGTTGTTACTCTTTTATTCATAATAACTGACAGAGTACAATTTCTCTGTCGATTCCGTATGAAAATAATTTACCCCAAAAATCCCCAAACACTCGCCGTCCATTCATGTTCCCCATTTTATCCCTACAGCGAAAAAAAAATCCCCGTTTTGGGTACAAAATTCCCCAATCTGGCAACCCTGTACAAAAACCACGTGACCTCCGACGGAACACAGAAGTATAACGAGCCGAATGCACGGTCTCAATAGCCGCCATTCTCCTCGGAATCCACGCGGAGGCTGGTTTCGAAATTGTTCTGTTGTGTCATCGCGAGAGATTGTGATAATCATTCGCTTTCTCTTGTGCATTGTTGGATACTGGATAGTCATGGCGTGGCCTTTGTTTACTTAGTTACCTGTCAAAGACTTTAAAGACCAGTTTGCAGGCTCCAAACAAGGGATTTAATTTGACCGGCTATTCGTTATCTAACCGGATTTCGTATAGTTTGAGTATGATTTGCAATACACCTTAATAAACTGAACGTATTCGGACGGCTGTTCAATGTAATACTTGTTGTGATGAGCAATAGTTTCTTTAATTTGGATGATTCTTTGCTTCTTAGAATTTTCGCATATCTTGATTAGAAGAGGAGATAAGTACAAAACGGTGTGCTGCAGACTTCCCAAATAATTTGTCTTAAGATACAATGAAATTGATACAATGAAGATTTTCATCAATATTTGTCTGGGATATGATTCGTTATTGGAAAATAACTTATTTACAGTCTGTTTATGGTCCGTAAAATTGAACGTTTCGATGTAGGGTGATTAAAAATTTGTAAACTAAGTAACATCTTATGAAAAAACTAGGTGGTTCTAGATCAGTATGGTTTCATCACATGATTTGTAACTTTTACGATTTGCAAAACTTCAGAACGTTCACTAGAAATGTGACCATTTTTATAAGCTGTTTTGCCCTACTGGAGAAGAAATTAAAGAAACAATCCCAAGCCAAATGTTGATATAAAAAATCACATTGTGTTTTGAACATTGCCTTTCTTGAACGTAAAATTACGCAAAAACTACTTATGTGTTGAAAAATAGGACGTAAATAAATAATTGGAAAATATGAATCAAGATCACATTTAAAATTTCACTTAAAAGAAAACATTTCATTATGAAAAAAATATGTCTGTTCGATTTTGCATTTGTAGAAAGACGCCGAAAAAATATGTAACTATTGCTATTTTCGAAAATGTATAGGAAAATTTAAAGGAACTTGCGTCATTTTTAGCCTTTCTTCGATCTACTTGAGAAAGAAATAATCAAAAAAATTTTTGGAGCGATTTTTGCGAATATGTTGAAGTTTTGATAAGGCTTATTGATAAGTACCCGTGAATATGAAATATTCGTTTGAAATTCGGAGGGCCTTGATTTCGGCCAGACAAATAGGGAAATATTAGTTTTGGAGAAAAATGGCTGGATGTTTTAGCCCTTTGCACTCGTAAGCAACGAGCATGTACACGTCCTGCAGCTCGTACGGCTTGTCAGAGATGCCACGAGAATAATGGCTACTAGCTCGTAGCAGTATGTGACGTGACACGTCCTACAAGTCGTCGGGCATGTCACAGATGCCACCCCAAAATCCCTAATTATCTCATAGGGTTTGTCACCGATGCCCACATATTTTCCTGGTATGTAAAATAACGTTTTCATAGATCCGGGCTACTATTCTATTATTGAACAACGCTGACGCAATAATGTGAGAAGGAACTGGAACGGGGGAATGCCGAGTATCGCCTTCGAGCTTTGTCGCCTTTTTCCATTATCATCTTAGACATGGTTTGTGAGTTGTAGTTCCTTGCTGAGAATCCTCCGACCGCAGAGTCGGACAGCTTTTTTTATTTATTTATATCAAAAACAGTTTAAAAACTGTGTGACGAGCTATGGGGAGAAGTGAACATTGTGCACGTTTTCATAATTCTGTGATCTCTATTTTAAAACATATTCTACTCGAATTTTGAATAAAGAAAAAGAGCGTTTTTTTTCAAGTTTTGTTGACAAAATATTCGCTCCTATATAATAAAATATATTTTCAAAGGTAAATTAGCTATACGTTTCTGCCCTTAACCCTCACCATGTTCTTCATGAAAGAATAATACTTTTTGCCGCGATAATATGGAAAACGATAATTTGAATAACTATATTTCCCACTGAAATTCAGAAGACGTGCACAAAGAATGAAGTTACATTTATGGGTGACATTTATGCTTTCATAGGTGACAAGCCAGACATGCCCCTCGGCCCGATTCAGGGCTGGTGCGTAATGGACCCATGCGCTTCAGTACCTCCATGTGGAGTTGGGTTCGAGGTTGGATATGTCGCTTGACTGGAAAATTTGTTGGTAAGCCCTGATGAATGAATTAAAAGATTCCGAAATTGGCAAACTGATTTTTTAATTATTCGTAACTCGACCAATCCCGTGAACGACATCCCTTAATTCATGGTCGTGAATTCTGCAGGGTAAAATCAATTTTAGTGTGGAAGTTACAGTATACAGGACACATTATGAGATGAGAAAAATATAATATTTTACAGGTAATTTTAGATGTTTCTTGTATCGTGTACGTTGTGGCTAGTAGCTTTTAGTGCGTACATTGCGACTTCTATCTTTGACCTTATACATTAGAGTTTGTGTGTATCGTATGTTGTGTTTCGTCCCTTGTATCTTGTAGGGCATGACTTCCACCTTATGCCTTGTACAGTGTACATCGTGACATATACGCAGAAGCATGTACTTTGTACATGATAACTCGTATCTTTTACTTGGAGCGTTGTGCCTTGTATCATTTACCTAGTACGTTGTGCGTGTGACTTGTACAAAGTACAAGATACAAGGTATATTGTAACTTGTACATTATGACTATGCTTGTGTCTTGTACACTATGACTTGGTACTTTGCACCTTCAACAAGACTGCTTGTATATCGCAACTTGTGCTTGATTCTTGTACATTACTAGTCTACTGTACGATTATTTGAACTCTGCCTCTCAAATCGCAGTATATACTGCGAGTTTTCTAACTTTTCCCTTCAAGGCCACTCAAATCCCATCTTCACGATGGAATATATCACGGTATTTCGCATCATTCTGAGTCGTGTCGCAAAATTTCGCATGATCGCGACCGTATCAAGCAGTGCTTCCGATCATGCGACCTCTACCGGCAAGACCGAGAAAGACGCGAAATGCCGTGACATATTCCGTCGCGAAGGTGGGATATCAATGGCCTTGAAGGGCAAAGTTAGAGAAACCGCAGTATAGTACCCGTGACTTCCACTTTGAAACTCGTACCTTTTGCTTTGAACGTTGTATTGCGTGGCGTCGTGTGGCTGGGGCGGGGAGGGGGGGCGCCAGAAAAACGCTGCCGGAGGCGGTGGCGGAGGGAAGAGGAGAGGGAAGGGGGCGAGTGCGCGGGAGATGAATGGGTGCGTGGCTGGCTGCTGGCGGCACCGCCCCCCTCCGACCCCCCCTGCGCGGCAGGGATGCGCAAACCGACTGACCTCGGCGGCCACCTCTCCTGCCTGCAACCTCCTCCTTCATCTCCTCCCTCTCTCTCTTTATCTCATTCCATCTCTCATACTCTTTCTCTCAAATTCTCTCCTTCTCTCATATTCTCTAATGTACTCTCATTCTCTTTCTAATATTCTTTCCTTCTCTCTCTCATTCTTCCTTCTCTTTCTCATTCTTTCATTCTCTCTCTAATTCTTTTATTCTCTCTCATATTCTCTCATTCTCTATCTCATGTTATCTTTTTCTCTCATATTCTCTCTTTACCTCATTCTCCCTCAAATTCTCTCTTCTCATTCTCTCATATTCTTTCCTTCTCTCTCTCATTTTTTCATTATCTCTCATATTCTCTCATTTTCTCTCTCTCATATTCTCTCATTCTTTCTTATTCTCTCGCTGTCATTCTCACTTTCTCTCGCTCATATTCTCTCTCTCACTCAAATTCTGTCTCTCAATCTCTCTCATTCCCTCTCTCCTTTTCTCTCTCGTCTTCTCTCCTATATCTCCTCTTTCCCTTTCTCTCCTCCCTCTTTTATCCCTCTCTCTTCGCCCCCTCTCTCGATGTGCGAAGAAATTCAAAGAAAACTATGTAACTCCTGTCATGCTGTCATACAGAGATGTCCATGGTTTCGTTCGATGCTCAAGTACCCGGGAAAAATCCACAAAAAATGAAACCGTTTCGATTTTGCGTCAAAAAGATAAGTATATGATTCTGCTACTCCGCCTGTTCGTACACTGGGCGTACTGACTGATGTCTCGTACTCAGTGCATCACAGCTGACGCATGGACTCTGTTCTCTGTGGCTTAAATCCTCCATCTGCAAGGCTCCAAGAAAAGGCCGCACACCACTAAATATTTGCTACTAATATGGTACTTTAATGAAATTTTTTGGGAATTTATGGTACTTTTTTGAAATTCTGGGGATGGGTGAATAAAAGTACTAGAGTCCCGAAAGGTAAAGGTATCCCCTGTGAATTTCACACAGGCCGATGTGGCCCTAAGGGGAGGTGAAGGCAGGGCTCCACCTTTTCGTCGCCGTCGGCACAAGGAGGAGGTTGTGTGGCGAGCACAATCCTCCGGCCGCCCCATGACCTTCTAAATATACTGTGGCCCCATAAACGTCTAAAATAATATTTTCGGCTCCCGTAAGTTCCCGAGGTACGAACATGAGAACATTATCTATAATTATGGGATATCTTTTGTACTTCCCATTATTTCTGAAGATAGAGCTTTTCTGAGCACTTCTATGCAGCTCTGATTTATTTACGTTTGTTTACCAAATAATGAAGCAAGCAACGTTTTGCTTCCGAGAGTAAAAGCATTTCATTCGTCAGCTCCATCGGCTGCTGTCGTTGCTGCAGGGGTCAAACATTTTCATTCGCGATCTTTTTTTTCTTCTCACTTGTACCGCATACATTCAATTATTTAGAGAAATGTACATTTAATATTATTCAATAATCACAAAAAAATGTTCATCCGTTTCTCACTTTTTACCAATTTATGCTAGCATAATATAACGTAAATACAGTGTGAACTTTTTAAAACGAATTGGTGTGCTAAACTCTGTATATGAAATAGTATTTAAACCTTTCTCAAGTTTAATATGTCAAGAAGTAAACTACATATAACATTATAATAAAAATATCTGTATATATGTAACATATTGTAAAACACAAATGTAATATATAACAGTAAATTGTAACTAAAGTCGCAAATGACCCAACAGTTAATGCGACTATAAATAAATGAAAAAAATACATAAATGTTGTTATACAAAAAGATACTGGTATTCTGAGTATGAAAGAACTGTTGTACTGTATGAATATACTATACTATGCATTTACAGTATTCGTGAAGACTGTTAAAATATTTAATTTGCAGTAGTGTTTTACAGAAATATTTTATTTGTTGTTCTTGAGCAGTGTGCATACCATTTTTTGCGAAACCATTTGGCGTAGTTTTGTTCGACGGCATTTTTGCTGCTAGAGGTCCAGTTATCAGTATTTTACTGATAACTAAACTCACGAGACGAAATTACTTTTGCTAAAGAGAGTTTTCATCTGTTAGTGAGACTGCGTGTCAAGGTGTGCTTTATACGGTACACGAATCATACTCCAATAATGGTAGAAACTTCATTGTTCATGTTAATACTGCAAATCGCGAGAGAGGAAGCGGGGTCACTTGCGACCCCACGTCTCTTTGCTTAGCAGCCGTTGCGTAATTTTGCGAGTCAGAAACTTTACATTTCACATACCTTTCACCAGATTCTTTAGCTTTTGTTTGAAAGATTTAAACAAATTTATATGTAATAATTCATTTATAAATATTTGTGAAACCAATGCAAACATCTTAAATTTCGTACCTTTTCTATGTTGTGTTGATTGGCTTTGAAGCATTTTCAGTGAATTGTCTGTTTTTATGTAATACAATGTTAGAGAATGAAACTTAATGAATTTTCTGATACCTTTGTCGTTGAAATATTCAGAAAAATGTAAATGGAGCCACTACATAAAATGAAAAAATAGATGATAATTTTGCCCTTTCATTTGTTTCAATTCCTCATTTCCATGTTTGATTATAATAGTGTGTTAAGTTAATACGACCATATAAATGATTGATTATTATTAAAATAACTAATTTCGCACTTATTTCGTGCTAAATATAATTTTATAAAGAAATAACTTACAGGAGTCAGAAATGACCCCGCGCCACCTCTAACGTAACTCCGGCAACCGCTACCTCTCCAGGGATATTTAAGAGCTCCCATATTTTTGGTTATCTCCTTTGTGACCATTCAATTATTTTTGCAATTATTGTTTCTGCTTGTTCTGCCTGGCCTGGGAAGCATCCAAATACGGTACTCCCAACGGTGACGATATCCAACACCTCGGGTCGAAGGTACTTTAAAGGGGGACGATGATGCCGAAAAGGTGCATTGGGGTCTGGAGATGAGTATGCACTAGTGACTGATGGAAATAATCCAGATGAGTATCTTATTAATTGCAAAAATTATGAAGATGAAAATTATTTCTCTTATGATATTTATTATTTACAAGTTTTCGAACTTACGAATTTGGTCCGCATTTGAAATTTAATACCATTAACATGAATAATAATTGAACTTTTGAGCCAATTAGAATATGTGATTTGACTTTGAAAACGTGTTTGTATTAGTAAAATTAAAAATTATAATAAAAAATTAAAACATTTAACAATTGTTTCCAAAACGTTTGTTAATTTTCTTGTCTAATTATCTTCAACATATTTATGTGAATGATTTGTGCTGTGAATACACAGCTTGTTTTATATTATAGAGAAAATTGTAAGAGGTCGATGAAGCAAATCATTCTTCTAAAAGGAGTCAATGAAAGAGAAAGGTTGGGAATCCTTGATTTAAACAGATTTTGATGAGGGTTTTACTGAAAGGTAGAATATATGAAACCATTATTTTCTGTTATTTTAAGAAGACTGTTTAAATAAATCAATAGTTTTATTTCGATTCAAATGAAATTTGTGCAAGTAACCGTCAAAACAAGAAAAAGGTTACATGATATTTGGTACAATCTGCCTCTGGCCCTTTTCAATTTCTTAGAAAATTTAAGTACATTCTCTTTCATTTTTTTAAATACCTCAAAAACTCTCGGGGAATCCGCCAAAGTTGGGTGTAGTGTTCGAAAATCCCAAGCAACTTCTTACTACGTGAAGTTTGATTCGTTTCATAAGCGGAATGAGGCTCTGAATTATTGAGGGTCAGAATTACAAATCACTCTGAAGAACCAGAGCACGGGTTGGATGAGGGATGTGAATAAAGCTTCATTTATTTTAAATCATAGATAAAATTCGTTCCTTTCGTGTCTTACAAATGATTATATAAACATTAAAGACCAGGACAAAAAAGAGTTTCTTTCACTAGTAATTATTATTTTCAAATTTCAACCAACAATTTAAAAACACTCAAAAACATTTTTCACGAGGATGAGTCCAATCCAAAATTGCATCTCCTTTATGAAATACTTTCTGGAAAAGCACGTACATACGATTTCGGTTATAGAGAGCTCGGATATAGTGAACCTAAGTCACTGGTCCCTTTACACGTACATTACAAATAAGCAAAAGAAGTTTCGGCTATAGTGAACACTGAACCTCGACTGTAGTAAACTTAGAAAACACGTCCTGAAAATTAATTCCCTTCTGAAAAACAGTATTTCGCCTCAGTGCCACAAACTTCAAACATCAGGCTGCTTGGAAAAAATATCGTCGACCAACGGTCATAATCCAAGAAGTCTCTCCTGAGGTGGAGACAGAGGACTCGAAATGTTTCATTCAGCGATCACTTTCATTAGCCGCTTGCACCATGGCACTACAAAAAGGAACTTCTATGTGATTATGCGAGTAAAAGGGCCTTAGGAGGGTTTGACGCAGTTCCAACGGAGGACGATACATTGAAAGGTGTCAAGACTGCATTACGATACTTAGAGACAGTGTAAAATGCAGAATCAAGTAAGGAGAAAGCACGAAAGGATCTACATAAATTACCAATGAAAAATTTACGACGTAAACTTCTGAAAATATTTTATTTTTTAAGGCGAAATAAAGATATTGAAATTTTCAGTTGGTGCTATTAATGTATTTCGCTGTATCTCTGTGTTAATAAAACTAATCACTGCGTGGAAATTCTAGTAAATTTCGGCGTCATCGGAAACAGTGATCCCAGCTTTGCCAGACGATTAAATATGTTTTCCAGAACCAACCTTCAAAAATCCTGGTACTTCCACTACAGTTCCTGGTAAAAACTACAGTTGATTCAGAAATTGTTCATATTATAATTCGATTATGTTTTTAAGGAGCACAAGAAGTTCGTAAAATTGGAACTTGATATCGAGACATTTTATATCGATAAACTAAATGTAGGCATGATGGAAAGAAATAAGTCTTTCCATCATAAATGGCAGACGAAGACGTTTTCTATTCTCTTGTAGCATGTAGTGAAAAAATATCATCCTATGTCACTCTCAATGTTTTTACAGCAGTGTTTTCACAAATATCACAGTTATTTGTAATATTGGTATTCGTGTTAAATTATTGAATAAAAAATATTATAGGAATCTGAAATCGTTCTTCATAAATTACGTAAACTTAAAATCCTGGTAATTTAAGCTTACCAGGATGTTTTCATCCTGGTATACGGCATCTTTATTTAATTCTTGGTAAAAATACCAGGATCCTGGTACGTCTGGCAACACTGTGTGAACATCTGATATAATGAGCCAAAAATATTAATCCCCAGAAGTTCAAAATAACCAGAGGCGAGGACTGAACACAGACGTCCCAACCAAGTCGTGAAGTACACCCCTAGCCACATCCTCCCAGCAGCGCGAGACGATACATCAGCGACCCAATCTTCATCTCACTGCTTCTAATGGTATTTATTCTTCTCCCCCAGATTACGCGCGTGCATCTTCCATTCGTTTCGTTTTTGTTTCGCCCGCTCGTCTTCTGTTCTGCCCCCGTCGCGTTCTTCTCTTGTTCCGGAAACTTCTCCGCGACGTCGCCTCCCGTGTGTGTTCGCTCACCGCTCGCTTCATTTATTTAATTAGATAATTACATATTATTACCGATAATAACGAGTCGGGTCTCGTGTGCCGCTGCGCGCCGGAGCGTGCGCCACCGGAAGACTGCTGGTTTCGCGGTTTCGCGCGCCCGCCGCCGGCAGCGCTGGTGTCGTCGTGGTTAAAACCTGTGGGGAGTCAGGATGAAGACGGCTGGCCGGGTTCGTGTTTGATGTTAATGATTGCTTGTACGAATTTATTGGCGTTATAAGAAATGCCGGTGATCTGGTTGTGTGGAGGAGAATTCTGGCGGCCGGCTGCTCTGACCGGTAGATTTCCGTGGCTTCTCCGATCAAGCCAGACGAATGCCGGAGCACTACCCTAACAAACGGGCTACGGACCGCGCGCGATGTTTCCTTCCTCTTCCTTGTCCTACCCTTCCCTCTTACACACACTTACACTAACATGCACTATACTACCACAGATGCCGGGAGACGGTCGGGAGCCTACAGCTTGTCCCGGCTGGGGCAGTGCCCCGCTGGTGGGAGGTACCTGGTTGAGGGGAAAACACAGCTAGTCGACTGCGACGGTAAGTCGGCGCCGGATATCGCCATCCAGCGGGGGAAAAGATCAGCGTCACCTCCCGAGAAAAAAACACGCAGTACACTTACGGTACTAATGACCTAAGTAGTAGACGCGCCCGGAAAAACACGAATCAATCAATCAATCAATCAATGGCTGTGTGGAGTAATCTCTACGCGTGGAGGAATGGAATTGTTGAGAACCCGGGCGCGTTGGGGTGAGATGGGGTGGGCAAACATATGGTACGCATTACAGTTTACGTTCTCGTTAAAGATTGGGATTTTGAATGTGCTACAACTTATTTTATTTTTCTCGACGAAATACATGAAGTTGTGGACTTTTCGTTACCTGGCTAGTGGGTTTCTCTGAGAATGCCTTATGAGTCACATATAAATTTTGTTACCTCTATAATTTAGTAATATACTCTTCTCTCACATTCACAGTTCTGCAAAGTTTGCTCATTATTGCTTGGATCCGCAAATTAACAAAGTAATTTTCAATTCAGGATTCAGAATTGTACGGAATAATTTATATTAATGTGTGAATGTAGCTTATTGTAGCCGATTTCACAGCTATCTTTTTTAACACATTTTCACCAACGCAAGTATTAACCATGCACAGAAGTTGTTACATTTGAATATCGCTCAAAAAAATCCGTGGTATCACCAAAGATTACAATTGTTCGCCCCGTGAAGAATTGAGAATGGACGAGCGTCTGTGAGAGAAAGTTTGGAAACACCACACTTACGTTGTCTGATAAGAAATAATACATTAAACAGAAAAGAAAAATATCTCGCATTTTCCATCCGTCCAACTCTATTTCCCTTGCAATATATTTAACCTCTCAGAAACTACAGCAAAACAGAATGAATCGGACGTTTTCATTTCTTACAAGATATTTTCTACAATGTACTACTAATTAGAACTGAAAATTCTCCGATTTGGTTTCGAACTGTTAGCCCATTTGGCACTGCAGAACAGTAACTAAAACAAACTGACATTCTTATTCCATGTAATTTATGTCTTCTGTAACCTTCATTTGCCACCAACGGTCTCTACTTTTTTAGTTGCGTACAGTGCTGCAATGCCTTAATGAGCAAGAAAAATGTTGCAAGAAAGCAACTGTCTTCACTGTGTCAAGATGACTGTCGGGCAGAATCTTACCATCACTTATTTTCTTTTTGGAGTAACTTTTTTCATTTATTGAGAAATAAAATTCATTTTATTTATCGAAAAGAAACTTTTTTCATTTACCAAGAAGTTTGTTTCATTCAACCTTTTTGTAAAATTCATCATCTCCTTATACTTTTTACTCCGTCTTAAAGTTTTAACTTGGACAGTCATCGTGTGCACTAATGCAATCATTATTTAGTGTAACTTATCATGGTTATTAATCAGCGTTGCTACTCTCGAACAGTCACCTTCCCATGCGCTCAATGACGACATAATTTTTTCTTCGGCTCAATGACGACCTAGTGTTTACCTAAGGACTTACTGTCTCAACTTTTAGAACTTTTATGATTAGAATTTTTCTGACTCCTTCATCCCTTTTCAAATCATAACAAAAAGAATTCGAAAAGTCGTCATACATAATCCCTAGACCTCGGATTATAGGACAAATCCCTATTTAGCACTCACATTATTGTGGAAAATAATTTCAGTTGTTTACGAATTTTGAGAAAATAGACCTACTGAAAGCGTCTAATAGTGCCCAAAATGCCCTAAAAGGTTAATGCCTATTTTAAAATACTTTGCCTAAAACTGCCTAAAGCGAGTAATTTTCAATATTTTAAATGTCAATTTTTGAAATTCGTCTAATGGAAACGCAAATACTTTCCCGAATTTCCCGAAATGCAAATATTATCGTTGTCGAATTCGCAATCGACAACACACAGAAATCTCTCACCCAAAACACCGAAAACAAGGAGCGCTGCAAGTCACAATAATAAGGATGTTTCATGCTCGTCTCCGACCAGTTTTTAGGCAATTGCACCCATTCCTGGGGCAGCTGTGCTGTTGACAGGTTGAGGCTTATCGCCTCAGCGCGTCGTCTTTGAAGTCCAAGCTAGGAAAGACACAGGTCAGGCAAAAGTCTACTGTCGGAAAACCGAAGATTACAAAATACGGTCCAATGGTTTTATTTATTTGTCAAAAAACAGTAAAAACTGTATATGACGTGTGGGGAAAGAAATTTATCTGCGCACATTTTCTTGAGGGCCAGAATAAAAAAAAAAAAAAAAAAAAAAAAAAAAAAAAAAAAAAGTTAAGTGGGTCAAGTGGTTAAGTGGGTAAGTTAAGTTAAGTGGGTCGTGTGGTAAAAGTATTTGTGTGTGTGTGTGTGTGTGTGTGTGTGTGTGTGTGTGTGTGTGCGCGCGCGCGTGCGTGTGTATGTGTGTGTGTGTGTGGGGGGGGAGTGAAGAAGTACCAGAAGAAGTGAGCATAATCTCAGTCAGTGAAAGGTCTATTTTCAGGTTTTAAAATTATTTTAATAGATAAGACACAGCCTTACTGTAGAAAATTTGGAGAAAATATTGCTTAAATTCTATACTGCTAATTATGAAGGCGAATAAAATATACTTGTAGTTCCTCTCATAAGTGTAAAAATACGCGACTTTCTTGCATAATAAAAATTGCCTAATTTAATATTTTTGTGATCAGTTGTAGATGCCAAAAATGTACCTTTTCGTGTATAATGTTTTTTGCCTAGCTTAGTCCTTTCGTAACCTATTACCTAGCCTAGCCTACCAATAACCTAGCCTAAAACGCCAATCTTCATGCCTAATAATGTCTAATTTTGTAATTTACGTGCTTAAATCATCACTTTTTTGTACCTAAAATTACTAAGTCTAGTTAGCGCTTCCTGGATACTCTAGCGTTCCCTTACAGCCACAAATACCCATAATCGCATTAAAATTTTATTTTAGTGGTGCGATGAATTAGAAAAGAGAGGGAGGTTGTTATCCAATAGGATGTTATGTAGCTTCAAATGTTTAAATTCACTTGCGTAAATTCACCTAGTAATCACTTCGTGACAAATCCGATGTTTACTTCCAGTCGGTGCACAAACACATTGATATATTATTTTAATGTCTATCAATGCTGATTACTGTTATGCATTCGCAGTAACATGCAGAAAGCTGAAATAATTCTTTAAAAAAGGACTTTGTCATATGTGGGCCCTCGGAAAGAATCGGAAATACAGAAAATATTCAAAATATTTATGCCCTTCCTTAGAAACTGAAAATATTGCTGTAACCCATTGCTGCAACGCATTAATAGCAAATATTTAGTGGCATGCAGTCCCTTCCTCAGAGACTTGATGTCACGTAACAGGTATGTTGCAAGCAGGAGGACACTTGGTACGAGAATTCATTCAGCACGCACAGAAAGAGAATATGCGAAGTAACAGAATCATTTTTTTTGTATTTTTCATGTCAAAATCATTACTTTTTCATAGTTTTGGATATTTTCTCGCTTTCCTCGATATCTAACAAAGCCATAGTCGGGCGCTGCATTACTTCCTTTGAATTTCTGGCGCGGATTGAAAATCAGTAATGTAGGTTAATTATAACCTTGTTGAGATACGTATCCTCAAAATAAAATGAGCGGTTGTGAAAGCGTTTTGACGTCCTGAAGATGACTCGTCCTGATGCTTGCATGAAGACCGGGAATGTAGAAACTGAGCCACGTGGGAGCACGTGTGTCTGCGGGAAGTGTGGGAGTGGCAGTTCCGAGTGCTCCCGGGCATCCTGCAGAGCGCGCCCCGCCCCGCCCACGGCCCCCTGTTGACCCGCGCCCACCGCGGCAGGAGGCCGAGACCACGGCGCTGCAGTGGGCCCACGTCACAGAAATAAACGGCGATTCCTCTGACTTCGTCCCTCAAGGACCACTCAAATCCCATCTTCGCGATGGAATATCACACGGCATTTCGCGTCTTTCTAGCTCTTGCCGGTAGAAGTCGCATGATCGCAAGCACTGCTTGATACGGTCGCGATCACGCGAAATCTAGCGGAACGACTGAGAAAGATGCGAAATGCCGTGACATATTCCATCGCGAAGATGGGATTTGAGTTGCCTTGAAGGGCATAAGTTAGAGGAATCACAGTATAACCTTTATTTTATATACAGTTCATTTATCGTCGCATCGACATCAAGGTCATTAGCGACTACAGACATAAGTACATTTTACAATTACAATATATAATTTAGAATCATTTTCACTATCCAAAATTGGTTGTTAGTTCCTTGAAATGCAATTGTAAATATTGATTTCCTTGACGAAATCAATCATTCTTTTTTGAACAACTTTCGAGTTAAGAATATTTTCATAGTTTGCCTTCTAATTGGTGTTTTTGCCTGCTGCTTTTGTATAGAGGACAGTAAATTAACAGACATCGATGCTACAAAAAAGGAGTGTATGAGTAGATTCGAAATTTTTCTAGCCTCCTTTTCAGGATTGTCGCAGTGCCTTAGCAAACTTTAGTAAAGAATACACAATACAAATACGGAAAGTAAATAATTGAAATAATATATTGGTAAATGCACCACGAAAATTATTCTTCGCCTGTCGCTAAGACCAGTTTATTTCCTAATACAATGATCATTACATGAAGTTAAAAGCAACATGCCCAAGGTTGCCGACAGTTATTTTCATTTGTTTCGAATTTTAATCGTTGGACTCCCTTACATTACAAAATACGAATGTGTCTCTTCATCTAAAATTCAATATCTGTACGTTTCGCTCTACATTCGTTCATATTGAAATTTTGTATATCTACGATCTTATTAGAAAACGAATCTTATACAATTACAAAACCACATCCGACATTACTAATATAGGTTTGTTCCCTGGTTCAATCGCCAATCTCTCGTATCTTACAAAATACAGATGTAACATACCATGTAGGCTCTGACGGCCGGTTTCCATATCATTCGATGTTTCTGGGTTTGTGCAAAGGAGACTGGTCCAAGTGTCTGATCCAAGTGGAGCAGTCTCCTTGGGGCCACGGCCTGCAAGCCAGGAAACATTGAATAATTTAAATTATGGATGTGTTTCGTCATCTAAATGTTCTTTTAAATACGTTCGGCTCACGTTCAGTCATCATGAAATTTGTTAAATACAAAATTATATTATTAAGAACGCAATTTATTTGTTATATAAGATTTTCCGATCTTAGTTATATTCATTTGTTTAATTCACAGGCTCCGTTATCTTACAAAAAACGTGTGTGTTTCGTCACCTTAATTTCAATTTCAGTAGGTATGGCTCACGTCCAATTATCATGAAATGTGTTAACTCCAGCATTATATTATTTAGAAAATGCGAAATATGTTGTTACAAAAACACTTCTGACGTAAGTAATATTCATCTGTTTCCAAGTTTAATCGATAGACTGTCTTATCTTGCAAAACGCGTATGTGTTCCGTCACCTAACTTTCAATTTCTATACGTTTGACTTGCGTTCGGCCATCTTGAAATGTGTTATATCCAGCATTACCTTATTTATAAAACCATATTACATTGTTATAAAACCACTTTCGACATTAGTAATATTCATTTGTTTAACTGATACTGATTTGACTTATATTGCAGAACGCGTATGTGTTCCGCCACCTAAAGTTCAATTTCTCTGCGTTTGGGTCGCGCTTTCGGAGTTTGCGTCCATTGCGCATGCCCGTGGAGCGATGTGATCGGAGGCATCTGCATAATCGTGCACCGTCCCCAGGAGCGGAGTCGTAGGCGGCAGGGAATACTTTTCTACGAACGCGTCCATCCAGTTTCCATGAAATGGGCAGTTCTTTCATCTTCAGACCCGAAGGCCGAATTCTTTGAGAAAATGAAGAACATTATCCTGTTTTATTTTCCCGTATACGTACGTATACACGGAGCGATATACGTAGTATAGGGAAAGTTATGTAATGCTGCGCGAAAAAATGGCCAATTTTCGGCGGAAAAAATTCATTGCTGGGCCGTGAAAACGAATAAGTGGATAAAACCGGGTGCTAAATTAAAAAGAAAGTCCTGCAAATTATTTTTTCAAACATTACGCAAATGTAATTTTTTTAAAGATCTCTCACATTTATGCACATTACCAGCAATTTGTAAACATTATTATATTTGTCAGTGTATGTGCTTCAAATGACTTCAAATTTCAAATGAAATATTTTGAAAACTCAAAAACTTTCTGTGAAAAAGAGCTTCAAATTTCACATTTTTAGTAGAGCTAAAACGTCATTTTCTTTAAAACCGCTCGATATTTTTAAAAGAAAATTGCCATTTAGTACTAGGATTTTGTGTTCTTTAATATTCTGAGATGAATATTTCCTTTCTACCTTTAGGAAAGCGAAAAATTAAGAAAATGTCTAAAAAATGTAGTTTGAGCTGTGATAGATGACATCTGGCAAGAGTATGTGGCAATTCCGAATAGCTCCGAAGCGCAGGCCCAAGGAAATAGAAAACTAATACGGGAAAGTCTGTGCCATTCTGTGGCACCACTAGTTTTAAATTATTTATTTAAAGTCACCCCAGAAACAGCAAGGTCATTGGCGACCAAAGTTACAAAAATACAGTACTTACAAAAGTATACAATGATTCCAAACACACCTACAGTTACATGGAATACACACCTACATTACAGATTAAATCATCAATGAAGCGCACATGTTAAATACAGTTTACCCGATTAAATTTGATAAGAAGTTGAATAATTTTAATGTGGCCTGAGTAGGAGTTGAATATACAATGAAGATCACTATTAGTGTTGAGACTTGCTCTGTCAGTCGCCATTGCATGGCAATCAACAATGAGGTGCTTAGTCGATACTGGGAGATCGAAATTTGGACAAAGATCAGGAATAGTCTTCATCAGATAGCTATGGCTTAGCTTAAAAACACCTGTACGCATTCTGATTATAACCATTTGATGTCTTCTACTAAGATAAATTGACGTTATGGGGCATTCCTCGATATTCTTCCTAACTGCATGTAATTCAGAAGGCCACATGTTCTTTTATTGAACATATAGAAGGACATTATTCTTTGTTGTGCGTATTTATTGTACATATCGCACAACTGTCGTAACCAAGAGAAAGTAGTTTTGAGGAAAAAGAGTTTGAGGAGTTCTTGTGCATACTGATGCTACATTAACAGACGTTCCATCTAGCGACATTTTTCGCATTACAGTTAGGTGATCTTTTAGAATTATTACTCATTAAAAACTGAAGCTGATGTGTTTTAAAAAGAACTAACTCTCTTGAGTTAAGTCATTATTTAAAGTACGTGCGGTATGTGAATACATGCGTTATATGTAATAATTGTATAAAGTGTGAGAATTTTGGGTAACAGAACGTTCTTTTTAACAAGGTAAAACTATGAAATAAAATAAAATGTTACGTACACGTAGATTCTTGGATATAGAGTAAACAATTTGGGCATTCGCATTTCCATAGGAAAGTAGAAACTGGAAGTTTGAAGTTACTCTCGATGTAAAGTGCACGCTTTAGGAGACGCGTGATTAAGTACCGAGATGAAAAATTAAAGATTAACTGGATGCAATGAACTAACGATGACAAGTAGGGCTGAGATCAATTGTGTACTGGAGGTCAGTACATGTAGCAAGTCATAGACTCATTATAGATAGAACTTCTCTACACGTGCGAGAACTCTCGCATGCTACACCCCCACCCTCTTCTTTATTGTTCCATTTCCATATTAAGCCTGTAATATATATTTTTCTTCAATGACCCTCTTATCCTCCATCACTTGTTCTGTATGTCACCTTGTAACTGATAACAATATAATACACCCTTGTCAATGTAAAGTATTCTATTTAACTTTATTATCGAGCAAAGGGGTACACACGTGTCATTCAATCACATAGAAAATCAAGTAATTTAATTAGTAATTTCACATACAGCTGCAGATTCTACAGGCTCTGAACAGGTAGGGTAGAATCGAGAAGCGTTGATTGAGCACAAATGTAATGCTCGGATCTAATCCTTAAATTTGACAGGAGGAACTACGAAAAACTCTCGACCAGAGTAGCCGGCCGCCGGAATTCTCCTGTAGACAGCAGCTAAATTGGACCTAGCTAGTGTCCAAAATCCTGCTGTCGTCGCCGGGACTGCAATATTCTACGACCTCGCAGTCAGAGGCACTGCAGTGACATCAGTTGATGCTCCGATCAATCTAAGCCGGTCTGGGCTCGGGCGAGGTAGAGCCCGATATTCTGTGGGTATTAGATGAGACTTGTCTCGACGCAATGAATGGCGTTCAGTAATTCCGACACCATTCTGGAGAGCTAGTAAGTCCTCGATCTGGCGAGGCGATTCACGAAGATTATGGGCAGATCTAATCATGGCGTTCCAGCGTTTCTGGATACTAGCCCCAATACAGGTTGTCCGGGAAGGAAACGTCGAAACTTCGAAAATAAGCTCTTTAGACAATTCTAAGCATATTTTGTCTAATAAACTACGTGGATATTCCGAATGGTTGAGCCGCAAAAAGAACTCAAAAGTTGGTTTGAAAAATTGATTTATAGGCAAACATTTAGCATTATAGAATCATAGAAACACTTAGTAAACATATAAATTGTTTATTATTTACAAAAGAAATGAATATATTAATAATGAGAATCTTAATTTGTTCAGAAAGACAAATTAAGCGTAGAAATAAAAAAGCACCCAATTTACATAACTCGACTGCTTTTTTATTTCTCGCTTATTTTTTCTGTCTGAGCAAATATACTATTTTTTTGTAGATAATAAACAATTTACACGTTTTTTGAGTGTTTCTATGCTTCCATAATGCAAATTTTTGCCTAAAAATACTTTTTTTCGAACCACCTTTTGAGTGATTATTGCAGCTCAACCATTCGGAATATCCTTGTGGTTTATTAGACAAAATATGCTTAGAATTGTCTGAAGAGCTTATTTTCGAAGTTTCGACATTTCCTCCCCGGACAGCCTGTATATACGAAGGCTGATCAGCAAAGACTGAAATTGACTCATTCTGTAATATAAATATTTGAAAAAGGCGGTTTTGTATGGATAATGTCCGAAGGCGGCAGCACTCTCGTATAGGTAGATTGGTAGTAATGCTCTATTTTTTAAACGCTCCTTGCATTTCGCATACCAGACAATGGAGGTGACGTAAGAGGAACAGTAAAGTGCAATCAAATTCTGTTTGCGTTTAAACCATACACCCACTGAAACCTTCGAAAATGATTTACCAGCGTGCAGTTCCCACTTCGTTACAGCAGCATACTATTCGTCAGTATTGGCTACACTGAGGAAGCACTTACAAAGAAACGACCAGAGCTTTCTCAGCTTGTGGCGACTTCATAATGACAATGCATGACCTCACATCGCAAATCAAGTCATGCAATTTCTGGCTCGATTCAACTTTACTTGTGTACCTCACCCACCTTATAGCCCATCTTGCATCCTGTTATATTTTTATTTCCATCACTGAAGGCAAAGCTTAGGGACATTCAATTTGAGCACTCTGAAGCAGTTCTCAAGGAAAGTGAGGCAATTTTCAAGGCCCTGACACAAAGGTCTGCAACATGGATTCAAGGACTGACAGAGGCGCTATAAAAAGTGCTTTGAAGTAGGAGGGGACTAGTTTGAAAAATATCATGTAAAGATTGAAATGGAGTAATGACTTGTACACCTGCGGAGATAAGAGTAATATTTCAGGTGCCCACTAGGGGTGCGTGAATATTTTCTGGTGATGTGCAAGTGATGTGAGATAACAGACCACACGCGGCTTAAACTGTCCAGTACAAGCTTGTGATGAACACCAGCGATTCCGATGCGATTCCGAGCTTGCGATGAACACCCGACCGATTCACCTCGAAGAAAACGATTTAATAATGATTCATCATATCCGGAATCTCGATCGTGAAATACATACTTCTCCCGCATGTAGGGGTGTAATAGCACTTCTAACAACTGCCGAGCAGAGTAATGAGTGATATTAAGAGCGAAAACGAAAAATAAAAGAACGTGTCATTCACATACGACAGAAACGGATCGTTTGTGATACCACTTACCTCGCAAGATGGATACGTCCGTGGCGAGCACACGACAAGAACCGAGGCGACGGGGAATATTTTTGCGGCCGTGCAGTTGCAATCGCACCGTATCGACAGCGTTGCCGTTTTTGCCGCAGAACTTCACGGATGGGAGCCCAGCGCGAGCTACTACTTCGAATCATCGGCGCGATAAATCTTCGTGATCGAGGGCGGCAAAAAATCGCGGCCCCCTCCGGATCCGTCTACGTCCGGATCGACGCTGCTCTTCAAAGCGCCCGCCGCACACTGGGCCGAAACCCGAAATGCAGACTGGGAGAGGTGGCTCTGTGCATCAACCTGATGTCACTGCAGTCCCTCTGACCGGGAGGTCCTAGGACTGCACTCCTCAGCCCGCCCCCGCCAAGCAGATCGGCCACGCCCACACACCACACAGCGCTTGCTCCAGGCAGCGGAGACGCACCGGCTGAGGTGGCTCAGGGCATCGACTGATGTCACTGCAGTGCCTCTGACCGGGAGGTCATAAGTTCCACAACCGACAGTGGCAGAATTTTTCACACTAGCTCGTCAGCTAGGTCGAATTCAGTCGCTGTCTGGAGGAGACTTCTAGCGGCCGGCTGCTCTGATCGGTCGTTTTCCGTGGTTTCTCCGATCAACACCAGGCGAATGCCGGAGCAGTACCCTAACAATCGGGCCACGGACCGCTCGTGATCTTTCCTTCCTCTTCCTTGTCCTATCCTCTCTTCTTACACACACACACACTAACACGCACTACACTGCCACACATGTCGGGAGACCGGTCGGGAGCTTAGAGCTTGTCCCAGCTGGGGCGGTTCCCCCCTGGTTGAGGGGAAAACCCTCTAGTCGACGGTAGGTCGGCGCCAGATCTCGCCATCCAGCGGGGAAAAGATCATCGCCACCTCCCGAGAAAAACACGCACTACACTTACGAGACTAACGACCAATGTAGTTGACGCGCCCGGAAATACGAATCAATCAACCAAAGCGCAGAATACGTAGGTCATTCAATAATTAAAGAGACAATTTGGTCTGAAGAAAAAAAACTCTGCGTAGGACAAGTTTGGTAATTTTAGGGCTTTAAGTTTGGATCACTGGGATTAGCTCTGACCACCCAGAGGATCAGCATTGTTGAGTTCATAACTTCAAAATAAAGTTGAAAGATTGCGACCCCACTTGAAAATTCCACATTGGTTGAACAAGGTTTTCCGATTCGTTTTGAACTTGCTGAAGGTGAAAAATCAGCTAATACATACTCTAGAATGACTGAAGTGTATGGTGAAAGTTGTAAGAACCGCGAGAATTCTTATAAGTGGGTTGAGCTGTTCAAAAGTGGTCGAGGCTCAGTGACTGACGAACAGCGTTCTGACAGGAAAAGTCACGTTGACTGTTTTGAACGTAGGTACGTTTTTGGTGATTATTATGAAGAACAGCGTGTAATAAACAGCCATTACTGCTTAGAAATGCTTTTGAGCAAGGTGAAGCCATTCATGGGAGAGAAACGTCGTGGATCTCCGAGGAGAGGTGTGATTCTTCAGTAAAAGAACTCACGTCCTCACACTGCTCAACAAAACTGAAACCATTGACAAAGTGGGATGCGAGGTAGCGCTTCATTCCACTTACAGAGCCGATTTAGCACCATTGTATTGTAATTTGTTTGATCCACTGAAAGAGGCATTTCGTGGGAAGACGTTTTCAGACAAAATTACGTAAAAAGTATTCAAATTTTCGAAAAATTGAACCTCATTTTATTTCAAAATCTATCTTTAAGGAACAGATTTCATTAATGAAGAGAAAATCTCTATCTTCATAGTCGTAGTTGTAGGAGCCATTTTTTTGAATTTTTTAAAAATGTCCAGAGGCGAAACAATGAAATTTATAGCTTTTGTATATTGGAAGACAAAACGTTATTATAACTATCTAATATTATTCATACCATATTGACATGCATCATCAAACCAAATTAAACAGTTTACAGCGATTTTGCGCAAACCTTGCATTAGTTTCCCTTTAGACCAACTTTTATTCCCACTTCGGGCAGGTGTAACGTCGCCCATTTCTACCTGTGGAATATGACACTGTGAACATAAGTGTAACCAACTGTGTGATCAAAAACTGGGAAAGAATATCTTTATTTTTTGAATTTTGGCCCATTCTTCAGGACTTAGGGCCGTACTGTGCACCGCCCGCGGTACACAAGACGTTCAGCTCCAAAGCCTCCTGCATGTCGCCCGTTCCGCCTGGTTTGGTGGGTTTCACGGGGGCGTTTCGATGCCTGTAGAAAGGTGCTGTTCTGCCCTCCAGCGCTGTGTTCTTGTCCCTCTCCCGAGGGACGATTTTATGAACGACTTCAATCAGCAGGTGTGGTGTTTTGAAGCGATGATGGTTTGAATGAATTGTATGCGAAAATAAATCAATTATTGCGTTGTTTGTTTATAAGTTCAACGAGCACTGTACGTACTAAATTGTCTCTTAATGTTGTATTGATTGATAGATGTTTTCGAGTGCGTCAGCTACTAAGGTCATTTGTCCTGTAAGTACAGTGTATGAGCTTCGAGTGATCTTCCCCTGATGGATGGTGAGATCCGGCGCCGACCTTTTCGTCGGATTGCGAGGTTTTACCCAATCAAGTATCTCCCACCTGCGGGACACGGCTCCAGTAGGGACAAGGTCTTAGAACCCGATTGTTCTCCTGGCATGTGTGGTACTGTAGCGCATGTAAGTGTGTGTAAGTAAGGCGTTAGGATATGACAAGGAAGGGATAGGAAAAATCACACGCGGTCCGTTGCCCGTTTATTAGGGTACTTCTCCTGCGTTCGCCTGGTGTTGATGTGAGAAACCACGGAAAACTATACTTCGGTTTTTCATTCTTGGCGCGTGGGGGTGTGTCATCAAAATGGTATATCGCTGTATATCGCTGTCATTCTTGGTTGTGCCGCTAGGAGTCGCATGATCGCGACTGCATCGAGCAAAACTAGCAATGCGATTCCTGGCGGCACAACCGAGAACGAAAGCGAAATACCGTGAGATATTCCATTTTAATGACACCCCCCCACACACGCCAAGAAAAAAAATCGAAGTATATCGATCCGAGCACCCGGCCGCAAATCGTGGCCTCCAGAAAGCGGCTGGACTCGGCCTAGCTATGTGGGTAGTGTCGAAAATCCTGCTAGTCGTCTCTTGGGACTCGAACCCTGGAACCTCCCGATAAGAGGCACTGCAGTGACTCAACTGATGCCCTGAGCCACCTAAGATGGTCTTACTACTGTATAAATCTATTATTTAGTGTAGATATGCTTAATTTGAGTAAATACTGCATTATGCTACAGATGTAAAATATTCAAGATTATATTCCAAAGACGTTCATTCAAATTTCGAACTTCTTTTCTGTAAGCTTGTAGTAGTAACCACAAATAGAATGGGATATGATTATGAAATCGATATAACATAATATTATTAAATCATACGGTATTTTTTATGATGTGCATCCCCATCCTCTTGTTATGTGATACTTTCCATCTTGGTCGAACTGCTGATCCCATTTGTCAAATTCAAAAATCTCAGAAGTATAGTCTCTTAAAAGTATTATATAATTTATAAATTTTTAGGTCTTAAGATTATTTAATTTATAAAATTTACATTTTTTAAGATTTGTGATTCACAAAACATTGTTTTACAAAATTGTAATTCTGATGAGGGGTAAAAAAAAGAGATCAAAATGCTTACTGACAACTGTAATGTGTTGTAATCTATAATGTATAAATTATACAACTCTTGAAAAGCGTCACTGTCGAACAAGAGGTTCAAATAAAAAAAAGGTCTTCCGAGGGATAATTCATAAACGAGTTTAACCAGAAAGCGTGTGTGTCCGCCAGTTTTTTCGGAAGCACTTTTGGCACATGTTGGAATGAACGCGCTTCTGGCCAGGTCTTGGTCGAGTGCCGTGTGAGACTTTGAATCGTCAACCAACTACTTAATATATAACTGACATAATATAACTAACAAATTATGTAATAGTTGTAATAATGGTGCAATAATAAAAATAAAAATGTATGGTAAAATAATATAATAATAATAATAATAATATAAAAACTTCATTAAACATTAAATTACATTAAGAAAAAAGTCTTTAATCTAACTCCGCACTGAATGTTTGTTGAATTGGGACGTCACTGCACTTCACTTCACTAAGACCTGAAAACATTTCCTTCTTTATTTCTCTGCTATACACTGCGCGACACCTCACTTCACAATAGAACACTTATGCATCGCTATATAACCCACTATTCTCCCTCATTTACTTAATAATACCCTAAATTAATTTCCTAAACTGTTGAACGCTTTGAGGAAAGGGTTTAAAGGTTTTTGCAGTAGCTTAGTACTGCAAGGTACTTGAAGCCGTTTTGCAAAGGAAGTGAGGTGAGGTGAATATTAGCATCGAAGGTTGCACTTGCTTCTGTTGTGATCTGGAACAAAGGAGAAAAATATTTTTGATGTACCAGTATCATTATCGTTTTCTTCCTCTAAAAAGACCTACCGTTGTGAACTGCAGCACTAACGTTACCACAGAGTAGCGTTTTCCTACTCTTTAAAGAGTCTTAAAAGTACGTTAATATTTATTGGATATTTTAAAATTACATTGGTAGGAAAAATTGGCTTCGTTACGAGGGGACCGAGACACGGCAATTGATATAATTCGGTTGCTCTCGAATGAGTCGTCAGAAATGAGTGTTGTAGTAAAAATACTTACATAAGTGGACGCGGTATAGCATGGAGGGCTGCAGTCAGAATTTTTTTTATTACAAATCTTCTTTACGACTGAGAGGGAGAAGGCAACGGAACAGAGATATCCGCATTTCATTAGAATGTTGCGAAATGATAATATTTGTACTGATGGCCTCTGACACGTCGAATAGCCGTACTCCATTTTAGAATAATAAAAGCACAAAGGCAGCACGGCGTGCTGCCGCGCGCCCGCCGGAAGGTTAATATAAAGTAATTAGAGGATAGAGTAAGTAATAGAGGTAGTAAAGTAATTAGAAGATAAAGTAATTGGAGGATTAAAGAACTTATAGGATAGAAGAGGGCAGTTTGCATACAAAAGCAGAAAATACTATTTCATCGAATGCCCTTCGCGCATTCCTGTCTTAATTCGCGCGATGTCCCGTTGCGTCAGCGCGCTTGAGTTACAGGCCACCCGCGTAATCGTCACTCACGCCCGTCGCCGTCAGCGAGATGCACCGTGCACTCGGCGCTATACAGAGTGTCCGGAGACGGAAACGTCCGAAACTTCGAAAATAAGCTCGTAAGACAATTCTAAGCGTATTTTGTCTAATAAACTACGTGGATATTCCGAATGGTTGAGCCGCAATAAGCATTCAAAAGTTGGTTTGAAAAAATTATTTCTAGGCAAAATTTGCGTTATAGAAGAATAGAAACACTGCAGAAACATATAAGTTGCTTTGTTATTTAAAAAAGAAATTAATATATTTGTTCAGAAAGAAAAATTAAGCGAGAAATAAAAAAGGAATCGAATTGTGTAAATAGGGTGCTTTTTTATTTCTAGCTTAATTTTTTTTCTGAACAAAAATATTAATTTCTTTTGTAAATAATAAACAACTTATATGTTTCTGCAGTGTTACTATTCTTCTATAACGCAAATTTTTGCCTACAAATTAATTTTACAAACCAACCTTTGAGCGCTTATTGCGGCTCAACCATTCGGAATAACCATGTAGTTCATTAGACCAAAAGTGCTTAGAATGGTCTTAAGAACTTATTTTCGAAGTTTGGACGTATCCTTCCCCGGGCACCCTGTACATCGCAGCCGCCTCACGAAATGGCGGAGGGAGATTGTAATGAGAATGGCAATCGGCGATGGCGCCGCGCGGGAAATGATCTTTCGCCCGTTTGCCCGTTTGCCGACCAACCTGTCGTCGTGAGCGCTGGATAACCCATAACTCACCGCGCCCAATCGCTCGGCGGAGATCTTGTTATGCGCGTTGTTGACGGCTGTTACCGTTGCCTCAGACTCACACGGAGATACGTGTTTCGAAAGAAAGCGTCCAGAGTCTTTTTTTTTCCTGAGCATTTCGACCTACGCCTGGGATTTAGAATATATTTTTTTATAAAATGAGACCAACACAGTTTTTACTTTTCCGTATACATATGTATATAAGGAGTATATATGTAGTCCAGGGAAAGTTATTTAATGCTCCGAGAAAAAACGGCGGATTTTCGGCAGAAAAAGAGAAAGAGAAAAACTCAGAAAAGGTAAAAAAAAATGTATTTTGGGCGGCGATAGATGGCAGATGGCAAGAATATGTGGCATGTCTGAATAGCTAACCGAGACCAAAGGAAATAGAAAATGAACACGGGCAAAGTCTATGCTTTCTGTAGCACTAGTAGTTGTAATAAAGTACGATCAGTTTTGTTGAAGGTGATATTTGAAAAAATAATGTTGTTTTGATAGTTGTAGTAACTCATTTATGTCATCTGTATTTAGTAATTGAATGACTTGAATCCGTCGGTTTGCCCGTCACTCACGGTTAGGCCTTTTCCGGTCCACTGATCAACACAATTGAGGTTCTATTTGATATGTCTAGGTCACTTGATGGCGAATTTGTTATTTTGGCGGATATATACATAAAAGTCGAAGAAATCCTCCAAAAAATGTGTTTTTTAAGCAGCTAAAACGTATTTTCAATGACTTAGATCACATACTGAGATAATCGACAGCTCTTCCGATTTCTCTTAACGAGACGAATTGATTGGCGCAGTTTTTATTTCCCTGTAAGATATACTAGAATAATTTAGAAATACACGCGTTTCCAATGGTTTCAATGGTCTCCCTGTGTGTTGGTGAAACACAATATTCCCATTTTTTTCAGGATTTTCATAAATCATTTCTTCTTTCGTCATAATGATAATCACACCTAATTTTGTAATGAAACAAAACAATTTAAACAAGTGTAAACATCTGTAAGTTTTTGAAGCAATTTTCTACGTAGTATGCCCGAAAATGGACGAACCGGACAAGAGCAAAATGCGTAAAAATTATTTTTATTTTGAAGTTGCAAACCCTAAAGTTAGACTTTTTGACACGAACATCCGCCACTCCAAAGCGAATAGTGTTATCGCCAATTGCCATGTGTCTGGAAACTTGTACGTAGGCCTTCTCACATTATCAAATTTGGCTCCACAACTCTAATTTTCGCTTTTCACGTCAGAGAAAACAATTTTTTTTCTTAATTTTAAATTACGTTTATGAAAGGACATGGCTTTCAGTTTTCAAATTTACAGCTGTGAAAATTAATCGCGCCCTTTCCAGAGTCAATTTTTATTAGCAATATTTTTGATGTGAAAATATCAGATTATATTGTAACAGTCCTTTTTACTTCATTTATAAAGCATAAAAAATATCACGAATTTAAAAATAAAAAATCATGAATAAAACCCCAAGAAATAAACTATGAAACATGATAGGAATGTGTTAATACCACAGTATAACTTTATTGTCCGCCTGATATAACATAACCAAATACCAGACTGTGATCGTGTGTTTAAGACATCCTGTCTTTTGGTTCGGTAGCCCGCTACAGGCCTTGGCCGACCAGCGGTGACGCAGTTTCTCGGCCATGTGGTTAGCACAAAGGCATCACTTCGTTTATACTGGTCTTCTTAACCTTAGGGTGGGTTTTCTCATCGCCACACACCAACAGATACTGGGACCTTCGTAAGGAAAGTGAACAGTCACAATTTTGCCCAGGCCGGGAATCAAAGTCGGGGTTGCGCTGTGGAAAGCGAGCACACTAACCATCTAGCCACCCAAGAAGGCGTGTTTAAGACGTAATTATGACAAATTGCAATATAATATCGGTATAAAATATTTGAACTTTCGAATTTTATATATCGCGAAAAAAGATTTGAGATTCTGAAACACGAGTAAGTTTTTGCTGTTATATTCGCTCAGTCCAACCCTTTTAAGAGCCAATTACGTTCTTCTTACTTTTGTGTATATTACATGTCGAATGTAGTTTGCTGACAATTCATCCTTATTTCTTTTATTTTAAAAAATGTGATACATTATCTGATTTAATTGCAGGTATTCGTATTCTGGAGCTCGACAACTCCTAGTTCCTGCGTGGTAAGTTACCTTACTTACAGGATTACTTAATTTCTTATATCATTAGTATTATTTTACAAATGTTTGGAATTGTTCAAAAGCTTGAGCAATTTTGATTCAGGTATAGTTGTGGATTTCGTTCAATTGTTTATCGAAAAGCTTAGCCTGATTTTTTAGCTTCGCGCCAGATTTTGGATTTGTTCAGTACTTTTTATTCTGCCTTTTGATATTATCTCATATTTTGGATTAGTCTGAAGATTTGACTTTGCCCCCACTTTTCAGCTTCCTCAGCTTTCCTAGAAAATTTCTCATATTGAGGATTCATCCTACTTGTAGAAAATGTTCCTTATTTATCACCCGCCCCACTTTTAGAATATCTTGAGGTCCGTTCTGTCCCTGGTATTGTACTAAATTCTCGCACAAAGGCAATGTAGAATATCGTAAAAAACTACCAATTTTTAGGATTATTGGCTGCCGTAGTATCCATTTACGCTTAGAATTCGTCTAACAAAATTCGTTACATTTTTAGAATTCATCCCACTAGAAGGAAATTTTCCATTTTTAAGATTCATCGTATTTGTACGAAATTCCCCATATTAAAATTCATTCTATTTGTAAGAAATTCCCCGTATTAAAATTCGTTCTACTGGTAAGAAATTCCCAACATTGAAATTCATTCTACTTATAAGAAATCCACATGAATTATCCTCCTTGCAGGAAATGGCATATATTTAGGATTCATCAATCTCGTAGAAAATATCCTGTATTGAGAATGTATCTTCCTTATAGAATTTCCAAATTTAAAATCTCTCCTCCTCATAAGAAATTATCAGATTTAGGATTTCTTGTGCTTGTAGGAAATCTCCTATATTGAGGATTCACTCTACTTGCAGGAAATTCCTAAATTGAAGATTCATTCTACTTGCAGGAAATCTCCGATATTAAGGATTCATTTTACTTGTAGGAAATTTACGATATTCAAATTTATTCTACTTATAAGAAATACCCATAATTTATCGTACTTGCAGGAAATGCCATATTTTTAGAGTTCATCAAACTTATAGAATATTTCCTATACTGAGTATTCATCCTTCTTGTGGAAAATTTTCTGTACTGAGGATTCATTCTTCTTGTCGTAAATTTCGTATATTGAGCACTGATTCTACTTGTAGGAAGTTGCCCTTATTCAGAGCGTCTCGAGGTGCGCCCTGCCCGCCTCCGGCGTTGGCCCTGGGGCGCCCCGCGCGGGCGTCAATCAGCGCGCCCCACCGCGGGCTTCCGGGGGCGGGAGGACCCGTGTCGCCCCGCGGGAGGCCATCGCCCTCGCCCATCGCCCGCGAAGCGGCGGCCGAGCGTGTCCCCGCCCCCGCCCCCGCCCCATTCATCTCCCGCACGCCCTCCTGTCCGGTGCGTAATGCGCGGGGCGAGGCGTCGGCGTTCCATTCTACGGCTGTATAGAGAGAAAAAAATTACATTATAGTAAAATATGAAAAGAAGCGAAGCGATGTACGTGATTCCTGGAATCTTCTCTTTATCACGCTTGGCAGTTTTCTAAAGCCAGTGCTATTTCAGTTCCCTCAAAACACAAAATCATCGGAAAATCAAAAGAATAAATTGCAAAACAATTCAAGGAAAAACATAAATATGTAATGCTTAATGCTAAATAATATATTACATAAATATTTGCAATTTAGTGTCAAACTGTTTTGAATTTTTTAAGTGTGGCACTGTATTTAGAAAACTTTCTGTACTTGTGTCTTTCTGCAAGAAGCTAAATGGCCACAATTGTTTTGTGAACAAATAATTCAACATTCACTACGTGGCTCCATATACACAATTCATACATACATCGACGAATGCGGAAGACCCTTTCAGAAGCAGGTCTCGCTAGAGGAAAGCGCTGGAGTTCCCACAAGGTGATTATGCGCCGTGACATTGTTTCAAGTGGTTGTTTCTAAAAGTGCCGTTAATGGTAAGAGAACAAATTGTCACTTCGGAATAGGAAAGGTTCAGACCTAAACGATGAAGTAGTATAGTAAATATTTGCGTAAACAAAGATACAGCAAAATACTATTCAATAATATAACAAAAAAGTAAGTCCCAATGATTTTTTTTATTCAAAATTATTTTATTCTTTCAAATTAGCTACACATCGTTAAGTTTTGGAGATGTACTTTCTCCATCTTCAGACACTGAAATTGGACAATTAAAAATCAACATATTGTAAAACGCAACATTAGAAGTTTCATTTTAAAAATGACACACTTACATACATAATACATTACAACGAGCAGACATGCCACCAGTCACGTGGAATTGTAGTCGAGCGTTTACTTGTTGAAAGTATGGGTAGTCTACATTGTCAAAAAAATTGTACAAATTGAGAAAAACAACACTAATTGTTGGATAAGGATACATAACAAAATAATACTAAAATAACTACATCAAGCAATAATGAATCTTAAGACGGTCCCGTGGCCGTCAGTAGTGTCGTGGCGATCTCAGACCGCAGCGTTGCGGCTTCGACTTCCATCTCGGGCGTCGGTGTATTTGTGTATGTCTACATGTGTGTGTGTCGTCCTTTCACCCCTCACTATCATCATCATCATCCATCTTTCATAGCCCCCAGGGTTAAGAAGCGTGGGGAGTAAAAATCGAATCCAGCGTAATGCTGATTCACCCCGATGAATTGCGTGCCCAGCATGGTCCAAAGTGTCATGTTCGAAAAAAATGTTAAGGATGTCATATTATAAACTGATATCTTAAAACAACAAAATAACAAATAAACAACAAAAAAACTATTGAGTCCGTCGCTGATTCCATCCCCTCCCCATTTGGATTCATTGATTCGTGTTTCCAGGCACGTCAACTACTTAGGTCATTAGTCGCGTAAGTGTAGTGCGTGTTTTTTATGGGGAGGTGGCGATGATCATTTCCCCGCTAGATGGCGAGATCTGGCGCAGACCTACCTTCGAATAACGAGTTTTGCCCTAACCAGGTATCTCCCACCAACGGGGCACCGCCCCAGCTGGGACAAGCTCTAAGTTCCCGACCGATATCCGGGCATGTGTGGTAGCGTAGTGTAGTTAGTGTAAGTGTGTGTGTAAGAGGAAAGAGTAGGACAAGGAAGAGGAAGGAAAGATCGTGGTCCGTTTGTTACGGTACTGCTTGAGCATTCGCCTGGTGTTGATCGGAGAAACCACGGAAAACTACCGAGCAGAGCAGCCGGCCGCTAGAATTCTCCTCCAGACAGCGACTGAATTCGACCTAGCTGACAAACTAGTGTCGAAAATCCTGTCGCCATGGGGAGTGGAGTCCAAGGATCTCCCGGTCAGAGGAACTGCAGTGACATCAGGTTGATGCACTGAGCCATCTCTCCCGGTCCCTCATTTGGAAGGTGACTGTATAGCTCTCTACAATATTCCAGGTCCTCAGATCCGGGATGCTGCTCACCAATTTTTAAAGGCCTACCTAAAAACATTCCGATTGACGTCGACGATACGCAACGTTAGTTGTTAAACACCCAAGAAAAAATATTGCCCAACATTAAAAACTCACGTTTTTTTACCTTCCTCAGCAATTTTATCATGGAATCCTCTACCTCAACGAAACAAGTGCAGATACAGCTCCTGCTGTTAGAGAGACCAATAAATCTTTCTAACTCTCTTATTGGACGTGCACTTTTTATTCAGCCATTGCTCTTATTAATCTCTGTCAGATGAACCGCGATGTTGGTGTGTGATACGTTCGCACTGCGATGTCTGGAGCTCCTTTGCTTCCGTTGTAGACTCTTTGCCGTTACGGTCCGTTGGCAGTTTAGGTGGCCGTGGATCCCCCACTGTGTGACACAACGCGATATGTACCTAGCACGCTAGACGCAGCCACTTCACTATGGGGGCTGCGGAAATTAATAACTATTCGGCAGAAATATCAGAGCGATTTATTTATTTGTGTCGAAAGCAATAACAACTGCATGTGACGTTTGGTAGCTGAGAAAAAGCTACGTGAAGTCCAGAAGCAAAAAGTAACTATTTCAGCGTTTGTTCTGTATGTCAAGTGACAAAAACGGATCGAGACAGAGGTCATTTAACTCAGACGTTATTATAGTAATTCTTACAATCATAGTCAGTCTCTTACAATAATACAACGCGAAAACTTAACTCATTATTGCCTTATAGAAAAAAATATACAATTTTATTTCTTGATAGTTTGCGGTGTCTAATTGTAACAGAGTACCTTAGCGCAAAAGTGTATTAGAACTTGTATTATATCACCATTAGTACTTGTATTAGAACACTATTAGGACTGGCACTTATTTCAAATGTTTCATATCAATTTGTAATGTGTATAGTTTCTATTGTGTGAGGTCTTTTTGTAAGTGAGGGTATTGGCATCTCAGGAAAAAAGATTGCTATAATCGTGCGTGTGAAGGTGTTACAAGAATGAGGATCTAATCCAGAGGATATGTGGATCCTCATCGATTTCAACCGAAATCATTTCCTGAATTCCTTTCCCCACGAGTCATGGCCGACGCGAGTTCCATTCTTTTTAATTTTTTCGGTGTCATACAATAACTTCAACGGTAATGATAAATACATTTTTCTCAACGATATATATTATCAAAATTAGATATTTAAATAATAGTCAAGCATTTTTTCTCAAAATATGAGTAGTTTGACTTACTTTTGCGAGATTAAGTCAGTTTAAAATATTCCGTTTTTCTCAAGAACTTCTAAGAACATTTTCCTTAAATTTTCCCGTCCGTTAAGGCAAAGGGGGCTTAAAAATGCCGCGGCTATCAGTCTCGGCCACCATTGGCTGTGTCCTTAGCGAAATTGCTTAGTTATACTTCACTAGTTGGTACTCGGCGGGTTGCCGCAGAAGAAATAATTGTGGAAATATTCCTCTCCCTTTTTCATTCTTTCTTTCTTTCTGTCTTTCTTTTCCCCTCTCTTTTCCCCCACTCTTCCTCCTCTCTCTTCCCCTCTCTGTTTTCTCCGTTTTCCCTTCTCTCTCTCTCTTTCCTCTTCTCTGTCTTTTTCCTCTTCTCTTTTCCCCTCTGTCTCTTTTCCCTCTGTCTCTTTTCCTCTGCCTCATTCCCTCTTTTCGTTTTTCTTTTCTTCACCGCCTGAGAACTCCTGTTGCAAACAGCGACGAACCCCTGGCCGGTGGGATGAAGGGAACCGAGTGACTGTCAGGTTTGGAGGTTGATTGGTGATTCTGAGAGCGTCAACTCCTCAGGTCATTAGTCCCAAAAATGTAGAAGTGTTATCTTCCCCCGCTGTTTGACGAGATCCGGTGCCGACCTACCCGTCACCTTGCCTTCAAATTTCTAAAATCGCAAGAAAGTAAGAAACAATGCTAGTAGGTATGTGCTGTTGTAGCACCACAAGTGTTTCTTCGTGTGTGGGTCCATGCACCTCGGAAAGAAAACGAGACTTGTTGTGCAAAAGAAAAAAAAACGAAATAAATGTTTGAAAAACATCTGAGTCTTCGAAAATCGCAGTTAGAAAGAATGCAAGAAGTGCGTGCTGTTGTAGCACCCCAATTTTCTCTCTCTCTCTCTCTACGTGAGTGGTCGAAAATCGCAGTTAGAAAGAATGCGAGAAAATGTGTTTCTGTTGTTGCGCCCCAAGTTTTTTCTTCTCTACGCGTGTGGTCCAAAAATAGCAGTTAGAAAGAATGCGAGGAAGTGTGTGCTGCTGTAGCACCCCAAGATGTTTTCTTCTCTCCACGTGTGTGGTCGAAAATCGGAGTTAGAAAGAACGCGAGAAAGTGTGTGCTGTTGCAGCGCCCCAAGATGTTTTTTTCTCTCTACGCGTGAGATTCACAAATAGCAGTTAGAAAGAATGCAAGAAAGTGTGCGCTGTTGTAGCACCCCAAGTTGTTTTTCTTTTTCTCTCTACTCTGCGTGTGTGTGGGCGTGTGCTCATGAGCATGTAGCGGGGGTCAGCGGGCGGGCGGGCCCGCACCGGCAGCGGTGGAGCGTGTCTGCAACAGCGGCGGCGGCGGCAGCAGCCACCGGGACCGGCGGCCGCCGGTGGCGAAGGCGGCGGGGAGAAGAGAGCGGGGGAGGGGGGAGGGGCGTGAGGGGCGGCCGCGTGTCGGCGTATCGCGCGCGCGCCATCACGCGTGATCGATGGCGCCCGCTGCGGCGACGCCCACGCTCTCGGAGGGGCGCGCGGGCGGCGGGCGGGCGGGGCGGAGGTCCTCGCTTCACCGCGCGTTCAAGTCTCCGCGCTCCGTTAGGAGCAACGCGGGCTTCACTTCCGCGGATTCCAACATTTTGTCCTCTGCAGCCCTGATCTCTCTATAACGCGAAACTGCAGTAATCCAACTTGTAACGCACTTACCTGAAGAACGCATACCTCTATTACTCGAATCTCTAATCTGCGAATGCACATAAGTCGAATGCGCAAATATCGAATATCCATAACTCGAATATCCATAACTCGATTATACATAACTGAAGCATCCACAACTCGAATATTGGCAACTCGACTATCCACAACTCGAGTATCCACAACTCGACTATCCTCAACTCGAATATCCACCACTCGACGATCCATCACTCGAATATCCACCACTGGACGATCCATCACTCGAATATCCACCACTCGACGATCCAACCCTCGACGATCCAACCCTCGACGATCCACCACTCGACAATTCCACCGCTCGACGATCCACCACTCGACGATCCACCACTCGACGATCCACCATCGACGATCCAAACCTCGACGATCCAACCTTCGACGATCCAACCCTCGACGATCCACTACTCGACGATCCATCAATCGAATATCCACCACTCGAACATCCACCACTCGAATATCCAGTACTCGACGATCCACCATTCGACGATCCACCACTCGACGATCCACCATTCGACGATCCACCACTCGACGATCCACCACTCGACGATCCAACCCTCGACGATCCAACCCTCGACGATCCACCACTCGACGATCCACCACTCGACGATCCACCACTCGACGATCCACCACTCGACGATCCAACCTTCGACGATCGAACCCTCGACGATCCACTACTCGACGATCTACCACTCGACGATCCACCACTCGACGATCCATTAATCGAATATCCACCACTCGAACATCCACCACTCGAATATCCAATACTCGACGATCCACCATTCGACGATCCACCACTCGACGATCCACCCCTCGAATATCCACCACTCGACTATCCATCACTCGAATATCCACCACTCGAACATCCACCACTTCGAATATCCAATACTCGACGATCCACCATTCGACGATCCACCACTCGACGATCCACCCCTCGAATATCCACCAATCGACAATCCACCACTCGACGATCCACCACTCTTCGATCCACCACTCGACGACTCACCACTCTACGATCTACCACTCGAATATTCCACCTCTTGAATATCCACCACTCGACGATCCACGACTCGAATATCCACCACTCGACGATCCACCTCTCGATGATTCACCACTCGAATATCCACATCAAAATGACATGGAGAGCTATAAACTATAATTGTAATTTACAATAATTAGTTTGTATTTATTGAAATTATGCAATGGATGGAACGTGGAAAAAATATCTACGCAAATGACCATTATTAAACGCTCCCTTCTCTCCAGGGCATAAAACATGTCCCTTCTGCAGCCAGCGAATGCATTGTCCCCGATGAATTCCTTTATCAAGGGCAATTAACCCGAGAGAGTTGGCGCGTGGTCTCTGGTGACCCCACGTATCTTTGCTTTTCTGCAGTTACCTAATTTAACGAGTCAGAATCTTTACCTTTCACATACATTTTACCACATTCTTTAGCTTTTGTCCGAAAGATTTTCAAAATTTTTTATGTAATAAATAATTTATAAATATTTGTGAAACCAATACTAACCTCTTTAATTTCGTATTTTTTCCAAGTTGTGTTGATTGGCTTTTGAAGCATTTTCAAGAAATTGTTTGTTTTTATGTGAGACAATGTCAGAAAATTAAACTTACTGAAATTTCTGATACCTTTTTGGTTGAAATATTCAGGAAAATGTAAATCGGATCACTACAAAATTGAAAGATAAATGATAATTTTGCCCCTCTTATTTGCTCCAATACCTCATTTGCATGTTTGTTTATAATAGTGCGTTATGTTAATACGACCTTATAAATGATTGATTATTATTAAAATAACTAATTTCGCACTTATTTCTTTCTGAATATAATTTTGTAAAGAAATAATTTAAAGGGGTCAGAAATGACCCCGCGCCATCTCTAACGTAACTCCGGCAACCGCCAGGGTTAACTCCCTCCAGTGTGCGAACGTTGATGGATGGGGGTGGGGGGTGGGGGGCGACGCAACAAAAGGAGGAGCGCGCCGCGCCGCGGGCGAGTGGGCGGGGCGGTGACGCGAGACGTAGCGCCGGGTCCCGAACCCGCGCCCGCCCGCCCGCGCGGCCGCGCCCCCGCTGCCAGGCGAGTGGCATTCCGCGCGTAATGAAGTTGTGGGCGGGCGGGGGGTTTGGGGCGAAGGTGCTGCCGCGGGCGGAGGCCGGGAAGTTCCGAAATGTCTGGAGTGTCAAGACTGCGGATTCGGATGGTATAACGGTCAGCGTATTGGGTTTACCCAAGATTGTGGGTTCAAACCTGATCTCAGCGGTAGGATTTTTAAGGGCGAAAAAATTCTTCGTACGCCGTCCTTCGGAGGGGAAGTATAGCCAACTGTTCCATGTAGTAGATTTACTGCATGTTAAAGATCCTCAAGCCTAAATGAAGCCTCTGAGCTAAATTCAATCGTCTATTTCGTCGCCGAAGGAATACCTTCTTTCTCCGCTAGGTGGTGAAAGGAGTGTAGCGAAATTTGCGTGCTCAGACGGAAGAGCGGGCCTCATGGCGTGAGTCTCGCCACGGAAAAGGCATTAACTGTCGGGATTGTCCAATGTATACAATGTGGTAGATGGCGTTGGATGTGTGGCGAATGTTGAAAGCGTCGGGTATGTCGTTTGCGAAGGAATTGTCTGACATGTCGAAAGTGTCGTTTGCAGATGAAGGACTGAAGTGTCCGGATTGTCGTACGCAACGAAAGTACCGGTAGTCAGTCGGTCGATTTGGTGGGATTATCCGATGTTTTATGTAGACGATGAGAGTTTTCCTTTATTTACGTACGTATGCACACTGTGACACTGTAGCTTGCAAGACTTTGTTTATGCCATGGCATTCCAGCCTGACCGTCACCGCCGCCGCCGACGTTGCTGGCGCCGCTGCCACCACCACCACCACCACCGCCGTCGCCGCCCGTATCTCCCCCCCTCCGTCCGCCCCTCCTCCGGCCAGCCGGCTAACCACCCCCTGCGATCCGCCCGGTGTCATACTCGGGGCGGTGTCAGAGCTGGGTGGTTGGCGGGAGAGAGTGCTGGTGGAGTTGGGCCACGGCGGAACGGGCAGTGCGGTGGACAGCTTAGCATTCCACACGGGAATGCTCCAAAACTTGGGCGTGAAGCATTCCCGTCGGCGAAAGGCATTTTTTCCTATCTGCATTGAGACCCTCTAATAGACGGCCGTGTAAATAGGAGGAGCTGTGGTACTATGAGAGTAGTCTGATTTGAAAAATCTAGGCATGTGTGCCTCGTAACCTTCAATACATTCTGCAATGTTTACATTAATTTAACTTTTCTTACTGTATTAGTCAGGTAGCATCGCTTAGTCAGTGTGTACCTTTCATTTTGTGTTTTCATAGCATTGCAAGAGTTTTGTGAAATTGTTAAAGTTTTTTTTGTATTCCTTGACAACCCACCTTACCGGTTTACCGCGCCGGTGGCCTGACATCCGTGTTCCGCACACGCTGTATCTCAAGGACTACACACTCGACTTCGGCCGAGCATACACGTCTACTCACGAGGTGCTCTCAACGCGAACTGCCTTCTGCTCGTGCCTCTGTTATTTTGGCTGTCACGTGATCGCCTTCGGCCCTGTAAAGGCAAGGGGAGCCAGGGCACCATGTTATAGTTATAGTTATAGTCAGGGACCGAAAAGGTATTGAATACCGGTAAAAATACCGGTAAAATACCGGTATTTTTTCATACCGGTATAAAATACCTTTATTCTTTTATACCGGTAAAATACCTTTATAGGACGTCTATACCGGTATGGACGTCCATAAAGGTTATACCGGTATTATACCGGTATTTTCAATGGAAATAGTGCCGAGTGCCCCACACACGCGCCACAAACGCGCGCGCGCCACAAACGCGTGCCACACGCGCTCGCGGCAAACCCACGCGCGAGCTAACCACACGCGCTCGCGGCAAACCCACGCGCGAGCTAACCACACGCGCGCGCCCACACACGCGCGCGCCATACACACGCGCCCCAAACACATGCGCGCGCCAACACGTGCGCGCATCAAACACGCGCGCTGAACAAACGCGCGCGCCGAACAAACGCGCGCGTTGAACAAACGCGCGCGCCGAACAAACGCGCGCGCCGAACAAACGCGCGCGCTGAACAAACGCGCGCGCCGAACAAACGCGCGCGCCGAACAAACGCGCGCGCCGAACAAACGCGCGATCCGATTAAACGCGCGCGCCGACCAAACGCGCGATCCGAAAAAACGCGCGCGCCGAACAAACGCGCGATCCGAACACACGCGCGCGCCGAACAAACGCGCGCGCCGAACAAACGCGCGCGCCGAACAAATGCGCGCGCCGAACAAATGCGCGCGCCGAACAAACGCGCGAGCGAATAAACGCGAGCGCCTAACACACGTTTGCACCTCTCACACGCGCGCTACACACTTATGCGCTATACACACACGCTCTATGCACCCACGCGCTATATACACTCGCTCTTTCTTTCTCTTTCTTTCTGTCGTTCTCTTTCGATTTCTCTCTCTCTCTCTCTCTCTCACACACACACACACACACACACACACACAGAGTACACATTCGGCAAAGCGTTTGTTGGGGCCTACGGTCAAACATCCTTCTCTCATATTTCAATTCTACTCACTGCGAAAAGAAATTAATACCGTGAAGTATATAGGTCGAGTGCGTTATCCTCTGCCGAACCGGAGACGCCCGTGGGTCGAAACGCTGACCTCCGGAAACTGCCTAAGCAAAGGCGCAGCCCTCGCAATTCTTACAAAGGAAAACTGATTCCGAGAATCGGAATGCGCCAAAGAACGTTGCGTGAAGTCTTATCAACCGATGTCAGATTTCTGTCGCCTTCGTTCTTTCACAACTGATGTCGAAGGTCATATCCTGGCAGAGGCCGCAGGCCTGACCACGCGCGACGATGTCTGCACTTCGAGAGGCGGCACGTTGCAATTGTTTTAAAAACTACTTGCCATACTTCACAGCACTTAAATTTCATATTTATGAGTTTTGAGGGTGAGGATAGGACAAGGAAGAGGAAAGAAAGATCGCGCGCGGGCCGAGGAGAATTCTAGCGGCCGGCTGCTCTGATCGGTAGTTTTCCTTGGTTTCTCCGAACAATATCAGAGGAATGCCGGAGCAGTACCCAAATAGACGGGCCACAGACCGCGCGCGATCTTTCCTTCCTCTTGTCCTATCCTCACCCCTTCACTTACACTTACACTAGCATGCATTACACTGCCATACATGCCGGAAGACCGCGCGGGAGCTTTTGCCGGCTGGGGAGGGGGGCGCTGGTGGGAGATACCTGGTTGAGGGAAATCCCGCTAATCGACGGTACGTCGGCGCCTGATCTTGCCATGCAATGAGGAAGATCACTGCCACCTCTCGTAGAAAACGCCCTGCACTTACGGGGTTAGCAATTGCCGCGCTCGGAATCACTTATAATCATTCAATCGTTAATAGGAACACACTCTGACTAGTCTCCTGAGGTCTAATAGTGTAGAGCGTGAAAGAGTGTGTAATTTAAGGCGAAAGGATTAGGAACAAAAGATAATGTCCGATCAGTGGCCCGTTCGGGCTCCCACACGCGCGCGTTGGCGCCCAACCCACGCGCGTTTGCGTCCCCACACGCGCGTTCGTTCCCTTACACGCTCGCACGACTTCACAAGCGCGTTCGCGCTCCCACACGCGCGTTCGCGCTCCCACACGCGCGTTCGCGCTCCCACACGCGCGTTCGCGCTCCCACACGCGCGTTCGCGCTCCCACACGCGCGTTCGCGCTCTCACACGCGCGTTCGCGCTCCCACACGCGCGTTCGCGCTCCCACACGCGCGTTCGCGCTCCCACACGCGTGTTCGTGCGCCCACGCGCGCGCGACCCCCGGCGCGTTTGCGCCCCGACACTCGCGTTCGTTCCCTTACACGCTCGCACGACTCCACAAGCGCGTTCGCGCTCCCACACGCGCGTTCGCGCGCCCACACGCGCGCGCGACCCCACGCGCGTTTGCGCCCCGACACGCGCGTTCGTTCCCTTACACGCTGGCACGACTCCACAAGCGCGTTCGTTCCTTACACGTTCGCACGACTCCACAAGCGCGTTCGCGCTCCCACACGCGCGTTCGCGCTCCCACACGCGCGTTCGCGTGCCCACACGTCAGATTGTTTCCATTCGAAACCTGTATGATTCTACTGAAATACAGGTATTTTGTCATGAAAAATACCGGTATTTTCATGAGAAAATACCGGTAAAATACCTCTAAATAGAGGTATTTTACCGGTATAGACGTCGAATAAAGGTAAAATACCTCTAAAAATACCGGTATTTGACGTCTTATACCGGTATTTTTTAAGGTATTTTGAATAAAGGTATAATAGAGGTAAAGGTATTTCTATACCGGTATAAATACCTTTACCGCTATTATTTCGGTATTCGGTCCCTGGTTATAGTTATAGTTAATGCCTTATTTTACGTGGCGAGACTCGGGCCATCAGGCCCGCTCTTCCGTCTGACCACGCAAATTTCTCTACGCTCCTTTCACCACCTAGCGGAGAAAGAAGGTATTATCTCGGGCGACGAAACAGGCGATTTGAATTTAGCTCAGAGGCGTCATTTAGGCTTGAGGATCTTTTACATGCAAGTAAATCTACTAACATGGGCCAGCCGGCTTTACTTCCCCTCCGCGGAAGGCGTACGAAGGATTTTCTCGCCCTTAAAAATCCATGTGGGCCCACCCGGGGTCCGGTGCCCCTGCACGCTCGCTTTGCGTCACGGGAGGGGGGCATGGCATTTTGCAGTGCTTTTGTCTGTCCCATGCTGTCCGGCAGCCTGCGTGCCCAGCAGTTTGAAGATCTGGCTGCTATGTGCCGACGTTACAAGGTCGCAAACTTAAGCAATCAATTTCTATATTTGGGATTTTCATCCCTCAAGAATTTTTTTTCCATTTTTAACTAGCTGAATGAAGTTGTGAGTGAGGCAGGTTGTTAAAGAATAAGTAAATAAATAATAAATAAATAATGTTTCTATTGGTGTCATTATGAAATATAACTTTTAAATGTCATTATAAACCTTTATATATTAAGCCTATACTTCGTTTTTTCTAAGGTGGTCGATAGCATTAGGTCATTATTACACCGCCTGCCTTATAAAATGAGTATTTTTAACAGTGGTAAGCACATTTTGGAGGCTACATGCCCCGTTCAGAAGGACGGTCACGAATTAATGACAAATATTTATTTGTAGAGCAGGGGGTCTAAAGATTCTTAATGTTATCGGTCAAGTTGGAAAAAAGTACAGGATTTGCACAACGATCACAAAACTCTCGCAAACAATTAAGTTGGTAAATATTCCAACTTTACATCCCACATAAAGGTAAAAATATGTCTTGTGTGAAGATACGAAGAGAATCTATTGGCGAAGCTTGTTTTCTTGTGAAGAGAGAAAAATTTATTCTTATAATTTCAAAATTAGGAATTATGAGTAAATACTAAATATAAAGTAAACGTACACATTTTGAAACTTACAACTTACATATCTTGCAGGTTTTTCTTAAATTAAGATTAGAGAAGTGACGTGTGTCATCCATCTTGCCATTTATGTAAAAGTATAGCGTAAAAGTGTTGTGCCATCGCTAATACGTTTACTGATTAGGTCAGCTAATACTAATTATTATGAAACTAAATATAAACCAAAAAATCACATCTATATACTCACTTGTCACTCATATTATGTTTTTTAATTAAATTATTAATCGTAAATTATGTTTTGAGATGAAACTATGGTAATCATATTGATGTCTTGTGTGTACTCGCTTTAACGAATGCTTTGCAATCTCCGAGATGACAACTGTAAATCAAGGTTAACAACACCTTGCATTACTAATATTATTAGGTCGGTATTTGCAAGCACAAGACCGTTACAAAGAACTTTGAATGCTCTAAGATAAATTATTTTTCAGGTGGGAATTTGGAGTCTGTGTTTCCTTCATATATGTGACGATGTTATCAGCTACACTATATTTTCTAATACATCAATTAGATTGGTGAAAAAGAAAATTACACTGTCCCAGATTGCATATTTTTGTTTTGCTAAAATCTTTAAAATTACGCACGTATTGTTTAGCTACATCAGTTATAACAGCCATTCATTAACTATTTCAATGGGAGTTAAATCATTCAATACTTACATAACTTCAATCCTTACGTTATCTTATAGCCTGTTTCTGCCCAATTAAAATGAAAGTACATTCAGGTTTTTTTTTGAATGGAGTTCATTAACTCTACGTTAACTGTAATGTGCAGAATAATGAAAAGATGTCTGACATGAAGTAAATTTCGCAGAACCACTTAGATATTCAAGTTTCTTGTGAAATGCACAAAACCATTTGCGAAACTTCGACACTTCATGTAGTAAGTAGAAAAAGTGTTTGAAGCTAATATACGGGTTGAGCGGGTTGCACTAAGAATCAATTTCTCATTAGTTCGATAGCCACAACTGCCATTAAGCTTTAGACGTTTAAGAACTTGGTAATAAATTTCCGAAGATATGGGACAAGCATTCGTTGGTCGCTTTGTTAATACCCTGCACTGTTAATGAAACTTCGTCTCTTTGCAAAAAGGCTTGTAACCCTGGAGAGTTTGTGATTTCTGGTTAATTTTACGATTGAAAGGGTTCGCCAAAGGAATGTGCAGCAAGAAGTCCATTTCTCTGATGAGTTTGATAATGGACTTGCGTAACCGCCATTATGCAAGATACTTCCTTTTCATTTAGCGATTTCATTTGGAGGTCATTCACACTGGCTATTCATAACTCTACTGTCGTATTATCGACATGATTGGCTCTCTGCAAAAAAAATCTTAATGTCGAAGCTCACTTAATACGAATAATATATTGAATGGAATGTATGAAAATGTTCTGAAGGGGTGTTAAAATTTTCTATGAATGAATAGTTTTCTTCGCAAATCAATGGACGCTATGTATTTGTGGAGAAATGCTCTGTGATAGTGATTTGTGATCCTTTGTGATACTTCAGGCGCCAATCTGTTTAAAGAAAGTTGATTGATCTTCGATAGTGTAGAAGTGTAGATTATGGAAATTTAACACTCCCATGTTAAATGTACAAACACTTCCTTCTTTTATTAAACTTTTATTGTTACTAAGTAACAGATTTATATAAAGTGATCGTTTACTCTTTAGTGGTGTACAATATTTAATAATTTTGTTAATTATAGCAAAATTACTAACACTCATTAATATGAATTGGCATACTAACAAAAACTCGTTTTATTTTCTGTTTTGCTAGCCCTTTACTTTCGGACGGAAAACTGGTAAATCCAAACACAGATACTGGCTCACTTGTTTCTTAGAAATGTTTTTGATAATTAGTATTCTGTAATAGAAGAATTAACTTGTTTGCAATAAAACGAATATTTTATTAATTTAAAATTCACAATAATATTGGTTTATTTAAATAAATACGCAGGGAATTTGAAAAACAAACATAATAGAACGTTTGTGTGGTAATGCCAGTGTTTGTGACATCTGACTCGGTTTTTTGTACTTCTACTTTACAACTTGCAACTTTGGGTGAGTGTGTGCTTATTCAAAATGTTATTACTTTCCTCTAATTATAAGTGTTATAATCTGAGCTTATCTTACCCAAACATTTAAAAATTACCAAATCTGATAGTTCTTCCCAATTTTTTTAAAGTTTATCCAATTTTTAAAACCTGACCAAATCTTTAAAATCTTACCAATTCATTTAGGTTACCTCATATAAAGCTTACCAAATAATATAAATCATTTCGAATATTGAAAGTCATACCAAATATAATAAATAATACCAAATATTGTAAATGATACTAAGTATTATAAACCATACCAAATATTCTAATAAACTTTAAGAAACTTACGAATTCATAAGATCTTATCTGACTTAGAACAATCTTACCAAGCCGTATAATTTCCCAAATGTTACAAATAATAAACCTGTAACAGTTTGAGTGTTCATCGCAGACCCGGGAGAGAGTGAGACAAACCCGGACATCCGCCCTTTCTCGCTGCCTCACTCTCTCTCTCTCTCTCTCTCTCTCTCTCTCTCTGGCCTCCTCTTCCTTGCTTTCCGGTCGCTGCTCTCACTCTTTCTCGTTGACTCGCTGTTGCCCTTTCTCGCAGTTTCTCTCTTTCATTGCTTTGTCTTGCTGGCTTCCTCTCTCTTGCTTTTCCTTGCACGCTCGCTGTCTCTTGCTCGTTGGCTCGTTCTCTCTTTCTCTTTCTCGGTCTCTCTCTCTCTCTGTCTTGCTCTTCCTTGCTCGCTCGCTCTCTCTTGCTCTTTTTCGCTCTCTCTTTCTCTCTTGCTTTTCCTTGCTCGCTCGCTCTCTCTTACTCTTTCTCGCTCTCTCTCTCTCTTGTTCCTGTGGGCTGTGCTCCCCTTCCCTCTCCCTTATTTCTTCTCTTCCATTTTTGCTGGGGTTGGTGGGCGTGCTCGTGGGGGTAATTAATTAGGACATTAATTAGCGCGGGGGTAACGAGCGTAGGGGGCGTGGCAATTTGTCCCGTGGCTGCGTCGCCGCCGCCACCGCCGGGCGCTGGCTCGGGCGCCCGCTTGGTCGCCCGCTTGGTCGCCGGCTTGGTCACCGCTTGGTCGCCCGCTTGGTCGCCCGCTTGGTCGCCCGCTTGGTCGCCGGCTTGGTCACCGCTTGGTCACCGCTTGGTCGACGGCTTGGTGGACGGCTTGGTCGCTGGTTCGGTCCCCGGCTCGGTCGCTTGCTTGGTTGCCGGCTTGGTCGCTGGCTCGGTCGCTGGCTGGGTGGGCGGCGCGCGGGGGGCCCTGGGAGACGGACTGGTGGGCGACGCGCGCGGCCACGGAGGCGGAGTCAGGAGACGAATTGGCGGGCGACGCGTGGGACGAGGGGCTTCGCAGTGGGCGGCGCTGCGCTGGCCGGGAGGGCGTCGGGGTTCCTCCTCTTCGCCCTCTTTGGCTCTGGCCCCAACTATTCCTCGCCCTGTCACTCTCTCTTCCTCCCGGGCATTCCTTCTCTCGCTCTCTCCCACGACAACCCCAGGAGTCTGCGCAAAGGGAGTCAGGAGGGAGAGGGTGGGAGGGTCAGGAGGGAGAGGGTGGGAGGGTCAGGAGGGAGAGGGTGGGAGGGTCAGGAGGGAGAGGGTGGGAGGGTCAGGAGGGAGAGGGTGGGAGGGGTCAGGAGGGAGAGGGTGGGAGGGGTCAGGAGGGAGAGGGTGGGAGGGTCAGGAGGGAGAGGGTGGGAGGGTCAGGAGGGAGAGGGTGGGAGGGTCAGGAGGGAGAGGGTGGGAGGGTCAGGAGGGAGAGGGTGGGAGGGTCAGGAGGAAAGTGGCGGGACGGAGAAGGGACGGATCAGGGCAGGCCACGGAGGGTCAGGAGGAAAGTGGCGGGACGGAGAAGGGACGGATCAGGGCAGGCCACGGAGGGTCAGGGAATGGCAGTGCAGGGCAAGGATTTATTCCTTTGTCGTCCCATAAATGAATACGATTAGTGTGTGGATTTGGATGGCATGACAAAAGTGACCAATAAAATGCTCCTAAAATGTTTTGAAAATGACCTAAACACAAAGAAAAATGACGTAAAAATTTGATCAAAATCACTTGAGATGAAAAACTCAAGCTGTTGTATAAAATACTGATGTAATCGAGACTTCTTTCCTTTTGTTCAAGTGAACCCAGCTTGCAACTTTGGTGTCGACCGTTTTTTAAAAGAAGATCTGCCTTTATTTATGGCGAACTGACGAGAACACCAATAGACGTCACAGAACCTTAGATTACATAGTATTCACAAAGGCTGACGTTACTATATATGAGAGAAGAAATCGAATACGCGACTCAGAAATTCTGTGGTGAATATTTGTTGCATCTCGTAAATATTGTTTGAAGCAAGTACCATTAAAATGATATTAAAATCGATAAAAATCAGCGAAAAAATACATTAAAATGACAAAAGAAGGTAAAAATGACTTATGAGTGGAAATTGATGAAAATGGAAAAAAAAGACTTATAAAAATGGGTAATTTCGTTTTGTTATAACGTAAAATGAATGTCAAACGATTTCATTAAAATCCCCCCCTAATTATGATCATTGAAGTCCCGCAGGGTACTTCAGATAGTTGAAAATAAAGTGGAAGTACTCAATGATCTAAAGTTGAAATTTCCTATTCTCATTAAGGGAAATTGAACTGATATATATATATATATATATATATATATATATATATATATACATATAGTCTCTTAAATGTGTAAATTTTTGAATTACCTGCAATTTAATATTTTGCTGTAACAATGTTGGGCATTCCGTGGAAACTTGACTTCGTTTTATGAGATTTCATTACTCTTTGGAAAATTACCTCGTATTTCTGCATTACTACTGGTTATTCTTTTGTTTATTACAACTACCCTTTCTTATTGCGTTTAAAAAGGAGATTTGTTTTGGCTTCAAACCATATTTTATTTCTCTTGTCATCAAAATAAGTAAATTTCAATTACCGCTAAAACATTTTATTGTGGTCCATAAAGAAGAAATATGAATGGGTGTAATTTCATTGAGGACACCAAGCGTGTAATTTGCTCTGGAAAGATGGCCAAAGAATGTAAACATGGCAAGTAAAATTTTAGTTTTAGAACGAAACAAAGGTCAATAAAAAATTATGACGAGTAAAAACGTTTGTTTGTTCAACGAAACGAAATGTCTAATATTTGGCGTTATAAACTTGTAAAATTGTAAAGAGGTGCGGTTTATATGATTAATACTTAAAATATGGCAGTTTTTATCCTTGTATTGTTAGAAAAAATAATTTAAAGATGGTAATCATTGTAATTTGTAAACCGTCTGGTGTGGATGCATGGGTTGAAATATTTACGAAGGTTCAATTTCATGATTTTCAATTTTTCCTAAACGTTTCTGAATACTGAATTTTTGTTTAATAGAATCCTTTCTGCTTTATTGTTTTTTCTCTACTTAAACTTACAGTTACAGATATTATTTAGAAGTAAATTCTGATTTGTGCAAGTGTTGTATTAAGTGTTATATTATTAAGGGTTATATTAAGTGTTAAGTGTTATATTATTTTCTAGGTTTCTTTCACTCTAATTTGTTTCATAATATTATTGTAATAGATTCCATTTATTTAATTTAATTTTCATTTGTCATTTTTAAAAATTATATGTCCATTTCACATTTTATATTTTTCTTTAAAATCCAATTCATAACAATATTCTGTAAACATTTTTTATTTTTTTATTTTTTTTTGTAATTTAGATAAATTATTATTATTACTATTATTATTTTTGTAGCGCTGAAGATGGCCGCAATGCGGCCGAAAAAGCTTTATGCAAGAATAATAGTTACGATGGAGAGCCAACACCTCATATAGATTTCGATGTTATATTAAGTAAATATCTTTGTACTATAAGTCGGGCGTATTTTTAGAGCCAAATTTATTTGCAGGAAATTCTAGAAAGTTATCTTAATGTATTTAAGCTCGTAGGTTGTTTCTAAAATAACTCAAATGAAAGAGAAGGGCGTGCAATTTAGTCCGGATTGTAGCAGAAAATTTGTTTCATGTGAATTATTCGACTTAACAAGTAGATTAAGTGAGGAGTGTAGGGATGTGAAGGAAAATATTGGAGCTAGGAAATATTTGAAAAATCAATGAAGTTGAGAAAAAAAAATACTGGCATATGGTCTGTTTTCGAGAATTTGGGGATAACGAAGAATTCGAAGTATCAATGAATTCGTGTTATCGAAGAATTTCGAGATGTTAATTAATTCATTATATGGATGAATTAAAGATACCGAGGAATTCTAGTTAATCAGATATTTCAAATATCCGTTATTAAACTGTTGAGGATACGCTGTGATCTATATTTTAGATATATTGTATTTTTTAATGCAAACGATTGAAAATACATTTTGTGTTACCACACAAGAAGAACGGTGTAACCAAGATAAATGGCTCAGAACATCAACTGATTTCACTGCAGTCCCTCTGACCGGGAAGTCTTAGATTCTAGCACCGACTGTGGCAGGATTTTCGACACTCCCTTGTGAGCTAGGTCGAATTCAGTCGCTGTCTGGAGTAGAACTTTAGCAGACGGCTGTAGTTTCCCGTGGGTTCTTCGATTAGCACCATGTGAATGCCGGAGCAGTATCCTAACAAACGGGCCACGGACCGCAAGCGATCTACCCTTCGTCTTCCTTGTCCTATCCTCTCCCCTTACACACACACTTACCCTAACATGCACTACACTATCACACATGCCGGGAGACCGGTCGGGAGCGTAGAGATTGAGCAATGTATTCTGATAAAATTGAAAAAAATTCCTACAGACAGAAAATAAATATTGATTGCACCTCACAGCTTGTCCCGACTTGGGCGGTGCCCCGCTCGTGGGAGAAGGGTGGTTGCGGGAAACCCTGCTATCCGACGGCCCCAATTTTGCCATTCAATGGGGAAAGACCATCGCCAAAACGTACACTACGCTTACGGGAATAAATATTTTATTAGTTGATGCTCCCGGAATCACTAACAATCAATCAATCAATGAATTCGAGATGCTGAATCATTCGAGATATCGAAGAATTTGAGTTACTCAGGTAGTTAAAATATCCGTGATTGAACTATTGAGGTTACACTGAGATCAATATTATAGATATTTTGTAATTTTTAAGGAAAACAATTGAAAATTCGTTTTGTGTCGAAGAACGAGAAGACCGGTGTAGAAGTGTACGTGCGTCGCGGCCTGTGAGGTGGTGGCCACCCCTGCGGCCGAGTCGTGCTGTGAGTGCGCGCGCACATTAGTCCATGCGGAGCACCACTCCCTCCCCCCTCCCCCTCCCCCCCTCGCGTCCGGGAGCGACGTCCGGCGCGCCCGCCCCGCCGGCGACCGCGCTCCTCCCCGCCCCTGCCCCGCCACACCCCCAGCCCCGCCCACGGCTCTACCCACCCCTCCTCATCCACCAAGCACTCAGCCCCGCCCGCCCGCCAGTCTTGCACGTCCTACCTACGTACCTACCTACCCATCCACCCACCCACCCACCCGCCCTGCCTGTCCGTCTCCGTCTGTGTCATTCCCTGCCCTCCCTCCAGATCTTACCCAACTGCTTCCCTCTACGCTCCGCACCGCTCGGCAGTACCGCCTGCAACATTCCACCTACCTGCCCTTCCTCCCGACTCCTTCACTCCCTCCCACGTGTTAGGGGATTTTTTTTCTTAATTTAGCTACTGTTTTTATCCACTTTTTCGTTATCACGGCCCGGCAATGAATTTTTTTCTGCCGAAAAGTGGCCATTTTTTCGCGCAGCATCACATAACTTTCCCTATACTACGTATATCACTCCGTGTATACGTACGTACTTTCACCTGTTTCGTCGCCTCAGTAATACCTTCTTTCTCCGCTAGCTGGTGAAAGGAGCGTAGCGAAATTTGCGTGGTCAGACGGAAGAGCAGGCCTCATGGCCTGAGTCTCGCCACGCAAAATAAGGCATCAATTCAATTCAATTCAATCCCACACACCGCGCCTTTCCCCTCCTCCCCTCCCACAGACACTCACGCGCACCAGTCCCCGACACCCTGCCTCAACGCGTCTCACCCGCCCTTGTCACCATTCACCTCTTCTACCCTACCTCCTTCGCCTCACCCCCGCTTCGGACCACCTGATTCCACCTCATGCAGCCCCACCCCACCTCGCCTGGCTCGCCCAAGTCGCAAACCCCGTCCATACCCACGTCCATACCCGCGTCGTGGCCGGCCGCGGTGCGAGCCTGCGTTCAGCCGTGACGCGACGGTAGCTGCCCCGAGGGGCTGGGGGAAGGACGTAGCAGCGGCTAGGAGCATTAGGGACTGGGCGCCGCCCCTGAGTTACTCCGAGGCCCCCTCCTTCCCCCCCCCATGGTAATCTGAGCACTCCCGCCCCGCGCTCCACGCCCCACGCACCTCAGCCAGCTGCGCGCACCGGTAGGGACGGGAAAAAAACATCGATGCTTCCCACTTGGTTTCCATGTTTTCTTCACATCGATATTTTGTTGCAAATGGCTGTTATCGGCAGCAGAGCTTTTCAAAACTAAAAACGTTGCCTTCTTCAAACTCCCAAAACATCGCTAATTATTTTACTGACTGAATTTTATTGGTGAATATATGAACAAATAAGTCATGAATTAAATACGAAAAATTATGAATATGTCCATAAGCAAACTGATGAGTGAATAGATAAATGACTAATTATAGAAATAGATAAAATAAGCGCAAAAAGATTTATAAATTAATAGGCTAACAACAACCGGGAGAGGTGACTCAGGGCATCAGCTGATGTCATTCCAGTGCCTCTGACTGGCAGTTTCTAGCTTCGAGTCCCGACGGCGACAGGATTTTCGGCAGTAGCTTGTCAGTTAGGTGGAATTCAGTCGCTGTCTGGAGGAGAATTCTAGCGGCCGGCTGCTCTCATCGGTAGTTTTCCGTGGTTTCTTCCCGATCAACACCAGGCGAATGTCGGAGCAGTACCCTAACAAACGGGTCACGGACCGCACGCGATCTCTCCTTCTCTTCCTTGTCCTACCTCTTACGCACTAACATGCACTACACTACCACCCATGCCGGGAGGCCGGTCGGGAGCTGAGAGCTTGTCCCAGCTGGGGCGGTGCCTCGCTGGTGGGAGATACCTGGTCGAGGAAAACCCCGCTAGTCGACGGTAGGTCGAGCGACGGATCTCGCCATCCCGCCAAAAATCACCGCCACTTCCTGCAATAAAAACATGCAGTGCACTTAGGGAATGAATGACCTCCGTAGTTGACGCGCCTGGAGTCTCTGAAAATCAATCAGCTGGGCCAGCAAGTGAAGGGTGAAGCTGCAGCGCCGCGTGCGTGAGAGGTGGGGGAAGCAGCAGGTGGGAGTTGGCCGGGGATTCCCAGGCGGGGGGTGGGGGCTCGGCGGTCAGTGCACGCGGCTGGGAGAGGCCCAGCGCCCGGCGGAACACAGGCGCAGCTCCCGGCTCAGAGGCTGCCTTGCTCCCTCCCTCCCTCCCTCCCTCCCTCTCTCTCTCTCACACCCTCTCCCTCACTCCCTCTCTTTCGCTCCCTCCCTCCCTCTCTCGCTCCCTCCCTCCCTCCCACTCTCGCTCCCTCCCTCCCTCCCTCTCTCCTCTCACACCCTCTCCCTCACTCCCCTCTCTCTCGCTCGCTCGCTCCCTCCCTCCCTCCCCTCCGACACTCTCGCTCCCTCGCTCCCCCCTCCGTCTCTCTCCCTCTCATCACTCTACCTCATACTCTTTCTCTTTCCGTCTCTCTTTCCTTCTCTTTTCTTCTCTTTCCTATTCTTTCCTTCTCTTTCCTGCTCTCTTTTTCTCTCTCTTCTTCTCTCTCATTCTTTTCTAGTTCCTTCTCCTTTTCTCATTATTTTCTCTCTTCTTTGTCATATCTTTCTCTCTTTCATCCTCTGTGTTTTTACTCATTTTTCTCTCTCTCTGAAGATCAGCAGCACAGCTTTCCGGTTCTCTCTCATCTCCCTCTTTCTCTACCTCATTATCTTTCTTTCTCTGCCTTTCTCATCACTCTTTCTCGTCTCTCTTTCTCTACCATTATCTCGTTTTCTCTACCACTACGTTTATGATCTATTTTTCATTTTTGTCATTCCTTTTTTCTCGTGTATTGCTTTCTCTTTCTTTTTATTTTCTTCCTGCTTTTCGCTTCCCCTTTATCTCTCCTCTTTGCCGTATCGTTCTCTTCAATTTTCTATTTCATTCCTTCGTTTTTACTCTCTTTTTTTCTGTCTCTCTTCTTGTCTTTCTCTTTCTCCTCTTTCTTTCCCTTCTTTCTCTTTCTTCTCTTTCTTTCCCTTCCTCTCTCCTTGTTACATTCTTGCTATCCTGCTGCGAGGGCGAATGGTGGGCGCGTGAACTGCTGAGGTGAGTAAGTGTAGTGCATGTTCCGTTTTCTGGGAGATGGAGTGTACCCTCCCCACTGGAACCTAATGTGCGGAATCGATCTAACACTTTGCCTGCGTGGTTTTCCCATCCAGGGGCCTCCCCGACGGGGCTCCGCCTCAGCCAGGACAGGCTCTGCTCTCCCCGACTTGGTGTGGTAGTGTGATGTCTATGCGTGTAATTTTCCTCAAACACCGCCTACATTTGAACTATACTGCGATTTTTGTATCTTTACCCCTCAAGGCCCGTCTTTACGATAGAACATGTCGCGGTATTTAGCGTCTTTCTCAGTCCTACCGCTAGATATCGCATGATCGCGACCGTAGCAGGCAGTTTTCGTGATCGTGCGACATCTAGCGGCACGAGCGAGAAAGACGCGGAATGCCGTGTGATATTCCATCGTGGACATTGGGGCTTGAGGGGCGAAGATTTAAAAATTGCAGTATACCTGTGTAATGATCTTCCTGTTGAAAATTCGTCAATCTCGGAACTCGCACGTCCTGCGACTTCCCAGTCAAATATTGCCATACAGAATGTGTCAAACACAGCTGATAAGTCTGTCATTTCTTCTTTCATCTTCTCTATTCCTTTTTTTCGTTGTAGCCCAGCCCTTCCTTCGTTTCATACACTCTCATTCTTATTCTACTTCCAATGATCTTCTTCCTGATTCTCGTCGTTTCGGCTAGGCGGCGTTGCTAGCTGAATTTCTTTAGTATGCTCCGAGAAGTCACGGACATTACACGAATTCGAGACTTCACGGGTTGCTGATTGCTGGGAACCCCGCGATCTAAGGACCTCGAAACCCTTTCCGAAGGGACAAAAGGCAGTGACTGACTGAGGCGTGTCGAGACTTGACAAAGATGATTTGGGAGGATTACTCCACAGCAGCGCTCAACGACCAACAAGGGTTTCAGAAACGCCTGTGTGTCAACGAAGAGGCAACACAGTTTTTTAAAAAAATCATCTCGCACATTCTTCTCTTTTTCTTTATGATATTTTTACTTTTCTCGCTCCTCTTTTACATTCTTCTCCCACTTTTTATCTTAATTTTTATTACCTCCTCTTTATTCTAAATTCGGTTTTTCCTTCTTTACATTGTTCTCGTCCTTCTCAACCCGCTATTTCTTCTCATACTCCTTTTCCGTTTTTATTTATTCTATCCTTGATGCCTCCTTCAGCATTTAAGCTTTTAATTCTTCTTATGTCATGTTAGTTTTGTTGTTTTATCAAGTGAACATCTTCCAACATATCGAGTACTAGTGAATGTGATTGTTTACTGTGGTAAAAATCACATAAATTGATGCTGTTCCGTATTTTTCAATCTCTAAGCATTTTAGGAAGAAGCCTGCCTCATAAGGGTTGTTTCGCGCCTTTTGCTAGTTTCTGTTTTTCCTATTGTCTTGGGATTTTCAACACTTTATTTTTCTAATTTCATTCGTATTTGTCCTTTTTGAAATATATATTTGGGTTAGTATATAAGACAAATTTGAATCGTTTAAAAAACTTTTTGTAATATTTGTAATAAATAAAAAGTTTAATAGTATGAAAACTGTTCGTAATATTTGTAATAAAAAAGTTGAATCATGTAAAAACATTTCGTAATATTTGTAATAAAAAATTTAAGAAGAAATGAGATATTTATCTAACATACTGGCCGAAAGATATACTTCCTTTTTCTCTGTATAATTTCCACACTTTAGGTTACACGAATGAAAGTCCAATGAAAAACTAGACCGCAATAGACGAGTAATAGAAGCACGTAAATTTACTGAAAGTACCAGGTGCGAAAGTAAGGTTTTGCCACTATTACTGATGTCCGCAAATGCCTTTTACAGAATCTTCCCTATTATCTCTTTTCTTTCCTCCTTAGTAGCACGACGCCACTTCAAGTGGCAGTTAGTCTCCGCCGTTGAGTGTAATCGCCCTTCTTTCTAGAGCAAGCAAACGAGAATGATTGCAGTGTCTTCTACAGCAGTAGTAACATCCATGATTAAAGCCAACGGTCTTTGTTTTCGTCGGAAACGCCGCAATACGTACTTCCAGTCCTTCCCGACCCTCTTTCGCACGTAGTACGTCTTCAAGAAGAGTCGAAATTGCTCACTTAAAAGCACTCGTGCGTGCAAGTGCGCTGTGTCCTCAAAGAAGATTGTTTGAAACTTCCCACGTGCAAAGCAACCCGTCACATCCTAACGCAACTCAGGTCCCGTTTCTCTCCCTCTGCTCGGATTGCGTCTGCGGACGCCCCCGCCCCCCAAAAAAACGACAATCGCAATCATCTCACTCGCTCGCATCCCGCGCTAAAAAGAAGACTAACGCCACTTAATCTGCTCATTCAAGAGCAAATCGAAAGTAATATCAGGTTAACGGTAGCCTCCGGAATCCGAAGCACGTTGGTAGATCTTTCCCCAGATACATCAGCTTCTGAATTCGCAAATCATAAGTTTCCTGGACGGTGGGCTCCCGTTCACTGCCTATCACCCAAACTTACGCTGATTGCTGGTCGATCGTTTATGCTTCAATTGCGGCCGGTATGATTTATTCCGTATGCCCCGCATTCCAAGAGTGGTAACTAAATAACACGTAATTATTTATAAAACATCATTATCTAAAATATTTTTCCGTCGGTTGCTCTTAGCGGTGGCCCAGAGTATCGCCTCATTAATATTTCATATTGGTCCTACCGGGTGTGCCCAAGGCGGCCATCTCGGCTCTATAAATCACGTAGCAATCCGAAGAGCTGCTCTCTTGGGGGAAATGTTGAAGGTGTAAACGGAGTCATTTATCACCGGTAAGTTGGCACTTCGCACGTCGGACCGGCGACCGGGGTCCTGGCCCGGGGCCACGGGCAGCTACAGGGCTCGCCGACTATTTGTGGTTGTTACCGCCAGATGGCGGTGGGAGACTCAATCCATCAACGGACGACCGACGGAAGCGCCGTCCGCCGACACCGCTTCTGCTTCTTACTCTTCTTTTCTTCTCCTCCTCCTCATCCTCCGCAGATCTCGGCTCGAGATAAAAAAGTTAATAATGTGTAATTTAGCGTGATTGGATCATGACGACAATCAAGATAGTCTTGTGATGTTTCTCTCTCTTCTCGCAGGCTTCTTTTTTTTTTCGTTTTTTCGTCTTGGAAAGTTTTTTTTTTGTCTCGTTGGTTTTTTTGTGGTCATTACAGCCATGCAGGAGGCATGGACACTTTGGGATACAAGTCTATTTCACTTTTACTTCCCAGCATTTGCATGTGTTAGAACATGCACCGGTATGTGGTTATTATGCGGTCGGCGTTTTTTTCCTTTTTTTGTGGTTGGATCTGGTCGGCGCGATGGTTGCGAGTCGGAATTGGAGCAGCGATGTTGGCAAATGGCTGTGTGTTCTCGAGTGGGTGGTCTATTTCGCTTTGCTGTGGCTTGCTGGTAGGTAAAGGAGTGTTGATGAGTGGTATTGAACCACCTCCTATCATCCTGTTCAAACTGAAATGAATTAAAAACGCAAAATAATTTCTGTTGCTTTTTTTATTATTTTAATGTGATACACTGTGGTGATTTACAGAAAGTCGAACACTAGTTAACATGATTGCTTGAGAAATTTTGACCCAAACATATTTTCTTTCCTTGTCTTCTATTTGAAACGTACTCGAATATTAATGATTATAACTCTTGAAATAGTTTCTACACAGAGCCTTGTATAACAAAGTCACTTTAATATTACAATAAATGCGTACTATTTGTATTGTTTAATTATAAAACAACAAAAGAGAAGCAACTAATTAAAACATATTACCTACTGGTGGAAAAAATTGAGTTTGATATAAAATCGTGTACTTTTTAATACGTTCTAAATGCTCCTGCTTCTAGATTTCTTCGAAGCGTATTTTAACACATTAAATTAAATGCGTTTTGAAGAAATCTAAAAGCAGGAACGTGTAGAAAGTATTAAAAACCACTATTTAATATCGAACTTAATTTTTTCAACTAGTGGACAATATGCGTTTTGATTAGCTGCTTCTCAAATATTGTACTTCAGTTTTGGGGTCTACGACCATCTAGTTATGGGTTTTCTTTTAATTTACTTTGTACGATTCTGAGATGCCTCTTTTTTTGGTTATTTAAGATCGCATCAACTACTCGGTCATTAGCGACCACTATTGATGTAACGTTATGGTATGAGGATGAAACGATGTGGTTATGATAGGGGGTGAAAGGACGAAGACATACAACCATGCCTGAAGCGGGACTCGAACCCGCCATCCCTTGGTCCGAGATCACTACGGCACTAACTGGCTTAGCGATCTCGGCCACAGGGCCGAATAGATGGCTCCTTATTTTGTTTCAGAATATAACTGTAGTTTCATGATGCTCAAGTTTTGCTTCTCTCTTCTTTTGCTAGTTGCGGTAGGAGCGGGGGCCGTGCCATTGTTTTCCGTAAACTCACTTATTTCCATATGAATTTCCATTCCTTAGAATTTTCTTGTGTGGAGCAGATCCCAACTTTGTGTTTTAGCGTATAGTACGAAAATTGCACCCCGAACAAAATCTTTCAAATGCCATTTCATATTACGATGTTGTATTTTTTTAAAGTTACTTTCATTTCACCGCTTATTTCTCTCGTTCCAGTAATATTTAAAGAGGAACTTTGAGAGAACGGTATGAATGACAATAATCCGAAATGAAAAAGAAAGAAGAGCGCATATCACGTTCAGTAGACGCATATGAATCATGACGATAATGATGATGAGTATTATGACGCATTCAAACTGCCCATATGAATTTCATGTAGCTTCACTATGCGCACGTCTTGTTGAACTCTCTACAGTTACAATTTTGTTGGGAATGCAGAAAAATCGAACCTGTATTAGTTGACTAATTCAATTAAGTTTTCTACAAGTCGGGAACGTAAATGCCCAGTTTTTTAAATGTTGATAATCTCGTGCTTTTTAAATTTTATTATCATCATTTATTTTTAAACTTTTATTCAAATTTCAACAATTTAAATAATAAAAAGTTGGGAAGTCAAGAAAACGTGCGCAGATAATCTCCCCCACCAGTCACATAGAGTTTTTTACTGTTTTTGACTAAATAAATGAATAAAACAAATAGAGAACGTCATACGAAGGCGTCAAAGAAATTCAATAGCACCGGGAAGTTGCGATTCGTTGAGGTGGTTCAACGGGCTGATTGAACGGCGACGGAGCAGTTGAGTAAGCGACGGTAAAAATCGCTCCCACACAACTCCGCCCACTAACTGTCAATTTCCGGCGCCGCTTATTCTCTCTTTTCATAAGTTTGTACGCAAGGCTTTGAGGACGCGGCTGAGCTTCAATGGGCGACGGGCAATCAGGATTCGATGCACGTTGCCTGCTTGAATACAATGCACACGCGGGTGATGGCTCAATCGCCACACACGTCAAATGATCATGGGTGGGAGTGTGTAATCGGCATCTGGGTGACGATGTCTTTGTTTGGGTAATTTCCTCTCTAACTCATGCAAACAACGTGGTTAATCCACTTTGTCTAAAGGCATGCATTAGGAAACGGATGAGTCTCGTAATTAGAGTTATTGCATTGCATGTATAATATCCGTTCCTCACTATTGACAATAATGATTAGTCTCGTAATATAAGTGATATTAGAACTAATCCAGTGGCCTCGTGTTAATTAGTCAGTACATTTTAAGTTTGTCACGTTTTGCAGGACGGGTAGTAAAATTTAAAAGAAATTTACTGTTCATTGGAATTTTTACAAGTTGGACAAAACGGTACACGATATTCTCATTGTAACATCCTATTCTAACACCTGATTTGTTTGTTACATTTTTTCAGTCTAATTTTGTAATAATATGTCCTTTGTTACTTATGTCATAAGTAGATCATACTTGGTCTCAATCACCACACGTACCTCCCACCACACACGTCAAATGGGCGTTTATGTGTGGAATCGGCACCTGGGTGACGATGTCTTTGTTTGGGTAATTTTCTCTCTAACTCATACAAGCAGTGTGGTTAATCCGCTTTGTCTAAAGGCATGCATTAAGAAACTGAGATCAGTGTCGTAATTTGAGTAATTGACATGCATGTATAATAATCCGTTCTTCACTATTGACAATAATGACTAGTTTCGTAAAGTATGTGATATCAGAGCTACTTCCTGGCTTCCTGTTAACCAGTATGTTCGTGATCGGTTTGTCGCATTTCGCAGAACGAATACTAAAATTTAAACGAAAATTGTTCACTGAAATTCTTACACAATGGATGAAATTTATGTCAAACAACATTCACATCGTAAAATCTTATAAGAATGCTTTATTTGTTTTGTTTTAATGTTTCTCTCTATTGTAATAAGATGTCATTAGAGACTTATGTCATAAATACCTATAACATCGGGTATGTATATTAAGTAGTATGCTATAAATTTCTTTGTATACTCTGACCGGGAGGTCCTATTTTCCATGGTTTCTCCGATTAATAACTGGCAATTGGCGAAGCAGTACTCCAACATATGAGCCATGCACCGCGCTCAACGTTTACTTGTTCATTTTTGTTCCCTCCTTTCCTTGTACATACACACACTTTCAAACCATACTCCTCTACACACGGCGGGAAACTAGTGAGCAGTTCAGATCTTGTTCTGGCTGTGGCGGTTCGTCACTGGGGACAGAAACCTGTAGAGGGAAACCCTGCAGATCGAACCTTGCTGAATCTCTTGTTACAGCGGGAAGGAACCGCGTCACCTCTGGAGAAATATGATGCTATTTAATTGGAAATAGAGAATTATTGAAATAGTATGCACTTTATTTACGGGTCGAGCGACCACAGCAGTTGATGAGTCACGAAATAATCATTCATTTGTTCTTTTTCGGGTCATTTTAATGGTTAAATCGTACACCTTAAATCTCTTTTTCATGACAAAAAAAACGTTTAGATAAATAGCATGAAAATGATATTTTCGTAATTTTGATTAAATATTGCATATAGGATGATATGTTTTTACATTCCGCGTACATATCAACAAAATATCTGTATGTATTAGTAGGGTAACATTCATTTTGTGGCTTCGTCCTACGACAGAAATCCCGAACCAAATTCCTGTCATGTAAGAACTCTTTTGAAATTATATGAGCTTTGAAACTTGAATTGCCTCTTTGTTTGCAAACTACGTCACCGCAAAATACGAAATCCTTAGGTATGATCCAGATGACATTCGTTCCAGCGTGTACATTCCAAAGAATGCGGCCAAGCAATTGCTCGGACCATTGTGCCCGCTATTAAATCCAGCTGTGAAGAACGTGAAATTACACAAAATGATCGCTTGGCATTGTTGGACAGATAAATCAGGACGGTGTTTTCATTGTATTCCTTCGTGAATTTTTGGCGGCACAATATTAAAATTTCAATTTAAATCAAGTTTGAGTATTTAAAAATGAGGATTTGAAATTTAAGTTATGAAGTTAAGAAAATAGTTCGTTTTTTTCACTATATTGTTACCATTATTTACTTAATGGTAAAATTTCTGATGTGCTTCAAAAAATAACATTACTTGGTTTTTATACCATACTCGAAAAAATAAAAATTTATGAAGTGAACTTCGTGCTTCTTGTTTTCGAAGTGACGGAAAGGTTTCTGTGGCTTGTATGTATTTTGTGTATTTTTTTGTATTTTTTTTCACTGTATTTAAATTTAATTGAGTGATGAGATTAATTGAGATCAGATTTTTCAAACATTTTCAAACACTTTTGGAACAAAATTATTTAATACACGTGTTAACTAAACAATTCGGTAGCCAGAATTTCATATCCTACCTTTTCTATTTCACGTCTTACTTATTGCGAAATTGGTGGTAATTTTGTTTACCTTATTATATGTTTTGTACTTAACTCTATGTAGTCAACATTTAATGAAAAACAACTTGGATCTTGTAAGATTAACTTTTGCTATTGTTACTTTCAAACATTCACTTTAAATGTTACTTGTGGTCAGTACTGATAGAAAGAAACGGTATTTAAAGAGAAGTGCAAAACTGGCAGAGCAACGTCTGTTAGCTGTGTTTCTATGCGCAGAGAATAATAATGAGAATGTGCAAGACAAATGGATGCAAATAAAATTATTAAAAACTGTTGTGTCCGATGAAAAAAACAGATTGCTCAGAAGTTAAAGCAATAAAGTGAATTTTGAAAAAGAAAACGATATAGTGTAACATTTGCGGTTGCGATTCATAGTAATTTGAACATTGTAGCAGAAAATAGTTTGGTATGTTTAAAATATGGGTAGGTTTCATTGGGTTTCTATTATTTTTGAATATGTGTTGCAGGTCAGAATGCCATGCAAATGATTGCCGACTTTGGGCCATGACTAGTAGAAAAGGAAAAGACAAATGAATACGAGCCAGGGTATATAAAAAGAAATGAAGATCACATTCATTTGTTGGTGTGACAGATTACATTCATTACAGGAGACACTATAGAAGAGGTAGATCTTTCTTGAAAACACTGAGGAATTTCTTTCAGAAAATTTGTGCATTATAAGTGAAAATTGCAATGCTAGGGATTTATCTTGAACTGTTCTCATATCAGTTATAGAAATTTGAGTAAGATCTAAAACAAAAAATCTGTCATAATTGAGAGTTATTTGAGAATAAATATTTCTTTTTCATCATGTTCATATGTATAATTTATGTTGTAACACCTTGGATGTCCTTGCTACCATATTATTTGTTATTTATTCTTCAAAATTTTATGAAATCCATCAAATCAGTTATTTTATTAGAAACATTGACTTTCGTCAAGCAAAGCAATGAGAGTTTTGTAATTAAAACACCAAAATCTGTACTGCACCTAACCCATTTGGTACACAAATCTCAACACATTTTATTATTTCTTTATTTTATTTATATTTTACAATATCTTACAATTTCATTTGAATCAAAATATAAAATCAAAAATGTAGAAGTGTTTTACAGGAGTGGGTTAACGCAATTATTTGTAAGATTTTGTGAGATTAAGAATGGTATTGATCTCCAACTTCTCTAAAAGAATGAAAGGGAGTGTAAGACATAACAAATTGCTCTTTTAATGAGCAGGTCTGAACTACCCTGCACGTCACTTAAATGTATCTGTGGGTACTTTATAAATTTTATGTATTTTGTAAAAAGTCATACCACACACTATTCTCTGAAACTTCAAAATGAGTTCAGTGTAAAGTCTTTTTTGTTTAGCAGACTCCTGAAGATCAAAAAGTGTTTACTTTATTTCATAATACATCATTATCTAAGAACATTTCAAACCAGTAATTTAGACATTAATCCTTGAATGAAACAGTGTTTTAAACTAAACTTTTAGATACATTTTGAAATTGTATTTTCAAAGTCAATAAAATATTGAAATTTTCCTAAAATATAACACTATGTAACAATCGTTTTAATGATTTAAATTTTGTTTCAAACTTTTTATTAGTATTTTTCACTAACACTGTATATTTAGAGAATTTAATAATAAAATTCTTACTAGTATTTTTATTACTCTTTTTCGTATGTTTGATGTGGAATTTAGGGAACAGTATAGGGTTTGCAATTGCAACAAGCTGCTTTTAACTTCCAGAAGTATGTCAGAACATTAGTGTTTTTCCGTCGGTTTCATTTAATAAGTATACCTCGCAGCAACGTTTTCGTGGAACGGCAATTTTGTCTCCGTTGTGTACACACAACCACGCCTCCGCTTTTCAACCACAGGTCGTAACGAGGCCTGATGCGGGAAGGTTTATGAGTGGCGTCGTCCTCCGGCAGGCCCTTTCGTCCGGGGGCGTAACTCCAGGCCGGTTTTTCTTCTTCTTTCTTGCGAAGATTCGGGCCGGGTCCGAGGTGGCACATTCCCAGGCTCAGTTCACAGTTAGTTCACCATTAGTGGAATAGTTAACGTGGGGTCGGGAAGTAGGAAATGCTTTATGATTAAGAAGGAAGTAGCTCGACACTTGAATATCATTATACGACGGCATAAAGTGCATTTCCCCTCATTATTCCAATTGTGTAGTAATTCATATCTCTAATCTTCCTTTTGTAGTTTTTATGTCGTTACTGCCTCCTACTGTTTATTTTCTCAATGTATGTTTTCTCTTTCTTCGGTATCATATTTTTGTCTTTCGTATTTTTCTTACCTCTTATCTTTTTCTATGTCCTCCATATATCTTGCCTTCTTCTTCCTACAGTCTTTCATTCTGTCTATTCTTCGCTCTCTCACTTTCCTGTTCTCTCTCAGTTCTATTTTACACTTTGCTTCCTTCCATTCTCTTTCAGCACTCTCTCTTTCTTTCTTCCTTTCTACTTTCCTTCTCCCCTCCTTTCTGACGTCTTCTGACTCCCCCCTATTTCTTCTGGTCTCTTTTTTTGTTTTTGGAACACCTTTTTCTACAATTTTCACTTTTTCTTCCCGGTTCTTCCCCTCCTTATACCCTCGCTCTCCTCTCTCCTCTCTTCCTCTTCCTTATTCATGGAAAGTTGTTTGCAAATTTACCCTCTCTCCCTTTCTTGTCGACTCTCGTTTTCTTATGTCTATGGATTTCGCTCTCCTTTCTCTCTCCCTCTCATTTCCTTCCCTCGTTTCTCTCCCTCTGTCCCCTCCCTTTCCCATTCTTTCCCTATAACATTCCCTTTCCCTCATTCATTCCTTTTCCGCCGTCGGGTCCCTCTCGTCTTCCCAATTTCCTTCTCTCTTCTTCTGTACATCTCTGTCGTTTTTTCTCATGCTTGCTATCTTCTCTCCGTTTGTCTCTCTACCTTTCACTCTCCCCCTCTCTCCCTCTTTCTCTCCGACTCTCTCTCCCCCTCTCTCCCCCTCCCCCCACCCTCTCACTCCCTTTCTCTTACCCTGCCTCCCTCTCTCTACCTCTCTCCCACTTTCTCTCCGTCTATGTCTTTCTCCCCCTCTGTCTCCCTCTCTCCCACTTTCTTTCCGTCTGTGTCTCTCCCCCACTCTCTCTCCCTCTCACCCCCTTTCTCTCACCCTCTCTCACCCTCTCCCTCTGTCTCTCCCTCCGTGCTTCCCTGCCCGCGTCCGCCGCTGCCCCGAGGCGCCGCGCCGCTGGCGAATGCTCCCTGCGCTTGCGCGCTGGCGGCGCTCTCCCCTCCCCTGCCCCGAGGGGGCGGGGAGGGGAGGGGGAGGGGCTCATTAGCCTAATTTAATTGAGGACCACCGGCGACGCCGCTCCCGCCGCGCCCTCCGCCAAGGCGGAGCAAGGCTTTTTGCGCGGAGGCCTCCACCACGCCTCCTCCTCTTCGGGCTTCTTCCCCTTCCCTTTCTTCGCTTTGCTTTTCTCCTCCTCCACCATTCTACCCTCATTCGTATCCTGTTTTCCCTCCTCCTACCTCCTCTGCCCATTTTTTTCTACTTCTCCTTCCCTCCTCCTCCTCATTCGTCTTCTTTCATTTTTCTCTCAAATTCCCCTCTCTCTCCCTCCTCTTTCCCCTCTGCTGTTTGTCCTTATACTTCTACCTCTCCTTCCCTCTACTTCCTCTTCTTCTTATCTCATCACTCCCTTCCCATTATACTCCTCTTCCACTTTCTCCTTCTTCGCCTATTACTGCCTCGTTCTTCTCCCTTTCCTCGTCCATCTCTTTCCTTTCCTCCTTATTTCTCTCCTAATTCTTCTGCTTCATTTTTTCCTCTTCTCCTCGCTTTCACATTCTTTCCCTCATCGTTATTTTCTTTCCTTTCTTCCTTCCACCCTCTTCTTTAGTTCCCTATTTTCCCTTCTAATTCTTTTTTCACGTTTTCCTCGTACTCTTTCTTGTTTTATTCCTATAGCGCTTCAGTTCATTTCGAACATTGGGCTCAGTATATTCTTCTTGTTGTTCTTCACTTGAAATTTTAGACATATTCTTGTTCCGAAATCAGATAATCGTAACTGTACGAATAGCGAACAGTGCTGCCGATCATGTGACACAAACGAGAATAACGCAAAATACCGTGAGATATTCTATTTTGATGACACCCCCACGCGTCAAGAAAGAACTAGTGGTGCTTCCAACGCACATACTTTGTCGCACTACTTCTATATGGTTCTAAATGCTATTTCTCTACTTCATAAACCAGCAAAAGTGTTTTCTACCTGCGTTTTCCGTTCCAAGACCCGAAATCCGATCCTCAAAGTTAACTATATAAGGGATTTATACTACTACGCCATACTAGCACTGTATGGATCGAACAGAGTCATCAAAAGAATAAAATCGAGCTATAAAATGGTAAATGCATGATAAAGAAACAATTGATACGGTGGTACATACGAGAAAGTCTGTGACATTCTATAGCACCACTAGTTTATTTATTTACCGTCCCTTATTACACACGTAGAGAAAATTTTAAGAAAAAAATTGGAGCGGTTTTTGAGAATTTTTTTTTGTAAATTTGAAGCAAAGATTACGCAAGAACTACTCGTTTTTTCAGAAAATTCTACATAACCTATTTTAAAGAGTTAGTTTTGTACAAGAGACTTTGTCTGAGGTTAAAATCGCTATCCACAATTTTATAGTTTTAAAAATATTTTTTGCAATTTTCAAGAAACCAAGTATTTTCCAGAAGTAAGACTAAGACTATATTTTTATCGTCCCTCATTACATAAGTGACGAAATTTAAAGAAAAAAATTGAAGCGGTTTTTGAGAAAATTTTTTTTTGTAAATTTGAAGCCTAATTTACGTAAAAACTACTCGTTTTTCCAAAAAGTGGTATATGACCTTATTTAAAGTGCTAATTTTGTACAACCAACTTTGCCTCAGAAAAAATCTCTATCTTGAATTTTGCAGTTTTAAAATAGTTCATTGCAATTTTCGAAAAATTGGGGATATCATCAAAAATGATGCCTACATCATTCCCTTAAACGTTCTTCGCACTATTCAACAACAAAATTTAATCAAAAAATTTGGAGCCATTTTCTTAACTTTGAAAATCTCCCACGGGCGTCATGTAAAGTACCCCCAAAAATTAAAATATCCGTTTCAAATTCCAAAAGCCTTGACACTAATAAAAACGTTTGGGGAATATGAATTTTGAAGAAAATTGGCTGAACGGTTTAGGCGCTAGCGTTGACCACAGACGGATAGACGGCCGGACGTTTTGTCGTCAGTCGATTTTACAGTATCAAGAAGCAACAAAACATGGATTTTGACTACATCACGAGGTAGAGGATTTTTTCCCTAAATTTAGCAACAGGTTTTATCGACTTTTTCCTCACCAGACTCCAGCTATAAGAGATTTTCTGGCGAAAATTAGCCGTTTTCCGGCACACGATTACATAACTTTCTCTTCTTACAAAGTATTCGTAAGGCGAGAAAGTAAAAATCATAAAACAATCATCAACGCGCATCCATGTGGCACCGACATAGCATATCCTCATTGTACTATGCCTATGTTCTTCGCGCAAGTACTAGCAATAATCCGACGAAGTTTTACCTCAATCTGATGAACGGTACGGCAGCGTATAAAATACGAACAAAAAACATTGATTTCAAATGTTATTACTGTCACTATATTCGCCATTCGTGATAGCAGCAACATGGTAACGGCAGCATATTGCGAGTACGCCAAAGCAGTTTTGTAGGTCATAAGACCGAAAACTGGAATTTCCAACAGCAGCATCATTAGCAGAAGAAAGGAGGAGAAGTAGAACAAGAAAAAGTGAGGATTGCCCATTATTATCCTTTTTCCAGTTTTACCGCTTAATCCGATTCCTTGTCTGACATTCACATATTTACAATAGTATCGGAATCATTACCGATCATTGATTTCATTGTCGATTGTTGATCGACGAGTGTCGATCTCATCACGTTTTCACTTCTCGCAGCACTTGTATCTTTTACTTCGCCTCGACGTGGCCGTGAAGGTCCAGGAGCGCTTTGAAACATTTCGGTGGAAACTGCTGCAGAGCTATAAGAATCCCTTAATCCCTCCGACGCCGTTGCCAAATTCAGTACATGCCACGTGTTAACTCCGGGTCAGCAACAGTGATTGAACATTTCAGAAACAGCATCTATTCTGCGCCCTAAGTATAGAGAGATTCATGTAAGAACAAGCAATTTTGACAGCTAGTGCTGGCAACATAACCGAAGGTTCTGTGGTCGTTGAGTCCTTGATCCCATTGATCTCTCCTTCCTCGATTCGTTCGTTTGCAGTTGGCTAACTTGTAAATGGTTTCCACGCTTCCTTTTGTCATGTCCTCGTCCGACAAAAATATAGTGCGCCACGAGAAATAATTGAAATTAGGAAGTGCAGTGCTATGTGCTCTTCTGTAAAGATTTATTTCTTTCATACACATTATATGGAATTTACTTTTTGCGTGATAAGTATTATGTTTATTTTAAAACCGAGTCTTGAATGTAAGGTGCGTACTGGTGCACGTGTTTCTGAACAGCTGCCGCGGCGGAGGGATACTTCTCTGAATTACATGTGATGTTCACTTGTTTAGCGAACTGTCACTTTTGCTTGTTCTTACGTGAATTCTTCTGTACCCCGTGCGTCGCGCCGAAGCGCTGCGCGCGGGCCGTGGCGGTCGACCGGTGCGGCACGTCGAGAGGTCGCGGCGCGCGCGTTATCGATACCTGTCGATCGACGGAGCTGTCGACGCGTTCGTCTGGGCCGGGGAGGGACAGGAAGCGGTCCCCAAATATTTTGATATCGTTCGCTGCATCGCCGGGGGGAGGCCCGACCGCTGGCGTGCCTGCTGCCCCACTCAGAGGAAAAAGAACGAAGTGGCTCCGAGGCTTTGTTGGCAGCTGAAGAGAGGTTTATGGTTGTTATTAGACATCGGATGTTTTGGGAAATGTCTATTTTCGTCTAGGTAACTTATTTAAAGGCTGATAATATGTGTGCACGAATCATGACAAATGATGACACATGACGAAGTTTTATAATGCTTATTTTTGCTTATTTTAGCATAAATGAATTTTTTTAATGCCCTTTCTTTAAAATTATTGCACGTTTTTTGCCTTTTATGTATTTTTTAATATACAATGCTAAGAAATCAGAAAATCGGCCATGGTCCAACCTGACCATTCATTACGAAACCTTCAATTCACGTATTTGTATTTTGAAATACGAGAGAATTCCTGAAAGTATACCAACATGTTTCAGTGTAGCTAATTTTGGACTTCTAAAATATACGCAAGACGCATCAGATGTTCAGAAATCCTTCTCTGTATTCAAACTGATTTTGTCTCCCAATCGTTGAAGATTTAAAATTGCGATCCTTGAAAAGTTACTGGTAATATATTGTAATGGAAACTATTAAGCATAAAATGTAGAAGTGTTGTAAATGTGTATGGAGTTTTACAAATAATTTTTAATTTTATTGTAAATGTAATTTATGACAGTGTCGTTTTTCGTCTTATTCTTGACATTTTCAGTGCCTTTGCGATGTCTAGTTATTATCACTGTAGACTTTGGACGCTCGTACTACTCTCGTAATTTGCGAACCAACCCCCTTTTTTTTGCTTGTTTGTTTTACGAATTATTTGTAGTTTTCTGTTTGACTAATGACATTTCTCTCCAGTTGACCTTTCAACTGACTTTTTTAGTGTTTATTAAAGCCCAAGTAAATTTAGAAAGTGTAAATACGAAATGGTCACTATAGTGTAAATTCTCCAAAGTAAATGTAAAATTCTGACCTTGTGCATTTTTAATAGATTATTATATTCTTTCTAATATTTGTATTCGTAATATTATTCGATATAATATATGCATTAATGTCAATATTTTATTCCTTACTTAAAAACTTATTGTCATATCAATGAGTTATTTAATTTTATTAATTGACTTGCGAACTAACCAATTTCATAAAGGAACATGAGTAAAATATATTGCAAAAGTGACTTAATACTGATGCGGCGTACATTTAACACTGTAAACAACGACGGGTTACATTTTCATTTTAATACTTGATAACTGTTTTCCTATTTTAAACATACAAACATGTTATAAAGAACTATTTAATAACACGTTTGATAATGAAATGTCTTAATTCACTCATGTCATTAATGGTAGAAAGATAAATAACCCTTCACATGAATTCATTTCAAAATCCCTATTTCTACGAAGAACAAAGAAATGTCAGTCATGCAAAATCTGACCATCCCTGCACCATCCCTATTACTCATCAATATAAAACTATGTATGTGAATTTATGATTTACTATTATTTGTTTCACATTTTTCATTTATCTTGACACAATTTAATTTAAATAGATTCATCTAAATATATTACTAAAGAGCTGAGCATCTTCTGTATGTTGGACGAAAAGTTCCCTGTGATCTTGGCAGTCAAGGAGACATCCGTATATGTAATTGACTCATTAAATGTCGTAATGCCTCACAGGTGCTCTCTTTGATCCGATATTCGCACACCTCGTGTTGTCAATATCGCAGCGGGTTCGTCACCGTTATCTCGACCGTTTGATCGATGCGGGAACAGGTATCGAGGTACGCCACCCCCGCAGCAGTCATTTGTCATCGGGTGGAGGAGACACCGCCCTCCCCCCACTTCTTGCTCCTGTCACCATCCGGCTTCTCTCCTCTTGCCCGACCCTCAGAGCAGGGTTGCCAGATGTGACGCAAGCTCTTTCCCCACCACGACTGCGGAATTTTCTAAAATAACCTCTCCAAAACAACAAAATTCCCCAACTTTCAAAGCGACTATTCAACTCGTGAAATTAAATCAAATAGTGTATAACAATACATACCAAATGCCTCAATCAGGGCGGTGTATCTCAAAAAGGTTATCGCTTTTTCTATCCGAGTTTTCTTACTGCTTCTACCTACTGGCCAGTCATAAACTACGAATGACTCATCTATTTTAGGAGGCGGTATACATCGATCGCTATGTCGATGTCTAATAAACCGCGAATATAACGTAACTTATTTGATTTCAACATAGCTTTCAGTTCTTTTCAATATTTGGCGCATTTTGGAACTCAGTTAAATATAATTTCATTCGTGGAACAGTACTATTAAATACCACTCGTGGTTTGGAAATTGCCAGATAAATCCTCTCCTGGATTTGCGAGTCGGGAATTTATAGACAATCTCCAAAGTTTTCGCGGTATTACCTATAAAAAACCTTCTCCAATTATGGACCAACGATATGAGCTCTTCCTAATTATTCCATTGGCTGTCTCCTTAAATTCAAATAACTCTTTCAGTTGCTCGAAAACATATATGTTACTTATTCTCGTATTTTGCCTTCTCCATGCCTCTATTTTTTTCTTTTTTCTTTATAGAAACGAGAATGAAAAACGTATATTGTTTGTTTTTTAATCATAATAATTCAGAGAATAATATTTCTATCTCGACTTTGAATTGAAGCAATTTCCCCACAAAAAATTCCCAATTATTTGCTCGTTCATTTAAGTTCCCAATTCTTTCCCCAAAACAAAAATAAATCCCCATTTTTGGGACAAAAATTCCCCAATCTGGCAACCCTACCTCAGTGTGCTAGTAAATAACCCCACGTGTGTGGTAGTAAATAAAAAATAAATAAAAGGAAAGGTGTTGTTCGGTATCAAATATCGTAACTGGAGGCTTAAGATCTTTTCGATAGCGTAGCTATCATCATGAGAGCTATCTGAAAATGACATAAAAACATGAAATATACAAATACAGAAATTATGTACAAATTGTTAATGCCAGATGCGTAAGCAAACTGGATGGTTACATTGCAGCGTCTGGGCGGAAAACGAAGTTCTGCAGATAACTTCGAGTGCAACTCATTTAAGGGAACCGAAGGCCGGTCGGAGGCAAGTGGGGGCAGGGTGGGGGGAGGACACGGCCGGATATTTGATACCGGACAAAATCTTTCTTTTTATTTATTAGTAGAAGGTATCTACACCACCAGCAATTCTATTATTAAGTGTGGTAGTGTAGAGCATGTAAGTCTGAGTGAGAAGTGAAGATAGGACAAGGAAGAAAGATATTTTTAAACGTTTCAGATGTCAAATGTTTATTGATTGAGTGATAATTTGGATTCATTGGACGCGTCAATCGCGGTGATCATTAATTCCGTAAGTGTAGTGAATTCTGGGAAGTGGCGATGATTCTTCTTTTCTAGAACTATTGTTACAAGCTAGAGATGTTGCCCATTTCCAGACATTTGTAGCAGTGCAAAGAATGTAAGAGACTGTATGTGTGTGTGTGTAAGGGGAGAGGATAGGACAAGGAAGGGATGGAATATCGTGCGCGGTCCGTGGCCGGTTTGTTAGGGTACTGCTCTGGCATTCGTCTGGTGTTGATGGGAGAAACCACGGAAAACTATCAATCAGATTAGCCGGCCTCTAGGATTCTCCTCCAGACACCAACTGAACTTGACCTAGGTGTTGTAGCAAATGTCAAAAATCCTGCTCCGTCGGGATTCCAACCGTACGTTTTCTTGGCCAACGATGTTACAGAGGCTAAGACAAATACTGAGATTGTCTCTTGTTTGCTTGTGAACATTTAAATGTGGATTTTATTCTCCCGCCAAACGTCACATACACTGTGATGTTTCCTGACAAAAATTTATAAATCACTGAGATACTGTTACTGTATTGTACTGAAGCAGATACGCACCAATCGTAACAAATGAGATTTTTAAAGGGAATAAAATTTCATGGACATGTGAAATAGTTAGCACTTTAGCATTGTAATTGATAATATCTTTTGAAGTGCGTCTAAAAGCAAAATCATTTTCGCAGCTCATGCTTAAAGAACTATTTTTGCAACAACCATCATATGTAACTAACGTTTCGGATAAAATCCCAAAAACCTGGATAATTGCTATTGGTTTACTGATGATGAGTTTTTGCTATTCCAAACATATAAATAAAAGGTGTAATCACTGCCAAAATTATTCTTTATTGTTTGGGTAGCTTTTAATGTCTTCACCATCAGCAACATCTGCTGACTTAAATATTTTCTTTAATACGCTGTTTATATTATAATTTAAAATGTCTTGTCATTTTTTGAAACAAAACTTTTATTGAAATTATGGATAGTATCTGACATTTTTTACTGTGTTATCTAAAAAAGGGTGCCTTTTAAATTCTTCTATTACATTTTGGGAGATTCGGGTCTTTTGAGTACCCCCATTCCGCCGCAAGATTCAGTCGTGCAATATCTCAAATTCTTTTAAAATTCATTTTACGAATATATTTTCGCTTCAAGCGGATGTGAAGGAAAGAAAGACTGTACGTTTGGATATGTGGTGCTTCACTAATTATTTAGTGAAGAATTCTTGAACTGAGGATTTGAAATACATTTCAATAAAACGGAATATATGGTTCTAGCAGATAAAGCTATGACACTGACGAATTAGAAGTGACACTGACGAATTAGAAGCTATGAAGAATTAGAAGTGAAAACATTTTCACTAATGTACCTTATGTAGGCAAGCAACTGTCAGCAAGTTCTGTAGTACACAAGTTATTCTGAGTAGAATAATTTAGAGAGAAAGGGGCTACGTGTAAGACAATTGCCAACCAAACTCAGAGGAAACGTGTTAAGGGAAGATAGTATTACAGACTATCGCAGTGTTTTATACGTAAGGGTGTGAAGTTTGGGAAAGTATTGTTAACAGTTTCTTGACTTGTAAAACACAATTTTCGGGTAGACATTATGACAATGAGTGCCATCAACTGCGTTTTAAAGCACAAATAATTGGTAGTTTCCAATAAGTTTATAATCAAAGTTAACGGTTGATAAATTCACTGTAGTACTTTCGAGATAGATTTAGATATCACAGGAGATATTAAAACGTGTCGTTGTAAAGAGAGAGAGTATACCTGTTTCGTCTCCCAAGGAACGCGGACTGACAAACGCACAATGCTCTTATTACGTGAATACATTACACAACGCCTCCTCCTCCTCCTCCCCCGTATCGTCGAACAGCGGCTGGCGGGGCGCTATCGATTCTCCGTGATCGATTCCAGCTGTCGACGCCGCTTGTCCGCCGCCGCCCCCGCGAAGACATTCATCATGGCCGCGGCGACGCCCGCGTTTGCGAGGAAACCAGTTCACAGATCCCATCTCACGATCAACAGAGCGCCGGCCCGCGATAGGGGTAGAGCGGAGGGTCTACGACTACTTCCAAGAGTGTACGTCTCACACGAAATTAACTTCAGCAATATCCAGGTGTAAATGGTAACGCGCATTTGCAAAGAAGGGTGAGGCTCTGGATGGCTGTAACTGGCTGAGGTGGCTCAAGACATCGATTGATGTCGCTGCAGCGCCTCTGACCGGGAGGTCCTAGTTTCGAGTCCCGCCGGCGGCAGGATTTTCGACACTAGCTTGTCAGCTAGATGGAATTCAGCCGCTGCCTGGAGGAGAATTCTAGCGACCGGCTGCTCTGATCGGTAGTTTTTCATGGTTTCTTCGATCAACACCAGGTGAATTCCGGTGTAGTACCCTAAGAAACGGGCCACGGACCGCGCGCGATCTTGTCTTCCTCTTCCTTATCCTATCCTCACCTCTTACTTACACACTCCTACAAATTACCACACGTACCGGGAGCTTAGAGACTGGTCGGAGTCTTAGATCTTGTTCCGGCTGGGGCGGTGCTTCGCTGGTGAGAGATACCTCGTTGAGGTGAATCCCCGCAAGCGTACATAGGTCGGCGCCGGATATCACCATCCAGCGGGGGAAGATCGCCGCCACCACCACCACCTTCCGAGAAAAAATACACTACACTTACGGGATGAATGACCTAATAGTTGACTCGTCAGAAATCACTAATGAATCAATCAATCGACATAGCTAGGTCGAATTCAGTCGCTACCTAGAGGAGAATTCTAGTAGCTGCCTCGTGCTACTAGAACGCCTGCACGTCAAGTGCTTAGGTCATTAGTCCCGTAAGTGTAGTGCGTGCTTTTCTCGGGAGGTGGCGGTGATCTTTTCCCCGCTGGATGGCGAGATCTGGCGCCGACCTGCCGGCAACTAGCGGGGTTTTCCCCTCAACCAGGTATATCACACCAGCGGGGCACCGCCCCAGCCGGGACAAGCTGTAAGTTCCCTACCGATTTCCCGGCATGTGTGGTAGTGTAGTGCATGTTAGTGTAAGTGTGTGTATAAGAGGCGAGGATAGGACAAGTAAGAGGAAGTAAAGATCGCGCGTGGTTCGTGGCCCATTTGTTAGGGTACTGCTCCGGCATTCGCCTGGTGTTGATAGGAGAAACCACGGAAAATTACCGATCAGAGCAGCCGTCTGCTAGAATTCTCCTCCAGACTGAATTCGACCTCGCTGACAAACCAGTGTCGAAATTCCTGCTGCCATCGAGACTCGAACTTAGGACCTCCCGGTCAGAGGGACTGCAGTGACATCAGGTTGATGCATTGAGCCATCTCTTCCGGTATAGTTTTCCGTGGTTTCTCCGAAGAACACCTGGCGAATTCGCGAACAGTACCTTAACAAACGGACCAGCAACCACGCGATATTCTTCCTTCCCCTTTCTTGTCCTATCCTCACTGCTTACTTACACATACACGTACATGTACTTTATACACTAACACACGTCCACATCTGTGCAGGTAGGGGTGGTATCTCCTGTTGAGAAATGCCTGGATGGGGAAAACACCTCAAGCCGTCGTGTAGATCGGCGCCGGACCTCGCCTCCTAGAAAAGAAAGAAAACCAACACCTCTGCGATAAAAACATGCACCACACTTACGGACAAATGGCCATATCCTTCAGTGCGTCCGGATTCATTCATCAGTTGATCTAAGGGTGTGTCGTCCACACAGAGCCCCACCACCGCCATCTCTTTCTCTACGAAATCCCCCCTTTCTTGTATGGACGTCCGATCACTCACGCCCCGCTTCGACTACAGCACTACATTGATGAGGGTGCCTTGATGGTGGGAGACACCTGGACGGAGAAAACCCCTGCTACCTGACGGTCAGGTCGGCGCCGTATCTCGCCATCCAGCGGGGTAAGATCACCCGCACACTCCAGAATAAACACGCACTACACGTACGGGACGAACGACCTTGTCAGTTGACGCGCCAGGAAACACGAAACAATCATTCAATGAAGCAGTCGATTTGAGGGTGTGTCGTCCACACAGAGCCCCACCTCTACGACCGTCCCCTTCTTGTATGGACGCCCCTCGCCCTGTCACGCCCGCTTCGACCGGTCGATCTCCGCCGGTCGATCGTATCGCACGCCTGGCGCGACTGTCATTTATCTGGAGCGTTCCGTGGTCCAGGCGGAAAGGGGGAGGGGGGCTACTGAATTGTGGGGCGGGTGGACTTTCTCCTTCCGGAGATATTCGTTGGGCGATAGCCGCCCTGGCGGTGGGTGTCTGCACCTGTGAGCTCACTGTGGGATGAATTAAATCGGGTAATTGATCACCGAATGGGAAGTTGATGTCTCGTGCAAAATGACCTTCTTCAAATGTCTTCACGTAATAAACACTCCAAACTACAGATGTTTATTTATTTATTTATTTATTTGGTCAAAAAACAGTAAAAACTGTATATGACGTATGGGGAAGTGATTATCTGCGCACATTTTCTTGAGGTCCAGAATATATTCACTGAAATGAGAAATATGTACAAGTTAATAATTTTTTTAACGTCCTTACGAAATGATACAAAATAATAAGATCTATAGAAATGGTTTATGAAAAAAAGAGTGAAAAAATAATTCTGGAATGGTTTACGAAAATTAATGCAAAAATAATGCGTAATGCAAAATGATTTCTGCTGTAAGCTACCCTTTGGCGCACACTGAAGTTTCAAAGAACATAATTGAGCAAGTTACATTTTTAAAACGATTTCTGTTTTGTTCTTAAAATTCATTACGTCCTACTGATTTTCCATATCTTTGGAATCCGTAATTTCTGTCCTTCGCTTGGTTGTATTTTGTACACTCTTAATTTTCCTTTAATAATTTTTACTTTCCCGTATACGTACGTATATACGGAGTAAAATACGTAGTATAGGGAAAGTTATGTAATGCTGCGCGAAAAAATGGCGAATTTTCGCCAGAAAAAATTCGTTGCCTTGATATCAAAAAAGTGGACAAAATCAGTTGCTAAATTAAGAAAAAATAATCCCATAACACGCAGTGTAGCCAGAACCCCTCTTTTGTGGGTCCTAGATACCGAAAAACCGATTGAAAGGAAAACATCCGTCCGTCCGTCCGTCTGCCCGTCCGTCTGCCCGTCCGTCTGCCCGTCCGTCTGTCCGTCCGTCTGCCCGTCCGTCCGTCTGTCCGTCCGTCTGTCCGTCCGTCTGTCCGTCCGTCTGTCCGTCCGTCTGTCCGTCCGTCTGTCCGTCCGTCTGTCCGTCCGTCTGTCCGTCCGTCTGTCCGTCCGTCTGTCTGTCCGTCTGTCCGTCCGTCTGTCCGTCCATCTGTCTGTCTGTCTGTCTGTCCGTCCGTCCGTCTGTGAATACTGCTAGCGCCTAAACCTTACGTACGATTTCTTCCAAAATGCATATTCCCCGGTCGATCTGGTTCTAGTCGAAGCTTTCAGATTTTGAAAAAAAATTCTGTGAAATTTGGGGGTACTTTACATGAAGCCCCCCGAACATTTTCAAAATTTTCTCAAAAACGCTCTCTTTAAATTTCTTGGAATAACAGAGTAAAATGCACTAATAAGGTAGCATAGATCCGATTTTCACGGTTAACTCTGAATTTTCTAAAATTGCAAAAGTCTGAATTTTATTCGGCGTCTTCCTCCAACTAGAAAATTGTAGATTAGAGATTTTTCCTTCAAATAAATTTTGTTCTTCATAGTGATCTTTTTCTTTAGGGTCATGTACTTTTTTTTGAATATTTTAGTACTTTTCGAACAATATTGCGTGTAATTTGTGCAATTAAAAAAATACAAAAATAAGATTTTCTCAAAAATGGCTCCAATTTTTTCTTTAAACTTTTGATATGGATATTTGTAACTGTACCCTATTAGATGACATAAACTCCATTTTGCTCTAGTCTTTTTTTTTCAACAATTGCAAAAATTTAATTTTTTTTAATTTCTCTCACGACGGTAATATTAACATTAGTGGCAATTTGTTTACATTATATTTACGAGTAAATGTGCTTTAAATAATGTCAAGTAAAGTTTCTCGAAAACTCAACATTTTGCTGTGAAAACTAGCTCAAAATTCCGCATTTTCGGAAACGCTCAAACTCCATTTTCTGAAAAATGGCTCCAAATTTTTTCTTCAATGTTTTGGAACGGATAATGCTAATTGCACTCTTTAATATGACGTAAAATTAATTTTGGGATTTTTTTTGTTTTTGCGGTGATAGTGCCACACAAAACAAGGGGTGCAAGATCCCTCCATGAAAAACACGACCACACCATAACACCACCGCCACCGTGACCAGATACTTTTGATCACATAGTGTACTTGAGTTCGATGCGATGCGTGAAAGTTCACGGTCGGTGTTTAGATTCTTCCTGGCAATGCATCAGTGCTTACAGGCCAGATTGCAAAGACGTGGATACAAGGAGTTGCAGTTTCAACGTCCGTCGGGATTTGAACGCCTCCGTGTGTTCGCCTACCATCCTGGGCCTTCTCACCCTCTATCAGATGTCAAAGTTTTTCTCGTGAATATAGGCTGAAAGTTTTCCAACTATTTTGGACCGTCAATAAATGTAAAAAGTACATAATTCATCATTTAGTAGTTGTAGTAGTGACATTTTACTACGTTTCCTGCGCAAAACACGCCCACTTTTGAGGTGTGTTCACAGGCCTAAATTAAATACAACACACCCACACAGACGCTCAGCTATCAATCCAGACCTCCGCCCATCCCACGCATCCATCCGTCCATCATTGCATCGCATCCAACCACCAAGAGCAGCACCACAGTAGAGAACGGATGTCGGGGAATTTTGCGTTTACAAATCGAACGACTACTGAATGGAATAGATTGCATAAAACTTTGAACCCTTTTCTCAAAGCGTTCAATAGTTTAGGAAATTAATTTAGGGTACTATTAAGTAAATGAGGGAGAATAGTGGGTTATACAGCGAAGCATACGTGTTCTATTGTGAAGTGAGGTCGTGCAGTGTAGTGCAATGTGATCGTAATTGTATAAATATTCAGTGCGGAGTTAGATTATAGAAGCTTTTTCTCCCAATGTAATTTAATGTTTAATGAATCAGTTTTTATATTATTATTTTACCATTATTATTGTTATTGTTATTATTATTGTTATTATTATTATTTGTATTAGTATTCTATGTTACTGAGAGACTGTGTATTTTTATGTTTTTGTAATTAGCTGCCACCGGGTTATACCCAATTGTGGTTTAAATAAATTTATCTTTATCTCAAAGCACGGAACCCAAACAAAAGATATTCGTTTATTCACCCAACCATCATTGCTACTTTACTAAGTCATACTTAAAAAGTATTTGGTGAAACCGGCCGTGAATAGCATAATAAGAAATCTCATTTAAACCTTAATTTTGTAAAAATGGATTTCATGACTTATTCAAATGCATAAAAAAATTAATTCAATGATCTATCTGAAGATGACGTTGAATGGTGTTGTATCTTCGTAGGTAGATTTCTCCGAGTCGAGTTAAACCGACTCATCGTCCCCCTGTGCCCCTGCAAACGCTAACACACGCGGTGCGACGCGATCTAAGCCCTTTCATTCCACGTCTCAATCGAGTCTTATTCCCACCGACGGGGGGTGGGTCGATTCCGGATGCGTTAAAACGAGATTGTAATTAGTTCCTGGAAAGACACTGAGATGGCATCTAGACCCCTAATTAGGTGCTTTGAAGAGGTGATAACAGATGGAGTGATAGTTCGTTGGCATTAGTCATTTAGATAGAGTGGCCGATTCGGTTGGTCTACGTCGACCCCGCTGCTTCTCTACATATCCACTCTACTTAACTTTTTTTCTTGACGAGATAAAAAAAAGACAAAAGTCGTGTCTTCTTGTGGAGTTAATTACCGAGAAGCTACTACAGAAATAGGTCTGAAGAGACTAGTGCATTATAATCCTGTTTTTAGATGTGTCACTGTGTCTCTCTATGTTGGGCATATTACTGTAAAATTCTGCATGTTCCTATTTTTTATCATTGAAAATTTTAACTTATGTCTAGGACCATGTGCCAGTTCGGTTTCTGGCTAATGGGAGAAATTGAGATGAATTTAATATTGGGCAAGAGGAGATTATTTCAAGATTTTTTTTCCTGAGATCAACTGAGATCTGCTCATTGAGTCATTATTTTTTTAAATAGGTAGTCGTACATGGGCAAAATGTAATCAGATACTTACCAGGAAAGAAGACAACGTAGATAGACAGTTTCAAAAGAAGATGTGAAAAGAAGGTAAGGGTAGTTTTTCTGATAAATTTTTGTAAGGAATCAATTTTAATTCAGGGTATGTAACTAGGATTGTGATTAAATTTATTCACATTTTAAGATATCTTTTTGTGATTAGGTGCAATTTTCTGAAAAATAGGGAAGGTCTTCTTTCCTCCTAACCAATTGCGTTGAGAAGCTACTACGCGTTTCACGCTCTGCGTCGTCTTGGTATTGGAAAGAACAATAAACTTCTCCTATAATAGCACAATATTCGTGGACCTTTGCAAAATTTCAGGTCAGTTTCTTAGACTGTTTGATACCTACAGTTTCAGGAGTATGGTCATGGATCATCTACTAAATTATTTCAGTAGTATACTTTTCCGTTGCGGCTCTCATACGTAAATACTCTTTATAAATGAGGTCTCTAACGAAAGATCATTTCACGAAGACGTGACGAATTGCACTTTGACTTCAAAAATATGAAGGATTTGTTTTGAAAATCGCAGCTAAATATTCATGTAAAATGCAACCCGTAACGGACCTAAGAATTTTTGATTCTCTATCGTTAAATTACTCCTAAATGAAGCGTTCTAGGCCTTAAAAACTAAAATGGCTAAAGGTCTCAAATAAATGTTCCTCACACCGTAATCTACAGAATGAGATCTTGTTGACCATTCTATTACATTTTTGTTGGTTCCACAATTCTCGATTGTACTCCACCTGTTCAGAGCCTGTAGAACCTGCAACTGTATGTGAAATTACTAATTACTTGATATTCTATTCAATTAAATTACATTGGTGAACCTCTTTGCTCGATAATAAAGTTAAATAATAGTTTGTATTGACAAGGGTGTATTATATTGCTATCAATTGCAAGGTGGCATAGAACAAGTGACGGAAGATAAGACGGTCTTGAAAAAAATATATATTACAGGCTTAATATGGATATGGAACAATATGGAAGAGGGCGGGGGTATACCATGCGAGACTTCTCTCATGGATACGCTAGTTTTTTTATTGAATATTTACATACCATTGGTCAGTTAGGTTACAAAGGAACTCTATTTTATTAAATTAACCTTCCAGCGGGCGCGCGTGAAATGTTCACACCACCAGACGCGTGTCGTAAATTTTACGACATTCAATGGCTCTTGTAAAAATTAAAGAAATTGTAGAACAATGGAATTTTATGTCGCATTATAAGAATGATATTTACTTCCAAATAGCATATCCGTTGATCAACGTTCGTATTAGTATCAAAAAGATATTGTTCCGATCCAGTATCGTACCGACGCTCGTCTATATTTTCAACATTCATTTACTGTCACTGTCACTATCCAATTCATGATCTTCCTCCGATCAGACAGCTCTTGAAGAATATTCTGATTTTCGTTCACATGAACTCTTTATCTGGACATTTAACAGAAAATTTCTATTAGGCCAAATTATTATACAATATTTTAGCACAACAACCGGCGCGCAGCGTAAAGCTTACGTCACTATGCACTAATCCCGAATAGACCGTTACAAAACTGAACATAGCGTGCAAACTAAACAGTGGCTGCAAGGATGCATCACTAAAGATACGTGCAAGGAATATCAAGAACGCAGAATCTTTGACAACAATGAGTTGACAGCAAAAGAAAAAATATCTGCTATTGTCGGAAAATTTACGACAGCGCGCCCACTGGAAGGTTAAAATGTAATTAATTAAATTAAAAAGTAAAACTGTGTGTAAATGAATCCTGGTCCACACTCCTGAAACTCCTTAGGAGAAGCCTGCGTGCTGGAGCCGCTCGGTGGCCTGCTGGCAGGGGGGGAAGCGCTTCCAAGGCCTGCTGCGCGCGTGGGCGGCACGGCCTCCTGTGCGGGGGCGGCGGCTGGAAGCGCTGTGACCTCCGACCCGCTGCGTGCTGCGGTGCCGGGACGTCTTCATACGCTGCAGTCGACGACGCGAAACGCGGACACAATTCCCTCTCTTGAAACTGGGCAACCGAAAGGGTTGTAAAGCTGCCAACAGGTGATTTTCTGACAAAAAATACTCGTGTTTGGAGCTCCTTAATCTTATATATTATTTCTCAAAGGGCTGTTTGGTCTTTTCAATAAATTGGGCGACATACGAAACCGATCTGTATAAAGAAGCAATGGATTGAAAAATCGTGTTTCTTTTCACCTGCACATGTGACATTCCTATTGAAAAAGGGTGTTAAAAATACCTAAATATTAAAAAAAGTAGTAATTCGGGATCTGTAATATCTGATTGCCGCGCGATCTATCGGAAGAAAATTACACTCGGACGGTGGCGGGAAACAAGTGAATGTTGCAATCTCAAGCATTTTTGTTTGTTTCAATTTAGTGTAGGTTGTGTAAGCACGTGAACGTGATTTTCTACATTAAATAGAAATCTTGAAATATGAGAGGTTAGTGATCTTAGTGAGGTTAGGTCGTTTATAATGCTGGAATACAAAAAAAGAATTTAAGCAGAAAACTAATTTGATTATTTGACTAACCGTGCGATTTAATCGCACGGGTTCTCACTAGTATATTTTTTTTCAATAAATGTTTGAATGTCTGTTTATCCGTCTGCATGTATTTTCCTTCATTCGTCCATTTTTGAAACATTATTTTTCAAATGACTTTGTATATCTGAATTAGTTCATTTTGCCTCTGTCTTCAGTGACTCTAATATTGGGACATCCGAGGGTTAGATTTCTCACGGTAGCAGGATTTTCGACTGTAGGCTAGGGCGAATGCAGCCGCTCTATGGAGGAGAATTCTAGCGGCCGGCTGTTCTCATCGCTAGTTTTCTATGGTTTCTTTAATTAACACTAGGCGAATGTCAGAAATGATCCCTGGCAAACGAGGTACGGGCAGCGCGCAATCTTTCCTTCAGTTTCCTCGCATATCTTCACCCTTTCTTACACACACACACACACACACACACACACGTACATGTACAAATACCTCCCATGCCGGGACGCTAGACGGAAGCGTAGAGCTTGTCACGGCTGGGGCAGTGCCCTGTTGGGGAGATACGTGAGACAGGAAATCTCCCGCGAACCGACGTGTAGTTGCGTGCCGGATCTCGGTATCCAGTAAGGAGGGGATTACATCCATCTGCAAAGTGTAATAAAATTTTCTACACTAACTGGACTAAAGATTGACGTGCCGAACACATGAATAGAATGTAGTTTTAAGTCAGTTCCGTTGGGAGCGTAAATATGAAATATCATTACATTACAAGTTGCAATGTACGTGATGTTATGTGCTGGTGTAGCGAAGAGAAGTTCTTCATGAAGGTAGTTTCTTATTTCATTGCAATGTGCAAAATCTCATTTACGCACGACGGGCCTTATAATAGTTCTAATTATATAGGAACAAAAGAACGTCCGAGGGCCTCTACTCGAGTGTTATTTAACACCCGAAATCATTCGAACCTATTACCGCCCGTTGTGCGTAAAAAATTGTAATATTTGTCTCGTTTTAATAATCCAGATTTACTTGTTCACTAGATGTTAAACTGACCTGGTTTGTCTTTTCATATTTCCTTTTCATACGAGACCATGTAACACCATTCAAATGTTTTCACATTTCTCTCGTAACCACGATGCTCTGTGTTCAAGATGAACTATGCAGCACTTGTATATCGAGCTTCGTATCGAAGGCAGTAAGGGCAGTCCATAAATTATGTAACTCAAGTTTCGAGTAATTTCAATACCCCTCCCCCCTTGTAACGCAATTCCCTATCTCTATGTAACGCTGCCTCAGACCCCCTCCCGCGCCCTTTAGCGTTACGTAATTTATAGATTGACCCCAATGTATTAGTATAATTGAATCAGCGATCTCCAAAACCCTAATGTAGACGCTGGTAATAAATTACGTAACGCAAATTTCGGGTATTTTAAATGCCCCCCTCACCCTTGTAACGCACTTCTCTATGTAACGGAGCGTAACGCTGCCTCAGACCCCTTTCCTTCCCATTAGCGTTCCGTCATTTATGGATGACCCCTAACGTATGAGTAAAACGGAAGCAGGTTTTTGTCCGCTTTCGTCCCCGCTTGGGGCCATAGCGTGTGTGTGTGTGGGGGGGGCGGTGGGCGGGGAGTGGTGTTGCGAGCCGCGGAGCAGCGTCCGCCCCCGCAGGTGGCTCTGTCCGCCCGCGCTGTAATGGAGCCCCTTGAGGAGACGGCGGCGGCGGCCGGCGCGTGGGAACCCGGCCGCTACACCAGAGAGCGCATTGCCTCGCGGTTGTCTGTCTCTGCAACCCTTTTGTCGCTGCATTTATTTCATTTCTCATCTCATTTATTTAGTTCATTGAGTTCATTTATTTCATTTACTTTATTTAGTTCATTGAGTTCATTTATTTTATTGAGTTCATTTATTGTTTTTGCCCCCGAATAGGGCGCTTTCGACCACGCGTGCATGCATCCTCCCATTTACCGGTGCTCAATTTCATTAACTTGATAGCAGGTGCATGTATTTTTTTATTAAGGGATCAGCATTTAGCTGGATCCGATTTTTATCCACTGGGATATGAGGGAATTTAAGATGAAATATTGATGAAAATGAGTGAGAGGGTGACACACACGTACAGACATAAACACACACACACACACACACATGAACGAGGCGGGACTCGAACCGTTGCCTATGAGAAGCCACATTTACAGCAACGTTGACACTACTTAACATTACGTAATTTTTATCGTATTCGTTTATTGTATAATTTTGCTATGATGTACTGTTTATCATTCTTTTTTATATGCATGTACTTTTAGATTTTCTGTTTGTGACTGTGACCTCGGCCTTCAGCCGCCATCAGGTTTCTCAGTTTACTTAATCGCTTAAGGCGCATGCCGGGATAGGTCCCTATTTTTTTCTTCCAGAAGTAAAACTACAGTACCTGCACCCCTGGATCTTATTCAGTATGAAATAATGTAAATATTTAATATAATTAGGCGGAGGAGTAGGTCCAATGGCCAGAGCCTCATCACTAATAAAGACAGTTTTATTTTATTTATTATTATATTTATTACTATTCACGGAACATGGTATCTTCTGTTTCCGTCTCGCAACTTTTCGTAACTAATTGTCACATGTGAGATTGAAATCTAGTTATCTAAGATTCGAACCAAAGGTCTATGATTTTAAAACTTTATTTGCGGACTCTGACGTACTCTGTTTCTCTCTTTATAAATACATTGCAAGTATAGTTTCCTTATAAACTGCTTTCACTTTCCTCCTATCTTTTACATGTCTATATATTTCTGCCAGTGAAAACTTTATCCCAGGAGAACATGGTCTTCAGAAATTCATTTGCGTATTCTGATGAACACTATACTTCTTTTTATTAATTCAATTTCACGTCGACCAAATGAACAACCTACCTTTCGTTTCCGTCTTCTTTTTTCGTCAATCTCCCTTCCAACTTTACCTGCGAGGCTATGTTAGTTAAATTCCTGTTAAATTTCGAACCAAAGGCCTTCGAGTTCGAAGCTTCAATTGCAAATTCTGATGTACTCTGTTCCTCTTTTTATTAATTCATCGCAATTACAGAGTGCCCATATGAACAGTCTTCACTTTCCTGCTACCTTTTAATTCTTCGCCAGTAATAGATTCAATCTATGGGCTCTTAGTTTGCAAAAGTGCAGTTACTAATGTTGATGCTAGCTTTGTGCCTCTTTTTATTAATGCATCGAAATTACACGTGGCCCAAATGAACAGCCAACCTTCTCTTTCCTCTCTCTTCTCGTCTATCTCCTTCCCAACTTCACCTTGCAGTTTTTTCTTTATACTTATCTGATATTCGAACCAATGGCACCCCTGATCCAAACTTCAATTGAAGATTCCAATGTACTGAGTATTCTTTTTATTAATCCATCACAATTAAACCGCGCCCACATGAGATGCCTACACTTTCCTCTTCCTATCTTTCACATGTCTATAAATTCCGCATGTGAAATCTTCAATCTACGAAGTCTCGGTGTGCAAAAATGCATTTGCCAACTCTGTGCCTCTTTTTATTAACGCATCGCAATTACACCAGCTCCAAATGAAATGAAGAACCTTCCTTCATTTTCCTCCTCCCTTTTAGCTACTCTCCCTCTCACTCCCTCTCCTTCTCTCTCCCTCTCCTCTCTCCCTCTTCTTCTCTCTCCCTCTTCTTCTCTCTCCCTCTTCTTCTCTCTCCCTCTCCTTCTCTCTCCCTCTCCTTCTCTCTCCCTCTCTCCCTCTCTCTCCCTCTCTCCCCCTCTTTCTCCCTTGGAGTAATCGAAAACTCAATTGCAGATTCTAATGTACTCTGTACACATTTCTGGTGAATTCTTTTCATTAAATCATCGCATTTAAATAGTGATATGAATTGCAGTCACCTTCCTCTTTCTTTCACATGCCTATGTATTTCCACCGGACAATATCTTCAATATGTGAGGGCTGAGTTTGCAAAACACCATTAGCGAAACTCTTCGCTTCTTTCAAATAATGCATCTCAATTACACTAGATCAAATTGAACAGCCTACCTTTGCTCCTCCCGTCTCCCTTCTTCTCTTCTACATCTGCAAGTTTTTTTTGTTTTTTTTTTGGTTTTATAAAATTCGAAAAAGGGCACCCGTGATCGAAACTTTAATTGCAGATTCTGATGGATGATTCCTTTTTGATTTACTCTTTATTGATTCATCACATTTGAACCGTACCCGTATGAAGTGCCTTCACTTTCCTCCTTGTCTATAAATTTCCGACGGTGAAATCTTCGATCTACGAAGTCTCCGTTTGCAAAAATGCATTTGCCAACTCTGCCTCTTTTATAAACGCATCGCAATTACACCAGGCCCAAATGAAATGAACAGCCTTCCTTCACTTTCCTCCTGCCTCTTAGCTACTTTCCCTCACTCTTCCTCTCTCTCCCTTGGAGTCATCGAAACTTCAATTGCAGATTCTCCTCATTGTGTGATGAGTCGAATTTCAGATGTCTACTCATTTCTGGTGAACTCTGTTCATTATACCATCGCATTTAAATAGTGATACAAACTGCCTTCACTTTCGTCGGCCTATCTTTCACACGTCTATATATTTCCGCCGGTGCAATCTTCAATCTACGAAGTCTCGGTTTGCAAAAATGCATTTACGAAGTCTGTGCCTCTTTTTATTAACGTATCGCAATTACACCGGGCCCAAATGAAATGAACAGCCTTCCTTCACTTCCCTCCTCCCTCCCTCTGCCTGGTGGCGGTGCGTGCTCAGCCGCCTGGGGCCCCGCCCACCTCCAAAAGCGTCGTCTGGCGGCGCGGGTGATTACCGGCGGATTCGCCGGTCGGGCGGCCTCCGCCAAGGCCGCGAGGCGCATGGGGCACGTAGCACGTAGCCGCGCATCCCCCCCGCCCACTCGCTGCAGGCACGTAGCGCCGCGCGTAACAGATTCTGCGTCGTCCGCGGTCTTCATTACGCCCTAATGCGTTTGCGCGCACCCTGCAGGCAGTGGGCCGAAACATGCGCTGCGGGGGACACAACGTTTCCCAAGGGATTTTTCGACATCAGAGTTATTACGTGGCAATGTGCTTTGTGGTGACCGTAGTTATTTATGCACCTAGGGCGTTTTAAGGGTTCTCATGATCGAGCGGCGAGAAAATTCTCGAAACACGCACTAAGGGGAACACAACGTTTCCCACAGGATTTTGGAGCCGTCCGTAAATGACGTAACGCAAATTTCGAGTATTTTCAATACCCCCTCCCCCTAGTAACTGCACTTCCCCATCTTTATGTAACGCAGCTGTAACGCTGCCTCAGACCCCCTCCCTTCCCATTTAGCGTTACGTAATTCATGGATGACCCCTTTCGACATCAGATTTATTTCCTGGAAATGTGCTTTGGGGTGGCAATAGTTATTTATGCACCAAGGGCGTTTGAAGGGTTCTAATGATCGAGCGTTGACAAATTGTCCGAGAGCTTTTTGTCGCTCAAGATCATTAGAACCAGTTAACGCTCGTGGTACATACATAATTTTATTTTTTACCTAATTTTTTGATTCAGATTAACTAATTAGCTACCTATTGCCTTGGTTGTCTTTTCATATTTCCGTCCCGTAATCTCCTTCTTAATTTTCCCCCAAAGAGAACATGTTTCATCAACAGTTTCAACATCCATCAACAGTTTTCGTATTTTCCTCTCGACCCAGTCGAAACACACACTGCGGGGGACACAACGTTTCCCCCAAGATTTTCGATTGAATTAATAATTAATTATTGATTCTTGGCGCGTCAACTACTAAAGTCACTTAGTCCCGTGAGTGTAGTGCATGTTTTCAACGCAAAAAGGGGCGGTGACCTTCCCTCTCTAGATGGCGAGATTTGTGTCGATTTTCCCCAACCTGGTATGCAATACCGGTTTGGGCATTGGACAGTTTTAGGCAAGGGGAGACGATTGTAAGGACCAAAATATGTCGAAATTGTGAAAAAAATACACACATATTCCTCCATAAGATCCGATGTACTCGTTTCTTGTTGACGAAATATTCGGGAGTTTTTGCGAATTCGAGCACGCACAGTGACCGCTCTTAAGTTCCATATCTAATGCAGGTTCTGAGTCTCTGACCATTGTCGCTTCTGGGATTGCAGGAACCCTAGATGATTTATCTCAGGGGCATTGTCTCTACAGAAACTCTGACTAGAATGTCCTAGGAGCTTAGTCCCAATTGTGGAAGGATTTTCGATCGTGGATACATTGCTAGGTGGAATACAGCCGCTGTCTGGAGCACACTTCTGGCAACCGGCGGCTCTCATCGGTAGTTTTCTGTGTTTCTTTCGATAAATATTCGAACACACCTTACCAAACGGGCAATAGACCACGCACGATCTTTCCTTCCTCTTTTTTGTACGTGTCCTCTCCCCTTACACGATGGAGTGGAAGAAAAACACTGCATTTTTTTAACATTGATGTAACATTGACTTCACTAACGAAATCGATAGCCGTAATAGCAGACTTGCCAGGAAACATCTATTTATCTTTCTATGTATCTTTCTATCTGATTTTTTAACTACTTTTATCCATATATCTGTTCTATTTATTCATTCATCTATGTACACAGAAGCGACGCGGCGAGTGCAGGCGTTAGCTAGAACTCCGGCATCGTTTGTGAAAAGGAAGCCAGTTAAAAAGCCATTTTAAAAAATTAAAAAAATTGTTATTAATAATAATTATGTGCTCCACTTGTCTGCGCTCTATATGACAGTCTGGTATTCACCCCGAGCAACTGTAATATATTAATAGAAACACATCATTTCATCAGCCGCTCGACCGCGGACGAAAACCCGCTAGTCGAGGAAACCCATCGGCAGGCTGCGTCCTGTCTCTAGGCATGCAAAAGGGACTGGGCGAAGGCGTCCCGCATTAATTTTTTTTTAAATTATTTTGATTCGGTCGAATGATGAGTGCATGGTTCAGTAGTTATCTCAGGAGAAGTGAGTAAAATAGAAGTGAATAAAATAAAATACTTTTCCACAAGTATTTGTACTGACTTATGGTTAACCTAATCTAAAACTAATTCTATTGTAACTACAACGTTAGTTTTAGGACTAGTGAGAACCTGTGCGATTAAATCGCACAGTTAGTCAAATAACCAAACTGTTTTCTGCTTAAATTCTTTTTTTGTATTCAGCTTTATAAACGACCTTTTCTTTTGCAAGAAATCGTTCATAATCAGGAGTTTTATGGCACAAATGATGATGTTCATTCTCTTAGAAATTTATAATGCTGTTATACAAAAAAATAGCGTATGCAACTCGTTTATAATGTTGCTTTATTTCATTCGTACAAATTTGAAAAACATCGCTCCTAACGTCGCTCGTTTTCAAAACACCCGCCACTGTCCGACCTGTAATTTTCTTCAGAAAGATCGCGCGGCAATCAGAAATTACAGATCCCGAATTACTACTTTTTAATATTTACATATTTTTAACGCACTTTTTCAATACGAATGTCCCATGTGCAGATGAAAAGAAACACGATTTTTCAATCCATTGCTTCTTTATATAGATCTGTTTCGTATATTGCCACAATTTTTTTGGAAAGACCAAACAGCACTTTGAGAAATAATATATAAGATACTCTTTGAGCTCCTACACTTAGTTTACATTCAAAAATATATCGACGAAGTCACGTAGCAGATGTCTATTTCGGATTCGGGTGGGGAATCGTTGAATGTGGCTTGGTTGTAGTGGGCTATTTGATTTATTGAGGATACATTTGAGTAGAAGTTGTTGGAGAGATGAGCGATGTGATGATTGATGGCTGGTAAGTGTAATTCTCTATGTAGTTGATCATTAGAAATGAACATTGGGACGTGAGTGGCTAGTATTTGTTTTACATTATTTGTATTTGATAGATATTTTTCTGTGAAGCAATCATTCAGATGGGTTAAGCAAACAGTATTAGAGGTCTGATTATTGTCTTGTATAAGGTTACGGGATTGTTTAAGGAGAAATTACTTTTCTGATTTAGTAGTGGTTTTAGCTGAATTAATTTAATTTTGTTTGTTGCATTTTCGCTGTTATGTGAGATTTCCAGGTTAATCTTGTATTAAAGTTTAGTCCTAAATATTTAGCAGTTTGGAGTACTAGGTCCAGGGGGTTATGTTGTTATTAATTTGGAGTGGAGTGGGGGTGGGCGTATGTCCTGGGAGAGAATATTTTGGCTGTTGATTATCGACGGATTGAGGCTTGATTTTCCATTTTAAAGACCAATGGTCTATATCTCTCTATAAACTGCAGATGATTCATTAAAGGATATAATTTAGAGATATCTGTCCAAGAAACTAAGTTAATGGGCATTCCAAGGGAATACCCAATTTGTTGTAAATTAGTGGTTACATAGCCAAAATATCGAACAGTAATTTCATTTAAGTGCCTGGGTTGTGATCCTGTCTTACAAAGGAGAAATTTGATGCAGATAAGAAAATTGAAAAATTTAAGAGAATGTGTGGAACTATTAGGAGGACACTACAAAGTAAAGTCAGGAAAGATCGACCATGAAATTTTTATAAAACCTTAGGCGGTTCTTTGTGGGCTATATGGATGTGAAATTCTGCACCATATACACAAAATTCGCAGTAGGATTCAAACTGCCGAAATGAAATTTTAAGGGGTTGTATTGGTGCCACAAGGAGAGACAGGATCCGCAATGAAGAGATACGTAAACTACCTAGGAATTTATAATCTAAGTGGCAAAATTGACGAATACAGGAAAGCATGGAGAGACCACATTGATAGAATGGAGAACACACGAATACCAAAATAGATTCTGAAAATATAAGCCAAGAGGAAAACGAAACATAGGAAGACCGAAGTAAAGATGGTATGGACCAATAGAAGGAGACGCAACGGAACGAAAGTTCTAATGCTGCAGCAGCAGAAGAAGACAATGGTGTATATTTTCAAATACAGCTGAATTTTATTGCCAGTGTGGCTTAATGAGTGGTGAGACATGAAGACGGCCAGCCGAGCCGTGTGTGCCGCGCAGTGCGTTCGCCCGCCGACTGGTGCGTTATCGCCCCTTCCTCGGGACGTGGGCGCAGCGGAGTCCTCCAGAAGAGTATTTCGATTAGGATAGCGGCCCGCAAAAGCAATGCGGAGGAGCTCTCTGGGGCTCCGACGGCGCCGCGCGCGTCGCTCAGGCCAGTGGCGGTGGCGGTAGCGGTGGTGGTGACAGTGGCGGTGGTGCAGGCGGGGCGGGGATGGTAGCGGTGGCGGTGGTAGTGACGGCGATCGCAGTTGCGGCGACGGTGGCGATGGCGATGTTGATGGTGGTGGCGTTGGTGGTAGTGGTTTTGGTGGTTGTGGGGTGGTGGAGGCGGAGGAAGTAGTGGAGGCAGTGTCAGAGGTGATGGTGATGGTAGTGGCTGTGGTGGTTGCGGTCGCGGTAGCATCGGTGGCGGTGGCGGTGACGCGGACGATGGTGACCAATGGTGTTGGCGGCGGTGGTGGTTGCAGCGGTGATGGCGGATGTACAGGGGCGCGGTGGCGGTGGCGGTGGAGACGGCGTGGTGGTGAGGGCCGGGGCGGTAGTGGTGGCGGTGGCGATTGTGGCGTTGTTGATGGTGGTGGAGGCGGAGGCAGTGTCAGAGACGGTTGCGTTGATAGTGATGGTGCTAGTGGTGGTGGTGGTGGTGGTGGTGGCGGTGGCGGTGGCGAAGGTGGTGACAGTGTCGGTGGTGCAGGCGGGGCGGGGGTGGTAGCGGTGGCGGTGGTGGTGTTGCGGAGTTGATGGTGGTGACGGAGGCGAAGGTCGTGGCGGCGATGGTAATGGGAGTGGTGTTGGCGGGGGAGATGGCGATGGCGGTGGTGCTGAAAGTAGTTTGGAGCTGGGGCTGTGGTGGAGGCGGAGGCCGTGGTGGAGGCAGCGGTGGTGGTGTGGGTGTGGAGGTTGCGTTGATGGTGATGGTGGTAGTATTGGTGATGGTGGTGATGGAGGTGGTGGTGGTGGTGGTGTTGGTGTCGGAGACGGAGGTGGTGACAGTGGCGGTGGTGGAGGCGGGGCGGGGGCAGGCGGTAGTGGCGGCGACGGAAACGGAGGCAGTGGCGGTCTTGATGGTGGTGACGGAGGCAGAGGTCGTGGCGGCGATGGCGGTGGTGGTGATAGTGGTTTTGGGGGTGGTGGAGGCGGAGGATGTAGCGGAGGCAGTGTCAAAGATGGTGGTGATGGTAGTGGCTGTGGTGGTTACGGTCGTGGTAGCATCGGTAGTGGTGGTAGTGGTGGCGATGACGGTGACGCTGACGACGTTGACGATGGAGACCGATGGTGTTGGCGGAGGCGGTGGTGGCGGGTGTAGAGAGGCGGTAGGGACGCGCTGGCAGGTGCGGTGGTGATGGCACGGCGGTGAGGGTCGGGACGGTAGCGGTGGCGATGGTGGCAATGGCGGTGGTGGCAATTGCGGCGTTGTTGTTGTTGGTGGTGGAGGCAGAGGCAGTGTCAGAGGCGGCGGTGGCGATTGTGTTGATAGTGATGGTGGTAGTAGTGGCGCCGTTGGTGGTGTCGGTGTCGGAGACGGAGGTGGTGACAGTGGCTGTGGTGCACGCGGGGCGGGGATGGTAGCGGTGGCGGTGGTAGTGACGGTGACCGCAGTGGTGGCGACAGAGGCGATGGCTCTGTTGACGGCGGTGACGGAGGAGATGGCGATGGCGGTGGTGCTGAAAGTAGTTTTGGTGGTGGGGGGGTGGAGGCGGAAGCAGTGGTCGAGGCAGTGTCAGAGGTGGGGGTGGTGTGGCTGTGGAGGTTGCAGTGGCGGTACCGTTGTTGGTGGCGGTCGTAGCGGTGGCAGTGATGATGATGAGTGCGGTGGCGTCCTTGGTGATGATGGTGCTGGCAATGGCCAAAGCGATGTTGGTGGGAGTAGGTGAGTGGTGAGTGGTGGCGGCGGGGCCGCGGCAGGGTCTGTGGGGAAGGCGGTGGTGGTAGAGGTGATGGTGCAGTGTTGGTGGAGGAAGCAGTGCCAGAGGCGGTGGTGGTGTGGCTGTTGAGTTTGCGTTGGCGGTTGCGTTGATGGTGGTGGTGGTGGTGGTAGTAGTAGTGGTGGTGGTAGAGGCGGTGGCGGTGTCGATGGTGAGTGCGGTGGCGACTTTGGTGTTGGTGGCGTTGTTGGGAGTACTGCCGTAGTGGTGGCGGCGGCAGGGGCTGTGGTGGAGGCGGTGGTGGTGGTGGTGCGGTGGTGGGATTTATGCGCCTCCGCGGGCGCTCACGACCTTCTCCGCCGCGCAGTGGTGACCCGTGGGTCGCGCGGGGTCAAGCGAGCCCTGGGGCTGTGGACGCGCAGTCTCCCAGCACGATGCCCACTGCGGCGCGGGCCAGAGGTGCTGCTGGAGCTGCTAGGGATGGTGGTGGTGGTGATGGAGCTAGCAGTGGAAGTAGTGGAGGTGGTAGTAGTCACGTTGGTGATGGTGGTGGTGGTGGTAGAGGTGGTGGTGGCGGCGGCGGCGGTGGTGGTGGTGATAGTAGAGGTGGTGGCGGTGGCGGTGGTGGTGGTGCTGGTGGAGATAGAGGTGGAGGTAGAGCTGGAGGTAGAGGTGGTGGAGGTGGTAGTGGTGGTGTGGTGATTGAATTGAATTGCCTTATTTTACGCCATGAGGCCTGCTCTTCCGTCTGACCATGCAAATTTTGCGCTCCTTTCACCAACTAGCGGACAAAGAAGGTAATCCATGGGCGACGAAACAGGAGATTTTGACACGGGTGACATGGGCGAAGGTATTCCATGGGCGGCGAAACAGGCGTCATTTAGGCTTGAGGAGCTTTTACTTTTCAGTAAATCTACTAACATTTACTTCCCCTCCGAAGGAAGACCTACGAAGATTTTTTTGCCCCTAAAAATCCGTGGCTTTGATCGGATTTGAACTCGCGAACTTGGCTATAACAATCCGGTATAACGCTAACCGTTACACCATCGCCGCGGCAAAAAAACCCACCACCGGTGATGGCGGTGGTGGAGCTGGTAAGAAGGGTGGAGGCGGTGGTGGTGCTGGTTTAGTGGTTGTGGAAGCAGTGGCGTTGATGCCGGGGGTTTTGGTGGAGTCGAAATGGGCATGGACATATGGTGGTGTTAGCGATGGTAAGGGTGGTGGTGGTGGCTGGCGTGCTGATGGTAGTGGCCGCGACGACAGTGGTAGTGAAGTGGCGGTGGAGGTGGTGGAGTGGTTATGGTTGAAGTATTTGTGGAAAAAGTGATGAATTACATCCACGATGATGACTTCAAGCGTTAGTTATCTCGATGGTAGGATGTTATTGCAACTTTCGCCCTCTAATCAAGATGATGAATACGATCAGTAATTGTGCGAGTGGGGATAAGAAATGAAAGAGAGCCGTGGAAGCCCCTTTAACCGTGTCCGTGTAATGACAATAAGCTCAGTATGACATTGCAATAAGCCCACTTCACATGACTTCGATTACGTGAGGTTACTAGGATGGAAAAACGGTGGTGAATATAAGGGTGTTAGAACTCATCTTCCACTGTGACTTCTGTGTGTGCAGCGAAGTTTGGCAGAGCCTCCAGTTCGTAGACGCTTGTATTTCGGTTGATTGATTGATTGATTGTTCGTGACTCCGGGCGCGTCAACTACTGAGGTTATTTATCCCGTTAGTGTAGTGCGTCTATTTTCACCGGGAGGTGGCGATGATCTTTTCCCCGCTGGATGGCGAGATCCGGCGTTAATCTACCGTCGACTAGCGGGGTTTTCCCTCAACCAGGTATCTCCCGCCAGCGGGGCACCGCCCCAGCCGGGACAAGCTCTTAGCTCCCGACCAGTCGCCCAGCATGTGTGGTAGTTTAGTGCATGTTATGTGTGTGTAGTGTATGTATAAGGAGAGAGGATAGGCAAGGAAGAGGAAGGAAAAGATCGCGCGCGGTCCGTGGCCCGTTTGTTAGGGTACTGCTCCGGCATTCTCCTGGTGTTGATCTGAGAAACCACGGAAAACTACTGATCAAGCAGCCGGCCGCTAGAATTCTCCTCCAGACAGCGACTGAATTCGACCTATCTAACAAGCTAGTGTCGAAAATCTTGCCACCGTCGGGACTCGAACCTAGGACCTCCCGGTCTTGTATTTCGAGAACGAACGCTGGATGAGCATGTGTAATGGTGATCGTCCGACCTATGGAATTAATGATGACTTCTATCGCGTAGTGAAGTTGGTACCTATAAGCGTTGCTACTGAGAGGGATCGTGAATTGGGAAGTCCAGGCGATGAGTACGTGGGTATACAGGACACTTATACAGAATAATCGGTGCCAATGTATACTTGATGCACAAGAAAAGCTGCAGATCTTTAAAATTGTCATTTTAACATACGAGATACTAGAAATTTGTGTTTACAATTGTTTCATAAAGATACCACAAGATCCGGTACATAGATTAAAACTCTTTGTCACCACGAAACTCATTCGCCATGAAATAAATGTAATATCTACTTGACATTTTTAACAAATGTGCATGATTGCTATGTCTCGCAGTGACTTTATGGTGAACGATCAGTGTTGGAGAATAATCTAGCTGTGAACGTACAGCCTTCGAGGACGATCGGAGTATAGGGTGATGGGGTCGAGGGATAGGATTAATATGAGGGGACTTTGGTGATGATGGTGTATGAACTTTGTGTGAAGGCGTGGGCTGTTCGGTGTCAATGTTGGTGATGAATTCAGAATTCAGCGAAAGTCGAATTTTGTCTTTCGTGACAAAGGTGATGGCGGTAGCGATGCAAAGAAAATGATTAGTTCCAAATTGACGGTGATGGTGATATTTTTTCTGCTAGTGATGACATTGACTGGAATTCTGCTGTGATTTTTCTACCACAGCTTTGCTGGTCTCATTAGTGATTTTATCGACGTTTTTGATCTAATTGGGCAAGTAAAATCGGAAAATTTGCTATGTTTTTTCATGCAGTGACCTCTGTGACCTCAAAGGTCAAACGGTGGCCCGCGGGATGATGAACCCTCAAATCAAATTGTTTTAGGTTTTCACTCTTTGAGGAATGGTGGTAAAGATGAACGTATTTTACGGAGATGTTGGTGGTTGATGAAATGATGTTCGTGTGGACATTACATGTTGTTGATGTGTACTTGGATCTCGGTTCCGGTGCTGACAGTGCGTTTATTGTGATGATGGTTATTCTGATCAATTATTACACGAAGAGTATAAAGTTTTGGTGATTAAATGATCACAGGTGTTGTCATTGCCAACAATGCTATTTATTTCAAGAACAGCTTTCGATGGCTTAGCCTCATCATCGTCAGTTTCTGCTGTCTGGAAAATCACAAAACGACTTAGTAGTTGTTTTGTGGCTTTCAAAGAGCAGAAAATGATGATGGCTAGCCATCAAAGCTGCTCTTGAAATAAATAGCATTGTTGGCAGTGACAACTACCTGTGATCATTTAATTTTAAATGCCAACGACATTTCATCACAAAGCCAAGTTTTCGGTGACTTTCTTCTGAACTGACGGCGATAAATTTGCTACTCAATTGTTTCCACTACAACGGTTAGCTATGTAACGTTTATTGTACCCATCTGTTTATTGTCGCAGGTCCATTTAAAATATTAAGTTAAATTATGATTGATATTTTGTTGCAAGTAGCGAAGCATAGCAGTACTGGCTATGTGCCTAGAGATGTTATCATTTATGACGTTCCTTTTTTTGACAAATATATTTTTGAATATATCTTGTGGATTCTTGAGTTTGGGTCAGTTAAATAAATAAAACACTTTACATTTCCGCCGTTTTGGGTATTTATTTGACTTTCATCAGGGCTACAGACAAATAAAACATTACGTACCTGAATATGTATAGTGAATCATAGCTAAAATTACAAATTAGTTTGTTAACAATATTTTGTTTACCTGTATGTTTATCAATATTGAACATACTATATTCTATATTTGCTAGTGTCTACAGTACATTCCATAGATTGTTAGTGATGCATTGTCACATCATACAAAATCTTACAAGAAATGAGATTCCGAATTCAAGAACCACAAGATATATGATTACAACGGGTCAAGAATCATTGAATATTTTTTTGTATTTTTATTTATAAAACTGTATAATTTATATTTCTTGTGCATAAATGCCATGCAGCCTTTGTTTTCGATTGGTGCATGTTTTATTACCTCCTTGTGTTTCGTCAGAGATAATTTGGCTAACAGTGGCAACTTTGCATTTGTTTCGTATGATCACAGGTTTGCGACCGCGCAGACAACGGAAGGTCGCATTCGACATACAGACGGAAGATTCGTCGTAGGTCTTTTCACGGTGCTGTCCATGGCTGAGTCATGAGTAATTTGCGACAATTTTGTTTCCCGAAATGACCTTTGTTCCTGGTGCGTTTGTGCCAGGTGCATGGTGTATAATTTTCGTGAATGTTTCGAGGATTTACTCGTATATATCTTCATTTGATACGTATTTCTGTTCAATGATTCGAATAGTCAAGATTGCAGAAATTTGGTAATGAACCGGCAATTGAATTTTGGCTTACGTTTTTCCTCAAAGGTCTCGCACAAAACCGTTTATTTAACAAATCTGCATTTTCTGAGTACTGCTTTGAAAACATTCATTTAAACATTCGTTGCTATTTTATTTCTATTACAATACCTAAAATTATGTTCTACATGTTTGAAGATTCAACAAATAGAATGCAAAGATATCTATGTAAAAATAAAATCATGTGCCCAAATTTGTTGTCGTATGTCTATTTTGTTTCTTTGTGCACAAACTTCTTCATGAACGTTTTATTCTCAAGTAATAAATTGGGGTAAAATGTAAATAATAAATGTTTGACAGGAAATGTATAGATTAATACTTATTAGAGTATGCTACAATTCTATTAAAATCTTCAGGTAAATATGATCTTCATACCTCTTACCTGTTTAAAATGATACTCGTATTATTATTCTGGAGATAAACTGATATATCAAAATAATTCCCAAACATGATAGGCGATTAGTTTCAATACTGCACTTGGCATCGAAAACATCACTACCTTGAAATAGTATTCAATGCGATTTCCCCAATGCACATTCAACGTGCAACATCTGTTCACGATATTTAAGAAAAGCATTATCCAAAATACCATTAGTAGTTTCCATTCCTGACAGGAGTTATTGAATATGTCTTCTAATTACCATTTTCGGATGAGCTCAGAAATTGAGAGAAAAATGGCAACCCTTGGCCATATGAACGATGTCAGTGATTTCGTTACCTACACAGAAACACGGGAGAAATCCATAAATAATGAAGCAGATTCGATTATCACTGACAACTGCAAATACATGAATATGCTGTTCTGTCTATTCTCATACTCAGTATATCTCATACGTTTATAGTCTGATATCTTCTAATTAATCGTATCGATAAAAAGACGATATATTCAAATGTGAACCGTATGACCTGGATTTAATAGAACTAATTGTGGCCAGTTTAACGAAAGATGCAGCATTAGGCACTATGCAGCATTTTATACATTTGAGGATTATGCAAAAAATACGCGCAGTTTTGTTTTTAAAACCCTAGATAAGTAATATTATTGTTTCTGAGAGTGTAATTAACATTTAGATATCTTATTTTAAACATTTTAAAGTTCGTTTATACATTCCTTTTTTTTATAAAAATTACGAGTTGCACTGTTGTCCATGATTCGCAACACGCTCTTCTGAAAATAGCCCTTTTCCTATTGTTCTGTTAAATGCCATCCCATGGCAAATGTAAGGTTGCGCGGTGCTTGCGGGAAGCATTTAATTTCCAAGTCGATGGGTCGATCGCCGCGGTGCGAGTGCTGCGGGGCGGAGGCGGCGGCGGGGAAGTCCCGCGGTGAATCATCGGCGAGGGCGCCCCCAGCCACTGCAGCGCCCACCGCTCCCGGCGGCGGCGGCGGGAACAATGGGATGCGCGACCCACGACAGCGCGCCCCCCGCCATCACCGTTGCACGCACTAGCCTCGGCTCCCGTGTCCCGCCGCCTCCGTCGCCCCGGCCCACCCCCGCACCCCGCCACCCCCATCGTCTCCGCCACCACCCGCCACCGCCGCCCCCGGCGTCCGCCCCCACCGCCCCCGCCGCATCCCGCTTCCGCCACCCCCACCGCCCTTGCCGTAACCCACCCCCGCCGCCCCGCCACCCGGCCCGTCGTCGCCACCGCCACGCCGCTCCCCCCACCCCCACCGCCTCCGCCCCCGCTGCCGCCCCCGCCGTCCCCCGTCCTCCCCCGTCCTCCCCGACCGCGCCACCCACGCCGCAACGCCCCCACCGCTGCCCTTGCTGCCCTCACCGCCCCGCCGCCCTCTGCACCCTCCTGCCCCCGCCACCCTCACTGACTGCGCTGTCCCCGCCGCCACCACTCCTGTCATCGCCCCCAGGCCGCCACCGTTTCCCCTCGCCCCCGTCGTTTTCCCACCGCCTCCTGGAATGCACGATAACTCCGCCCCCGCCTCCGCCATCCCTCTCGCTCCCCGTGCCACGGCCTTCCCTCCTCCCCCAGCACCCCGCCGCCCCTCCATCCCCTTCACGCCTCTCCCCCTGACATTTCCTCAGCCCTTTCCCTCGCCCTCGCCGCCCCCGCCGCCGCGACCCTCCAGCCGTCGACTCCCCAACTCCCTCTAGCCCGGTGAAGCGGTCACAGTTGACATCTCGACTGTCCGGGTGACGCCGCGAACTAGGCTGTGTAGCCAACCTTTCCACCATCTTTTTCCAGGTCTTCATCAGGGTTGGTCTGCTGCTTCGTTAGGGCTGGTCATCTACCAGACCAGTCCTGGTGAAGACCTGAAAAAAGATGGTCCAAGCGTCGGCTACACAGCCTTGTTCGCGGCGTCACCCGGACAGTCGAGATCTGTCCCTCTAGCCCCTCCATTCCCACCGCCCACTCGCTCCCCTCGTCACCGGCATTCCCACCCCTTCGCCAAGGAGCGTAGAGCTTGCCCCGGCTTGGGCGATGCCCCGCTGGTGGGAGATACCTGCGGGGAAAACCCCGATGGATGACGGTAACTCGGCAGCCGGATCTCACCATTCATTCCTTTCCCTGCCTAATAGAACACAGTGATAAACAAATAACGGGACACAGTCGGGTTTCTTCTCTTTTTACAATTTGTTTTTGTAATGGTCATTTCCAAACTATTTGAAAAATGGAGATTTACTTATATTCAAATATTGAGTTGATATTTGAAATAACAGTATTAGTGTTTTACGTTAAAAAGATATATTTAACAATTTAAAAACCTATCGATTTATATTTCATAGTCATGGCTTCCTTGATGAGAAAGTCTGCTTTAAATAGATTCAGACGAACATCTAACCCATTTCCCAAGAACTGAAATTCTGCTGAATCACCTAACGATCCTTTCGCCTAGAAGAGAAGCCTAAGGCCTACAATTTTTCGATCTCGCGTCTTCAGATTACTCTACAATGAACCATTATTCGGCTCAACAGCGTTCACCCTGTTGAGCTGTTCACGTGACCTCTAATACACCGCACGACCTGACCCTTGCCCCTGGAATGCAAATCTGGGGAGAGAAATTGATATAGAAGAATTGCATAGAGTTAGTTCCTCGTATTATTACACCGCCTGGCTCTTACAAGCGAGTTTAGTTCAGAACTGAGGCCTCTTGCTGGCAATCTATGAGCCGTATCGAATCGGGGCCGCAGCAGGAATTTGTCTTTACATTTTACGTTGGCAGCGCCGCTCTTCCCATCGTCCCAGTGTTGCCAGCTTTAAGCGAAACAATTTCTCGAAATGTTGCGTGGAATATCGTTGAAAGGGCATTTTAAAAAGTAAATTTTTTCTTGAGTATCGAAATGATAGTTTTGCTCAAACTAATTTTAGTGCCCTTTTTAGGTAAGTGAATTAATCATTTTCTAAGTAAATTAATCATTAGTTGAGAGCACATTATGATAAATGGTTATTTTTTTATTAGATCTATTCCAAAAGTCCATTCAATAAAATATAAAATGATGCCACTTTATGTTTCCATGCCATGAAGTGTGTAATAAATTTGATCTAATAATTTTTCAAGAGAATGCTGAATGTAAAAATCATAATTTTATTTACTAAAATGTTGGTCTGATTCCCATTTCTTCCACTGCTGGCAGTTGTTTCCTCTATTTTGGGTCACATTCTGCGAACCTGGCGACACCGCATTGTCTCCATCCACACTTCACCGTAGACGTCGCCTGTCAAAATACTTTCAATTTAATATTTAAATTACTTCACCAAAATACTTTATAGATATGTATTTAAATACATACACAAAGTACATTAGGACTTGATGTGCTAAATACATACGTATTCAAAATCATTCAAATACTCAAAATATTGTAAATTAATAATAATTTTCTATTGTATATTTGTTATTACAAGAATATATTGTAACTGTCATTAAAATAAATTAATAATTGTCTGTCATACAAATTTCTAAACAATAACAAATGTTATGTATTGTAGCCATATGTATAGACGTTTTCAAATATAAAATGATAAAAAAATATGTCTAACACAAAGAAATTGAATTTTCTTTTAAAACTACTAATTTTTCAAACAAATGATCAATCAACCCCTAGTTCGCAAATGTGTAAAACTTGGCAACTACTGTTATTACTAATGAACGCTTTGTTTTCTTCTCGGATGATCGTCCAGTATTTTTAAACATTTAGATTTATCATTTAAATAGAAGAGAATCAAAATTCAACGTCTTTAAGAAGCTTTTATTTTTGTTTTAATGAGGTGCATTCACTAGCGGATCCAAACAAAAAGGAAGTATCCTCGTTGTAAACTATCTTCTTACTCGACTTCTTATTTTTTTCTTAAATTCACCTACATTATGTATTTAAATACATGTCCAAAAACATACAGTTTTTCAAAATGTATTTAAAATAAGTATTTCAAATACAAAATATTTAAGTACTGCCCAAACCTGACTACTGCATCCCATACGCAGTCGCCGCCGTGTCTGGGGTAATCCCCTTGTTCAGCAACCTTCGCAAAGCATTCTTAGGCATTTTGACCCTCTCTCCTCGCCCCCCGCAATTCCCTGTTTTCACATCTTTTCCCGCGCTTGACATTACTTGACCGTCCTCACCGACTTTCCAATTGTCACTCACTTCGTCGTTGTCACCAATCTCCTTTCTTACTTCCATCAATGATCTCATCTACCCCACAACTCTCATATACTTCACTCTTCTCACATACTTCATCGACGTAATAAATCAGTCCTTTTGCAAATACCTGCGTAAAATATTCCGTGAGAATGGAAGGACCGACTGTTCGGAGTAAATGTATAAGAAAAATAACTTGAGGGAGTTGAATTGAGAGTTCTCAATACAACTCTCTCAGGTTATTTCTAGTTCACTAGAAATCACAGGGAGAAGGCCTTCCGTGAAAGAGGAATATAATGGAGAACTGCAGAAAGTTGAGAAGGCATTGTACAACTGTACCCGACTCCTAGAGGAAAGGTTTTGAAATAAAAAGTACAAGAACGAGAATGAGAAAAAAGCAAAGAAAAGAAGAAGAAAGAAAAGAAATACAAGAAGACAGAAAATAAAGTGAAGAAGGAAAAACATTAAGAAAGTAAGAAAGAAAATAAGAAAGAGGAGAATAAAGCTAACAAGAAAGATAATGATGAAAATGAGAAGGAAAAGAAGGGCTAGAAAATAAAGAAGGAAAAGGAAGATAATAAAAGGTGAACGAAAAGAAAGAGAAAAGAACATAAGAAACAGATAAAGAAAGGAGAATGAAAGATGCAGAAGGAACCTTAGTCATAGAAGCTCTAGCTTCTGCTGTTAACCCTGGAGGAGGTGGCGGTTGTCGGAGTTACGTTAGAGGAGGCGCGGGGTCTTTTCTGACCCCTTTAAGTTATTTCTTTATAAAATTCTACTTAGCAAGAAATAAGTGCGAAATTAGATTATTATTAAATAACTAATCATTTATAAGGCCGTATTAACTTAATGCACTATTATAAACAAACTTGCAGATGAGGAATTGAAACAAATAAAAGAGCAAAATTATCATTATCTTTCATTTTATGTAGTGACTCCATTTACATTTTTCTGAATATTTCAACGACAAAGGTTTCAGAAAATTCTGTAAGTTTCATTTTCTAACATTGTCTCACATAAAAACAAATAATTTATTGAAAACGCTTCATAGCCAATCAACACAACTTAGAAAAAGTACGAAATTTAAGATGTTTGTATTGGTTTCACAAATATTTATAAATGAATTATTACATATAAAATTTTGAAAATCTTTCAGACAAAAGCTAAAGAATGTGGTGAAAGGTATGTGGAATGTAAAGCTTCTGACTCGCAAAACTAGGCAACCTGCAGCTAGGCAAAGGCACGTGGGGTCACAAGGGACCCCGCGCCACCTCTCTCGGGTTAAAAGTGTTGTCTCTCTTGAAGCAGGCGCACGGAGACTTCGCCTCACGGCCGCCCTGTCCCCCTGTGCGCCGTGGGCCGAGTGGCGTGGTCGGCGCCACAGAGAGAGGCTCCCTCAGCAGGAATTTCCTTGCGCGGAGACGCCGCTCCTCTGCTTGACCCGCGACCCCTCACCCCACGCGCCCCGACGGCCACGCCCGCGCCGCCCACGCGCAGGGCCCAGGGTTCGAGCCCTGACACTGCGGGAACACTAGCTAGATCGGAATCAGTCGCTGTGCGGAGGGGAATTGTAGCGACCGGCTGCTCTCGTTTGTTTGATTCATTGTTCTTGATTCAAGGCGCGTCAACTACTTAGGTCATTAGGTCCCGTAATTGTAGTGCGTGTTTTCTTTCATCGGGAGGTGGCGGTGATCGTTCCCCGATGGGTGTCGGGATCCGGCGCCGACCTACCGTCGACTAACGGAATTTTCCCCAACCAGGTATCTCCTCACCAGCGGGGCACCGCTCCAGCCGGGACAAGCTCTAAACTCCTTACCGGTCTCCCGGCTTGTCTGGTAGTGTAGTTCATGTTACTGTAACTCGTGTGTGTGTGTGTGTAAGAGGAAAGGATAGGACAAGGAAGAGGAAGGAAAGATCGCGCGCGGTCCGTGGCCCGTTTGTTAAGATACTCCTCCGGCATTTGCCTGATATTGATGGGAGAAACCACGGAAAACTACCGATCAGTGCAACCAGCCGCTAGAATTCTCCACCAGACAGCGCCCGAATTGGACCTAGCTGACAAGGGTTCGAGTCCTGGCAGTGGCGGATTTTCGACACTAGCTAGGTAACTCGGAATCAGTCTCTTGTGCGGAGGGGAATTGTAGCGGCCGGCTGCTCTCGTTTTTGCGTTTTAGTGGTTTCCCCGGTCAGTAATAACAGGTGAATGTCGGAACTGTACAGTAACAAATGATCTACGGACCGCGCGCGATCTTTCCTTCCTCTCCCTTCGTCCTATCTTCTACCCTTACACACACTTACATACACTACACTATCACGCATGCCGGGAGACCTGTAGGGAGCTCAGAGCTTGTCCCGGCTGGAGCGGTGCCCCGCTGGTGGGAGATATGTGGTTGTGGAAAACCCCCACTAGCCGACGGTAGAACGGTATCTCACCATCCCGCGGGGGAAGAACACAGCCACCTCCAGTGATAAAGCATTCACTACACTTACGGAACTATTGTGTTACTAAACACTAATAATCAATAGAATAATCAACAGCTGCTGGTCGCTGGTTTTAGTCTCTGTTCGTCTTCCTTCTGGATCATTTGTTAGACAAACGGGTTCACGGCACGTTTTCTGGGGTGTCGCATATTTTTCCTACCTCTCATTTCACCACTACTCCATATCATCCATATTACACACTACCCTATTCAGCATCTCTAGTTTAGACTCGCAGAAAATCATGTACAAAATGTAAACAATTTTTATGTTGAGATGAGTTCTCCCAATTCTCTTTTCTATGTACATTTTTCTTCACTCACATCGCAATGATAGTGCCAAATAAAATAGGTTGCTGGGAAAGTTATAACTACTCTGACGGCTTTGCTTTCGTTTTGTATACTAGTAAAAAAAGTTTAAAATTTTTGAGTATTTTTTAAACAATGAATTCACGTCCATCTCTATAAAAGTGTGATGATTTCAATTTAATGTACGATTTTTTTCTATTTGTATGTTCTCGTAGACATCTTTACTTCAGCACAAATAAAATATCTGGGGCTCTACAATATATTTCACACGTACAGATTAAAATTGACTACTATTTACTTCAATTGCTTAAAAAAAGGTAATTACGATCATCAATTTACATTACATCTACTCGTTGCAGTCAGAAAAGACTGAAACTAATGTTACAACACGACCTCAAGACTCCCGATGCTATTTTTTTTCTTCACAGAAAACATCGACTGTCGCCAAGGATTCGAGGAGACAAAAAACAACAGAAACAAACGATGGCTTCACGGAGAATCTTGTAATCATCCTCTCAGAGGAAGTTCCATTATCATGTTTATCCGTCGGGTAATTTATTGGTTATTAGTTAATTCGCATATACGTAGCTTTAGAACTTGTGTTTATGGAGACTCCGTGAATATTTGATGTTTCACTCATAACCGGAGACGAGGTGGAAGGGGAGGGGAGGAGGAGGAGAGGGGAGGGGACATTAAATGCAGCCGTTGATGACCGGCACGTGCTAGGCTCGTAAAATATTTTAGGCGAAGTTGGAGAAAATGGTAATGTGGCAGGTTTTTTTATGCCTGTTTGCTTAGCTTGTGTTAGGGTGACAGTTGAAGCTGTTTGAGGAGGGAACCTTGAATGGAGAGATATGCGGTGGGTACGTGTGTGTGTGTAAGTGTGTAGGCGGCTGTTTAATGGCACAGCTTTTCAATGGGGGACTCTTTTGAAACCGTTTCTGCCAAATAACGTATCACGTTTAATAGAATGACCCTGCTACTTGCTTGCTCGGAGATTTGTAATTTAAATATAAAACTGAATAAGCCTATTATTCAGTTTCATATTCACTGTTTTTTATTTACTCCAATTATTATTATTAATATTATTATTATTATGCTGTAAAAAATTATTTACAGTAAAAATTATGCAGTTTAAATTTATTCCAAATTGAATAAGGTTAATTGCAACACAAAGCCCTAGCCAGAGTTTTGCTTATTTATGTGAAAAACGAGTAGAAATATTATGCATGACGACAAAGAAAAAACGAAAAGAAGGCATTTGAAAGTTTTGACATCTGAAAATCTTTGTTTTGTTTCTGCAATATTGTTTGCATTGCAATGCTTTAAAACAAAATAGCAATTTTGTAGAGAACTTTTGACAACATTCGTGATACTATTAAACCTACAGATAAATCGTAATATCTTTACTCTTGAATGTGAACCATTTGAAAAACAACTGATAAAAAGAAAAAAATATACAATTTCTACCTTTGCAGACAATTGTAATGCTCCTAATTGCGACGGACTAATTTCAAATTTTTGCTACGTGAACATCGAATTTTTGTTTTACATCTCTCATATATTGTCTATATCTCATTTATTGCCAAAAAATTGATATGGGTCTGTGTTAAAACCGATATAATACCTCACTAATAGCTATGTATGCACCAAGGCCATTACAAGGGTTAAAGAAGAAAAAGAGTTTAATTTTTACCTAATTTTAATGATACAGATTTACTTATGTACTAATGACCTGGATATTAAACCAACTCTGTTGGCAATATCTTGATCTTCATCTCACTTTTCATATCCCGTCTCCTAGTTACCTCCATAAAAGAACATGTGTTGTCGTTCAACTGTTTTCATATGTCCCTTCTCACCGCGATCCTCTCCATTTAGTTAAGTTATGCATCGCACACCGAGCTCCGTTTCTAAGGCAATAACAAGCAATAACGTACTGGTAAAACACACACATTTCTTTCGTGAGGTATCGAATACAACTTTTTTCTACTCCCATTGTATAATTCTGGCATCTGATGGCTGCAGCCTGTTGCATAATGATATTCATTACGATACAGTTTTCATTATGGTACAGGTTCTTGACCAATCCCAGAGAAGCTTACAAACCAAGTATTGGCCCTTCATTAATCATTGAAAATCTTTATAGTAAATGTTTTGTTCGATTGTGTACATTAAAATTGTATTTAATATTATATTATGCTTCTCAGTTTTAATTTCTTTTATTAGTTGTAATTTTTAACGTGAAATATTATTTATAATAAATTGAATCTTAATTTCAATTTGATCCTATTTGACTAGCGCAGTGGTAATTACTGGAGAGAACATTTGACTAAGGTTAAGATCGGTTATGATCTGAACGCAAGTCATTTTGGTTTATATGTTGCTACCGTGTGGTTCTCCTTAAAAATAATCTAGTTTAAAATGTCTAGTGAATCAAGGGTGGAATTGACACCTCCAGAAATAAGAGAAAAAGTAAAAATGGTAACGTCGAAATTATCCCAGGCGATCTGGTAAAACAATGTCATCTGAGGTGGGTAAGGAGCTGTCCGCAATGTGGCCTTGTCTGAATCCTTCAAATCAACTGCCACGGAATGATTCAATGTAAAAGTTTAATTTATAAAAGTCGTAGAAAAAGTACCGTATGAAACTCGATGTGATGGGTATTAATACACTCTTGTGAAGTTTACAATACTCGCTCGTATCGTAATATCACACTCGTGTATTAATACTCATCATTACATCATCGTTTCATAATGTACTATTTTACTTCACAAAAATTCTTCGGTTCGACATTTGTTTCTATTCTTCACTGTCGCTTTTTATAAGCCGTTGTTCAAATAATTTCATTTCGATTTCAATTTTATTAGTAATTTGTTTACAGGATTAACCTTTTACAAATTGCTGTGTATATTTGCAGCTCTCTCATAAACAATTTCATTACAAATAACTTCTAATAGAATAGGCAGTCAGCTCAGGTTGCAATATAAATAAAACAACATATGTAAATAATATAGGAACACAGCAACAAAATAATACAATAACATAAGATACATAAGAATTAAGACAACAGAACATACACATGTTTACAGAACAACCTGTATAAAGTGAGACGACCTGTAGAATTTAGCTTGAATTATTCATTTACAATAAATGCTCTTAATTTCAGAATTGATGAAATAACATTGTACAGAGATCTTTCAAAGTTTAGTTTAATGAGACCATTTGAAAGGATGATACATAATTTTGGTATGGTCCTCTAAGCCCTTGATATATTGGGCATTCACATAATATATGTTTCAGGTTATCAGAAATCATATTACATAGTGAGCAGATTGAATCTGAGTGTATTTTGTGCCACACATTTCTACTATTGATGTTGATTTCTTTGCCACCGGACATCCTGATTTGAGCGACTACTCTAGAAATGGAAGTGAGGAGAGCCATAGTTAGGTATTTCCCTGTTTCTGTAGATTTCAAATCCCTAGTTTCTAGGTATATTGTACAGTATGATGAATTCATGATTCTACGCGTATCGTTCATGAAGATTTTACCCACAATTGTTCCAACAATCGAGGGAATACTATTTCTGATTACATTCGGATTTGGTTGCTTGCTTAAGTAACGAAAGCCGAAATCATTCATCAATCTGTCCAGAACGGACACCCAATTGCGTTTTCTAGAATTTGGACAGGCATTTCTTGATTCTAAATTCTCAGAATCATTGTTCAAATAAAAACGACTCAACCAGAGCAAACGGCATCTTAAATTCATATGAGTGAGATACGGTAGCGGTGCGAGACTGATATGAGAGGGGAAAGTAGCACACACGAGTATAACATGACAAGGCTTGTATATATCGCGTAGATCTTGTAAGTTGCTTCACTAAGTTTCTTCCTTATTTGCGAAGGCAGGAGCGAAGCAACGTCACCATATAGGGTGACATGTTGAACAGACAGAGCTGTTTATCGCCATCGCAATTCTCCTCAATCAATGGGGACCGTACCGCTCTCGAGTTGAGAGAAACAATTGTAGAAAAGATAGAAAAGGAAGGATATAAAATGGAGAGATAAAAGGCCATGTCAAACAACGAGACGTTTATTGTCTTGTAGATAGAGTGGGCAAAAATCGAAAAATCTATGTCAGAAAGAACATAGAAGTACATAGAACGTAGAACATAGAAAGAACATAGAACGTAGAAGGGAAGGGGAAAATGTGCAAAATGTTGAAATGCTTGAAAATTGTTGTTACTATGTCGTATGCCCGATTACTTTGTGTTTATTCAGGCGGAAAACGATAACTCAACGAATATTTTATCCAAATGAGTGTTACATCTTAATTTTATACCAACATCCCGCAATAGCGTTTTTAAAGAACACGTTGAACATTCTTGTAGATTCAAAAATGATAATTGTAGTTTAAAAAGTGCCTTGAAGTAGATATCTATAAGTAGGGCCCCGATGTTTATGACATGTCATATTTTTTTCTTTGTGTTGTTTCCTTGGAAAATGTAAGATAAGCAGGATTTAATCTACAGTGACTAAAATTATCTAATTTTCACGTGTCATATAAAGCCATTTTTTGGCTCGTTTTAACGTTTTGGTAATTTTACATGAATTGTTCGTTTTATGGTCATATTTTTCTATTAATTGTCGTATTTTTCTTAAGATTTTTCTCTTTTTATTCCATTTTCGCATACGTTTTTGCAGTCGTCTCAAAGAGATTTTCATATCCCAATCGATACTTAATTTCTTACATTTTTTGTTGAATATAATAGTCCGTCTTTCCAATTACCTATGTGAATTAGATGGTTAAGCTATATGGATGGAGAAAAATAATGCGTAAAAGCATCAGATGCCAAGGAAGTGTTAGTTTAGTTCTGCCAGATTTTGTGCCTAGGTCAACTGCTTCTTTAAAATTTATTTCTTATAATTAACTTTAGCAAGTAGAATTGTCTTCATTGGACGCCGAAGGAGAAGGTGTGAATTGTGAATGTGCTAGATTTTAAAAGTATATTTTCCATACATGATTATTTAAACAGAAGAAAGATTTTCAAGTTTTCGAAAATGCAACCAACAAATTTTTAAGTCATATTTATGGTCATACTTTCAAATTTTTTAGGTTATAAATGCATTCATATTTCTAACATTTTTAGGTCATAAACATCTGGGACCTATCTACAAGTATTATTATGAACAATTAATGTTCGTATATATTTAGACCCTATATTTACACTCGGGCAATTTAGTGTCAGATTGCCTTCTTTCCAGAGAAATATCTTAGAGTGTCATCGGCAGCTTCCAAGTTGAGGCCAAAATCAACAGTTTCTGAACGATTGTTCTCAATGTGACACTCATTCACATCATATTAAATTAAGAAGGGTAAGATGCAGATATGGTTCTCACTCATATTACGAAAGTTGGCTAACTTGTTTTGCATATGCAATGCTTCCTAATACTCATTTATCATTCCAACAAATGAAAAATGTTCAATTTACTTTTGAAGAAACTTTCTCTGGAAAACTGATATTTAAATAAATATTATTTCCCTTAATTGAAGGACTTGGGGAAATAATAAGATAATAAATACGAGACACAGCAAAACACCCATTTCTAAATGTTAATAACTTGATTTTGGTCTAAGTGTGTGCAATCATGCTACTTCACCTGGGTCTTCATAAATACGAGCAAAACAAACTAGTAAAATAATCCTCATTTTTATCAAAATAGAGAAGGAAAATAGTGAGAGGCATACTGTGGCTGGTGTAGCTTATGTTGACATCTAATTAATTATTCTTCTGACTGACTAACACTCGGATAATTGCGTGTATAGCTGAAAATGAAAAAGTGTTTTAATAGAAACGCGGGTCCCGGTTTAATATGTAGTGATTGTGGGCTGTCGTTTTACCGTTGAGGTACATTGACACACTTTGAATTTCCTTTTTTAATATTCTATCAAGCTTTAGGATTTTATGCGATTGGATTATCACAATGGAATCGAGCAAGTGATATCGTAACATCCTAAGCTACTCGGGGAAAATATCTATCTTCAATTCCACTCACTGAGCGGATACTTCCGATTCATTACCGAGTGGTGATCATTTCAAAGGGAAAGTCGTTTCATCGAACGATACTTTTTTTAACCGTCAACTGGTGACGTGACTTCGAACTTCTGTTACCGGTGACGTGCGGTCACTGTGACCGGGGATGTTTTATACTTATTGTATTCATTCTACATCAAATTAACAATTTTTTTCACATTAACAGAAAAATAATAAAGACAAAAATGGAAGAGCTTGTAGTTTACAAAATAAACAGAAAGTAATGTATTTTTTAATTACTCACTGAGAAAATTTCAGGTCATATATTGCACCATATTTTTTCTTCACAGCTGATGATTGAAGTACGCATAGAAGGGTTTTGTAACGATGTTGACTACATAAAACAATATTAAGTTGGCTGTCCGGGTGACGCCGCGTCCATGGCAAAGGTGCCGACGTTTCGGTCGCCATTCTGCGACCTTCCTCAGGGCGTAATGAGGAAGGTCGCAGAATGGCGACCGAAACGTCGGCACCTTTGCCATGGACGCGGCGTCACCCGGACAGCCAACTTAATATTGACTCCGGCCGCGGAAGCCTACGCTCTTACATAAAACAACCTTTATTTTAATACGAAAATAAACCGTTCAATGAAATTTATTTACGAAGCCTAAACGCGCATTACCGAGTATGTCCTTCTACTACTGGTGAGGTGCGGTCATCGAGACCGATCCGTAACTTCAACTGATTCTCAGAAGCGAAAGGCTGCAACTAGATATGCTAGCTCTCGCCCGAACATTGTCTAGAAAGAGATAACAAGGTAGTGTAAACCAATACTTCCTGAGTTGCACCGGTCGAGAGGACAGTGAGTTAATTTTTCCTCGCCGGTCACTGAGACCGCACGTCACCAGTTAACGGTTAACAATGCTCAGCTGTTATAAGAAGTTTCTTAGAGATTTATGACAAATAAATACCCCAAAGCTATTTTGTGCCTGTAAATCGTTCCATTTTACTTTAATCCTTAACTCGTGACATGCGGTCTCTGAGACCGCTGAGGAAAAATAAACGCGTAGCCCTCCTTTCTGGTACGTCGCAATTTTTCTTTACAGTACCTTCCTATTTCCTTCTAAACTACACTCACACGTGGGACAGCGGATCCAGTGACAGCCGTTTGCCTTTGAGGGCCAGTTGAAATTTCGGAGCAGTTTCGCAGACCTCTCATCAAGAGTAGTGGCACTTTTCTTCCCACAGCATTTGCAAATGTGCATTTGCATGTGCAAATGTGCATTTGCAAATGTTTTACTAATGGATAATTTTCGTGCATCAATTGATTAACGTATTTAAAAGAACGTTTTTTAATGTAGTGAATAATATTTCAAACCTTTCTAGGGGTTCTCAAGATAATTGATAGTTAAGAAAGCAGTATGGAACAAATTATAGCCAGAAATTTACTCGACGAGTAATAAATATTACATTATTATTTTTATTTTACATATTAACGACAAATCCTTCAATTTTCTTGTCTATTATCGCTTTGCTAACGTGAAAAAAAATTGTCAAGTGACCATGAATGGAACACCTGAAAACTAATCTTCCTAAAACGTTTGGTGTCTCACAGGACCGCACGTCACCGGTAAGAGAATTTTGAAGGCAAGTCACCAGGTAACTGTTAAGAAGTCTGTTCCAGGCTTTTGTCCTCCTCCTGCGTGATTCTCAATGGCACCGCCCCGTGGGGTGGGTGGGGGTGGGGGTGGGGGTGGGGGCGTGACGTACGCGTGCAATCGCCGCGCGCCGTTCGCTGCGCGTATTGTGTGGAGATCGCGGGGGAGGGGAGGGGGGAAGGGAGGTGGGGAGTACCACTTTCTGTGGGCGCGACTGCGCTTTATCGGGATATTGTGTGAAAATACGAGGCGAGCGACGCGACGCGAGGCGAGGGCAGGCCTTGTGTGTGTGTGTGTGTGCGTGTGTGTGTGTGTGTGGGTGTGGGTGTGATGGTGGTGGCGCGCCACCGAGTAACGATCCGCGACCGGTGACCTCTGAGGGCGAGGCGGCATACGTGTGCCGTGAGGTGATGTGGTGCGGTGTTGTGCTGTGTGGAACAGCGTTGGGTGACAAAAGAGTGGTGTCGCTCTTGACTGCGTGGCGTTTCCGGTGTGGTACGTCGCATTTGGTGCGACACGTGAACTGTGTCGCGTGTCATGTGTGACACTTGTAGTGTGGCACGTTTAGTGAAGCCCGAGTAATGTGACACGTGTAGTGATGCACGTTTGATTTTGATTTGATTTGGTCAAAAACCAGTAAAAACTGTATGTGACCTATGGGGGAGAAGATTATCTGCGCTCATTTTCTTGAATTACTTCCCAACATTTTAACTATTAATACGATAGTTGAAAGATGAATGAAAGTTAATAAACCAAGCCAAATAATGATAAAAATTTTAAATGCGCGCAATTACCAACATTTGAAAAACTAGATATTTTCGTTCCCGAAAACATATTTGCAGCGATAAACGAATTAAAAATTTGATTTTTATGCTTTGTTAACAAAATACGACCAGCCGGCCAAACTCATTGCAGTGAGCAAAATTGACGAGCTCGTTTTTATAACCCGATATATAAAAAAAATAATGTGAGTTATACATCGTTTAGGCTTTTTTGACCCGTTTCACTTTTCATCATCCATCAAATCGGGTTTTATCAAAACTCGAGAAATTCCGTAGCCAACACTTTAGCTTTAAATAATCAGAATTTGAAGATATTAGTAAAAACCGATATAAATGCATTCACAACATTCGTTTTAAGAAAAAATCTCTTTTGCATTTATCGAGTTTTGAAAAAAGGTTTCTCAATTGATCCCTTGAGCAGTGAGCACGAACCTCCGTGGCCCGGTTCTTCGGGTACGTCTTTAGCATTCGACTGATATTGATAGGAGAAACCACTGAAAACTACCGCTCAGAGTAGCCAGCATCTAGAATTCTCCGAAAAGTGACTAAATTTCGCAAATCTATCTAGCTAATGTCGAAAATCCTACTCCAACTCTAGAAACCTCCTGTCAGAGTCTTTGCAGCGGGAACAATTTGACGGTGTTATGAATCAATCGGTTATGCGACATCATACAAGTTTTGAGGTAATCGTGTTCAAAGATTTTATTACATTTTCATCTCTAAAAACTGTAATTTAATTATTTCATTCATTGAAGCGCCAAACTACACAAATACGAGTGGAATATCAGGCGCTTACCTGCTTAATGTGAAATTAAGAACAGCAGATTCGAAGATCTAGGCTTAGGGCCGGTTGTTGCGAAACATAAAATCCCTGATGTGACTGATGGCGTTTACATTTTTCATTAATTATAAAGCTATTTTTACAGATTTGGCGCCAAATTTTTGCGTACACTTAGAACATGGTCCAATGCAACGGATGGCGTCCATATCTCATTTTTTTAAAAAAATTGTGCTTAGCCGGTTGATGCATAACACCGTCCAATTGTTCTCTTGAGCCAACCCACCCGGTCGCCCTTATCCAACCCATCCGTCCGCCCTTATCCAACCCATCCGTCCGCCCTTATCCAACCCATCCGTCCGCCCTTATCCAACCCATCCCTTCGCCCTTATCCAACCCATCCGTCCGCCCTTATCCAACCCATCCGTCCGCCCTTATCCAACCCATCCCTTCGCCCTTATCCAACCCATCCGTCCGCCCTTATCCAACCCATCCGTCCGCCCTTATCCGACCCGTCCGGTCGCCATTGTTCCACCGCTGAAAGAAGTCAGAGGGCGCGGCCCGTGTGCCGAACGCCGCCAGGAGCGGCGGGTCGTGGGAGCCCCCGCTTGCCACGCACGCGGCGGAGCGTAAAGACGCGCGCGCGAACGTGACGACGCGACGCTTCCCATTAGCTCTCGATTAGCCCCGAGCGCCGCCCCGTTAGCGCCAGGGGAAGGGGAAGAAGAAGAAGAAGAGGAAACCGTAATTACGCGATGCGGAGGGCGATACGCGCGTCGCCGCCGTCGCAGATGAATTGACGCGCGGACGAACAGACTCCCTCCGCGCGGGCGGGGGCGAGCACGGTGTGAGATATAATATAGGTGTGTTCACCCCCAGTCTAAAACTGAAGCTTATGTGAGGCTAGTTCTTACAGTTCTCGCTATATAAGCGCTGCGATCTTTGGGTCTCATTTGGCAAGGTCGTGATTGGTCGTTTCATTCGACAGCTCTGTGGACAACTGATTTCTAATTTGAAGTCAGTGGTTAGTTACTTCACGGTGGAATGGGTAAAGTCTAAAGCGAACAATTATGAAAATGGTTAGGAAATGTTTTTTAAAACTGTGTGATAGTTACAGTTTAAGATGTCATCTTGAGATGTATATCTTCTAGCGTGACCCAAACCGATCGTGCGCACCGTACGGACAAGTGAGGAACTAGCCTCAAACTGGCTTCAGAAAATTTGCCCCAAAGGCGGCTAGTTGACACACCTATATATCTTACACCGTGGTAAGGGACAAGCGAGGAACTAGCCTCAAACTGGCTTCAGAAAATTTGCCCCAAAGGCGGCTAGTTGACACACCTATATATCTTACACCGTGGTAAGGGACAAGCGAGGAACTAGCCTCAAACTGGCTTCAGAAAATTTGCCCCAAAGGCGGCTAGTTGACACACCTATATATCTTACACCGTGGTAAGGGACAAGCGAGGAACTAGCCTCAAACTGGCTTCAGAAAATTTGCCCCAAAGGCGGCTAGTTGACACAACTATATATCTCGTGGCGTCTCGCACGCTCGGGGTGAAGGTGGTCGCAGGAGGAGGGTTGCGGAAGGGGGAAGTTGGGGGAGTGTGGTTGGTTTGGGGTGAGTTGGGATCTGGTCGGCTCGAGGTCGGTCGGATTGGATGTCGAGTATGGGTCGGGTACGATTAGATCGAATCAGGTCGGATTGGTTCAGATCGGGACGGGTTGAGATGAGTCGAGTCGGGCCGATTCGCGTTGGATCGAGTCCAGTTCAAACCAATCCAGTCTAGTCCAGTCCAGTCTAGTCCAGCCCACTCCAGTCCAGTCCAGTCCAGTCCAGTCCAGTGCAGCCCACTCCAGTCCAGTCTAGCATAGTCCAGTCTAATCTAATCTAGTCTAGTCTAGTCCGGTCCAGTCCAGCCCAAGTCCAGCCCAAGTCCAGCCCAAGTCCAGCCCAAGTCCAGTCCATGTCCAGCCCTAGTCAAGCCCAAGTCCAGCCCAAGTCCAGCTTAAGTCCAGTCCAGTCGCCTCGGGACATGGAACCCTGCATGGGTCCCTTCTCCACACTACTTACGTCCTACCAGCGGGCACAAGACCCTGGAATGGACACCTAGGCGTAGGCCTGTATCCGCAACCCCCCCCCGCCGACGCACAAGTACGACATCGGGCTGGTACCCGGAACCCCCAGGAACGCAGTTTTCCCTCACGGCAACCACCCCACTCATTGCCTGGGTCGGGCCAGCTCAGAGCTCCTAGCTATCAAGGCTAGTACCGGAGCAAAACAACGCGCTACTCACGTGCGTCGGGAACAAGTCCCTCCTCTTTGCCCGGAGCATCGGGCCACTGCCACGACGAAGGCAAGAGCCCAACAGGAGACCACCCGAGATAAGGTCCGGGCGGCTCTGGGCCTCCATCCCGTCTCACCACTCACCACACCTTTAGGCTATTGACGTGAGTTCCCTCACAACATGGGCAACCTGACGGTAAGACTCAGTGTCCCGTCGGACTTGTATATGTGGATTCCAGAGCATTCCGAAGAATCTCCTTCACCCAATCCAATCTAAAGGTCGACGCTCCAAGAGCCCAACCGATGGGTTGCCGGATTGAACCGACCAACCAGGAGCTAGGAATCGCCTACTCACTGCCTCCACCTTGAAGCTAACGATGTGAGTGCCGGCGTCAAACTCAGGGTCCGGGTGGTCGTCTACAACTCCCCACCAGAAATCGCAGCAATCTTCGTCAACACGATTCTCCCTGCGGGGACAGTCTCGCGACAGAAGGAAACCTCATGTTGAAGAATTTCATGTCAGTGTTATGTCAGATGGAAATCTGATATAACATTAACATGAGCTTTCCTAGTGCTTCCGAGTTCTTTTGTCTGATTCTGGCCTGACTTAAACAATGTTCTGGTTGTATAATGTAGGCTTTCACGGCCGGTTTCTACATTGCTTGATGTTTTTCGGATCGTAGGCCGTGGTCCAACGGAGACTGCACAAAGCAGCTGTGATAACACATAAGACACTTCTGTTAGATCCGTATCGAACGCGAGTCCGACTCAAGTCCTAATTCTAACCAACCAGAACATTACTTGGTGTTTTCAGGATTCTGTGCCATGATCCAAACGTTTCACGTGCAAATGTGACAGGTATCATCGATGGCGAAGTGCTCTTCCTGGCAGCTCGGCGTCGACGGACAGTCCTGCGGCTCTGGGACCCTTATTTGTGGTGGAACCTCCCCCATCGCCATAAATACGAGTTCCACCATTCCACAAAGAAGGTGGGAGCGTCAGTCGTCGTCGTGCTGCCAGGAAGAGCACTTCAGCCCTGCCAGTAATGATGCCTACCGCAGGTGTCAGGTGAAACGTTTGGACCATGGCGTAGAATCCCGAAAACACCAAGTAAAGTTCTGGTTGGTTAGAATTAGGACTTGGGTCGGACTCCATCCGATACGGGTCTAACAGAAGTGTCTTATGGGTTATCTGAAATTCTGAAAGGCTCATTCGGAACATATTCGAGTTGGATCCGTAGGGTTGGACCCAAATCGGGTTCATAAATTCGAACATTTTGGTACAGACAACCAGATTTCATCAAAATTGGATTCTTCTAAATTACATTGTGTTTGAGCTACAGAGTTTAATATAAAAACCAACTTTTTTTGAGTAAACATTAAGTTGGAAACCTGGAGTAACAAACTTCCATTGCCTTTACAGCGTCATTACATCGACGGAAAACAAAGGCCTATCAATCTCGCCAAATGCACTGGGGGATGGCCTTCCCCAGAGTTTCTGCTATCTTCCGAACCACGCGCTCGTGTCTAATCTTCGGCGCAGAGCCGCACCGCACCGCCGCTAGCGGAGGCGTAATAATTAAAGTAATTTCTCGAAGGATCTCGGACCTTCTCCCCAGAGGTCACCGTTGCCCGAATCATCTTCCCCGATTAGATTTAATAAGCCCTGAGAGGTCGCGATGCAGCTGATAACTACTGCAGAAGCACGTCCGAGGTGACGAGGCTATCTCGAGGCGGAGAACGAAGGAGAGACGGTCAGGGATGCGGGAGAACAGTTGAAGGATAAGACGCGCGTCGTGACAGAACAGGAATTTTGGGTATTGTGAAATACCATTTAGAGTGCGATTTTTGTAACTTTGCCCCTCAGGGCTTGTCTTCACGGTGGAATATGTCACGGTATTTCGCGTTTTTCTCAGTTGTGCCGCTAGATATCGCGTGATCAAGCAGTGTTTGCGATGATGCGACTTCTAGCGGTACGAGCGAGAAAGACGCGAATTGCCGTGTGATATTCCGTCGTGGCCATCGGGGCTAGAGGAGCAGAGTTATAAAAATTGTATTATACATTTGAGGCCTTGCCAAGCTTGATATTGATACCGAAAATTGAAATCACAAACTTCAATCTGTGATTCGTTGTTTCCGGTAAAAATATATTGTATTACTTTCATCAAATACACACATTTCTTAAACCACTTTTGAAGGGTGTTTTAAGAAAATTATAAATAAGGATAAAGGAATAAAATCGGAAAATGAACGAAATATGACGAAAAATAGGATTTAGGATCAATGGCAAGAATGAAGTTAGTCAATGTTGAGGTAATTTTCACAAACAACAAATAATGTGCTGCCTCTGTTGCAGCATCATCAAGGTAATATGAAATATTGGTATTCTATATTACCAGTTAATTCCCCAGCGTGTAAAAGAATTTCATTCATTCATAAGGCCATCATCAAGCAGGATAGTGTAATAATACTGATAATATTGAGATGTATATTGAACTAAATTTTAATGTAAATAGATCACTGCCAGCATTGATTAAACAGTAGTAAAAACTAGCATCTTGAAATGCTTCAAACCTGAGACCTACAAAAAAACAGCCCCTCTTTGAAAGGTTTGCTTCATACGCCTTAGATTGTATATTTAATTTCAATGCAAGCAATAATCATGGCCCAAATCATTATTCTTAAATAAGTCAAAGATAATAATTTGATGAAGAATATGAACAAATCAATTGAAAAAGTGAAGTGTTACGTTTATGAATTTTGTATTATTGTCATTTTTAATTTTACAAACATAAATGAGTTTCCAGAAGGAAAATCACTGATTCCGTTGAAAAATGATGGACTTTAATTGAAGTGAATGATGTTAACCCTCTCATGCATAGTGTCCTCATGTGTGGATGGCTATTTGTTTCATAATTGGCGCCAAGTAAGTCGTGTTACAATCGATATGTAGTTATCAATACTTCCGTTAGAATCTATAGTACCGATTACACTATCTATCGTCCTCACATGAGGACACCATGTATGTATATAGACAGATATACTGTTATTAGTCTCAGTTAATTCGTCCATGGTGTCCACAAATGAGGACGCCTATTTTTTATCACTAGCATCAAATATTCGGCCAATTAACGCTGTGGTATGATAAAGAAAGCCATTTTCTTAAATTGTAATATAAAAAAATAATAGAAATTTAAAAATCATGCATGAGAGGGTTAATTTTTCAAAAGAGAAGCGAATTTGTAATTTATTATTAAATGTTTTGTAGTTCTAAATCAGCAAACAATTAATAATATTTTTTGTAATTAATGAGGTATTGTTCTTAACTATACTGATGAGATTCACTTAAAATCCGTATTCGTTTATTGACCCATATTTATCAACATTGGCCCCCTTGAAAATTTTCAACCAAGGACACCTGTCGGTTTATTAATTAAAGATGAATTGCTACACAAATCACTATTTAGCAATTTTATCTTCCTCAAACGCTCTCTTAAACAGTTAGTAGTACTTATTAAATGTCACTGTTTTAAATAAGTTCCTTCTAATTTTCTTCTGTACCTAACTTACGAGTCATAAAATAATTTCTCTAAATTTAAGTAAAAAAACTCGTAGTGTTCAATTTGATATATTTGTGACTCATTTTTAATACCTTCCTAACGTGAAATTAATAAATTTAGTCACACAAATGTTATGAGTGCATTTCATGTCCTATCAACTTCTTCCTCCCTCGCTTTCACACCTGCCTCCCTTCATCTAAATTGTGTACGTATTTCACATTGAATGATCTCCTTTTTATCATAAAATAAATTGTAAAAAAAATTATTTTTTTTAAAGTAGTCAGGTGGAAGAGCAGGCTAAATGGCCTGATCCTCGCCACCAATAAAGACATTTATTTATTTATTTATATTGAAAATCGTGGGCTCCTCCGAAATTCCACTATCCTAAGAAGTCATTCTTACTCTTAAAACGCAAAAAAGTATTTTGTCGGATATCGACAGAACATCCTGTCTCCGAAGACAGAAAATTGCCGACTTCTAAGGGTCACAGAACGTTTTCCTGAGAACGACTTCAACATACAAGCTGCCTGTTTTTTACGGATCTATTGTGTTCTTGAAACAACGTCTTGGTTGGGATCTCCCGGGAATTGCCATTAAACACGATTTCACGGCCAGCTTAACCCTCAAACCTTTAACAGCTATGACCGTAAGGCTTGCAACGCGAATAAACGTTAATTAGCCTCCTGCCAAATATAATACATCCGCATTGCTCGACAATCCCTCGTTGAGCTTTTTTTCTTCTCAATCCTCCATCCTCTCCGTACCGAGATAAAATTTTACAAGGCTGTGACGAATATGTTACTTGATCAATTTTGTGTCGTTCATGCTTTTAAGTTGATTTTAAGTGAATCAAATAGCCATAAAAATAGTTGATATAAGACATATTTTTTGGACTGACGCATTTGGGATGGATAATCTTATATGTATCGGGTTGGATAAGAGTTCGAAATTTCGGATGTTGTAAAATATTGACACACAATGTGAAAAACACATTGGAGCCATTTTATTGAAAATTTTGAAAATGTCCCAGGGTATTCTAGAAAAGTACCCCCCAAAATTAAAATTTCGGTTTCAAATTCAAGAGTCCACGACATCCACCAGATCAATTGGTAAATATCTATTTTGCAGAAAATGGGCTGAACAGTTCAGCCGCTAGCGTTGTGGACGGTTGTTTTGGTAGCGTTGGGACAGCGTTGGTTGCGTTGTGGGCAGACGGACGGACACGACGTCTTGCCGTCAATCGATTTGTCGGTATCAAGGACCCCTCTGCCTACACCATGTGTTAGAGATTTTTTTTCTACAATTAGCAACTGAATTTATCCACTTTTTTTAACAAGGCCCAGAAATAAGAGATTTTATCCGGAAAATTCGCCGCTTTTTTCCACAGCATTCTTTCCACAACTTTCTCGTTGTAAGAATTCCCTTCTTAAGGGCGAGAAAGTAAAAAGTAATACAGGAATTTTAGAACGTGAGAGGAATTCACAGAAGTGTTGATGAAGCACGAACAGTAGGAACAACCTGAACTTTGACCCCCACTGCCCATTTCATTCCGCTATTACACCCACTCAATGGGAAGCCGAACTCAATGGGGTCGGTTGGCATCCTTCAAAACCACGAATGAAGCCCAGCTTTTGACCTACCCGCAGAACTCTGCTACACTGAGGTTCCTATCAAGACATTCCAGCAATTATCACTTATTTCTTTGCAGCCACAATATTGGACCACTTTTGCCCTGAAATAATTGCCTCGCCTTTCTCGTTCCAAAGATTGAGATGTGGCGCAATTCATATCATTTGGAATCTTGTGGTTACGAAATAATATAGATAATAGTATATCGGGTATATCAGATATGCGATGTAATTTAATCAGTAGCACAGGATTAATTTGGGATAATGACACGCGAATACAGTGAGTGAAAGAGTTGGTAGGTTATTTATGGTAAGTGTTTGGATACTCTGGGTGAACGTGGTGTTTTCGTATTCAGCGCATAAATTGTTTTAACCGGAGGTTAAATTGTTTAAAGAAATATATTTATTATTTTATTTATTGGTGAAATTGATCGGGAGAAATTGATGGAACATTAACATTCGCAGAAGGATGGCGAATGTTAATCCTAAAAAAATGAATAAGACCATTTTAAATATACATTATGGAAATATAATTCCTTGACAGTCTGTTGTGTATATTCTGCTGTCTCTGACACTTTCATACTATAGAGAACCTATGAACTACATTTCCTGTCTTATTGTGTGTTTAAATACAGAATTAATCAAGCAATACATAATAACTATAATAATATCCAAACTCACGAGCAGAACAAAATATAAACTATAATTCGCTTTAATATATTATTGGATTAGAATGAATCATTTTTATTTGCTTTGTGGACTACATAGTGTGTCTTCACCGTATAATAAATATGTCAACTTTTAATACGACACTTTGTAGTAAAACGACTGCATTTGGAACATTTCAAGGAAGATCAGATAAATGATGATTGTCTCTGAAAATCAGTCACCTGTCTTCGTCCAGAAATATTTCCGAATAGATGTGTTCAGTTTCACTCAAATCCACATTTCCACCATGTCATTCTTTTCAAACTCTCTGTTTTAATTCGATGAAACTTCATGATGTAATTTTTATATGGTTTTATTGGATATAATAGGGGCTCCCATTTTTGACACGATAAACATGGCACATGTAGATCACCTGAGGGCATGTATTTCAATAGAAACGTGTTTAAAAACGTTTGGAGGTGTCACAGAAAGTATCGAAGAAGAAAAAGAAATAAACCCTATTGCAAAATCAGTCACATACGCGCTGAGGAAGATTACAACACGTCAGTCCCAATGAATAAAGAATAATAAATAATAAGAAAAGAATAAATTTTATAATCTACAGCTTCATGTTATGACATTATATTATTGGATGCTTAGTTGGTACAAACAAATATATATTTTGACCATAAAGGATCAATCAATATTGACTTCAGGAATTAAAACTTCAAATGCATTTATTTATGGCTCAACATTATATTTATTATTATGATTTCGACATTATATTATATTTAAAGGTCTGATGATGGAGACACATCTGGTCTCCGAAGCGTAGGCAAGAGAATAATTCTATGTGTAGTTTTGAATAAACATTAGGACTGTGAAAATCATTTGGAACTTTCATTAACTTAACAACACGTCAGTCCGTTTGTTGATTCACAAGCGTTGCTTCAAGAAATATAAAATATAATGAGCCTATCTTCCAGCGACGTCAGTTAATTTCAGCAGAAAATGTGCCACTGCAACATCGTCCAATGGTTTGAGATATCGCTGGAAAAAGAACATGTTAGTTTCAGGTGAACTATCTCTGTGTGGTGATCGGTGATCCTCACAATCGGAGGTTAGGGTCACCAATCCAGCGTCGCAAGATCAGTAAGAACACCATATTTCGTGATAAAAACATGCACAACACTTACGGGATAATGACCATAGGTGATGACGCGCCCGGAAACATTAAATAATCAATCAATCCATCGTTCAACATTCAATAGGTTATCGAGTTCCATATGAGTAGCAGAGTGGGTTTTTAAAGAAAAGAAAGTAATATTGTAAAAGACATTTGTATAAGAATTGAATATATAGTCTATATAATTATAATATTCCTTTTGTTATGTGAGCATCTTAAATGTCTTTCAATGTTCGCTGTTTGAATTTTGGTCGTTGAGTAATTTCGAGCCAAATATGTCGGTGACACAAAAATCATAACATAAAACAATTCTATTTTTTATTAAAAATTAATATTGTATAAGTGCTAACAAAGATGATTCTGTGAAACTCATTACTAAATCATAAAAAAACTGGCTATCGAGTAAAAAAGTGCAAGTCTAATTTGAAAATCCACTATCTAGATTATGGACATTATTCGAACGTCCGCCAGAGATGTAGTAGAACTAGTGAAGAAACGGGGGAAAGAAAAAAAAAGTCGTATTGTGAAGGCGAGACATTAACATTCCTTTCGTTTCATTTCCACATGTACTCCGCGTCCCATTTCTCATGCCACCTATCTAAATTTGTAGACGAGTTGGCCTCATTATGTTTTTTCTAGGTCACGCTGCACAATTATCCCCATTTGCCATTGTACACATATCACTCTTGAGCTGTGTTATTTATAACTTCTCGCTTTTCATCTGCAGTTGTTGAGCACTCTACATTCCTGTTCGCATGAGCTTTGCTGGTGGCGGTACCTTTCGCCTAAAAGCATTAATTATCTCATATTTCTTAATAATTGCTTCTACCCTGCAAATTACTACATCCTGAACGCTTATAAACACCAAATTACGGTATATCATAATTCTCCGAGCTTCTTCAAGCTTTTTTCGATGCCTGATTTGCTATTATTTGAGAGGTGTATGTCTTCTTTGTTTCATGCACGTGACCATCTTAAGAAGAAATAAGTCTCTCTTGATTAGTAAACTGTCCTTGGAAAAGTTGTTTTATTGTATTGTGTAGCTTTATAATATCCTGGGCTTAAAATTGTTTCAATTAGAATTATGATTAATAACATATTTTGGTTTCGTTTTTTAATTCGTCTACATTAATAATTTCAAATCTTGCTGAAATTTCAAGAAAACTGTACAGTCTTCAACCATGTCTTATGTCGGTTACCGGTCAGTAGGACTACAGAAAGAAGTTCTACGTAAATAATATCTAATATTTAAGGTCTAACGACACTTGGTCTACTCTAAACGGTCTACATAATAAATGTCTACACATTGCGCTAGTCTACATGAAAAAGCGTCTAATGCAAGTATGTCCACATGCAGAAATGGCTATTGTCTAAATGTCTACTGGCAAAGGTGTCTAAATACAAAAATGAATATTGCAAGTAAGTCTACATATAAAAAGATTATTGTATGAAAGTTTGTTAGCCTTGTTAATAAATTTAATTATAAATGCATGTTGATCTAGAAAAAAATATTTATAAAATATATACAGTACATGAATAGAACAGAATTTCATTTAAATCAGTCGCCATCTAAATTTGACCTAGTAATACAAGTTGCATTGCAAATATGTCTCTGGGAACATCTCCAATATAAGGTTCTTCCATCTCTACCTTTTCGTCTGAAGTGGTAATAGAAATTATTGCGTATTAATATATCTTTGTTGGATTTAACAGTGTAAGTGACCATGTATAAATTTTTCGTTAGATACCCAGAAACTCGGCTAATTACAAGAACACGATAACAGTTTCAATTTTGACTGAAAAATGCAAGTAAGTCCGCGTGTCAGTACCCTTCCGGTGGGCACACCTGTTGTACTCACTAAAGCTGGCGCGTAGGAGCACTGTATGCTGCCTCGAGAAAACAGTCTTTTGCTCAAACGTTGTGTGGTTTAATTGAAGGAAGTATTAAAACTCACAAATATTCATTTCATTTTTAATGTGAATACATTTTATAAATCACAAAAATGTGGCTAGTTTTGGGTATAGAATAAGAAATAACACACTTTTTCAGAAAATCTTATGAAACAAAATATAACAAAGAATAAATGTACTAGGAAATTGTTATTAAATAGACAAATTAATTAAATGAAAGAGTTACTATCCTTAAATTTAGAAAAGCACCAATTGGTTTTTATCAAGCCGTTTCCAGTGACTGAAGAAGATGCCTGATTTCTACGTCGATTTCAGACCTTCAGTGAAGAAAAACGAAAATAAGACTAGAAATAATTGGAAAAAATCCACGAAATAACTTTCAACATCTTTTATTTTGCTTATAGTGATCGAAAATACAAGTAAACGAACAATGGGAATATGTAAAATGTTCGTTTGGAATACTAAAGATACACGAGTTGGCGCGGTAGAGCAAGGAGTGCTGCAGTCAGACTTTTTACATTTCAAATCTTCTTTACGACTGATAGGGAGAAGGCAACGGAACGGAGATTTTCGCGTTTCGTTTAGAATGCTGAGAAGTGAGAATACTAAAGCCCTCAGACGTGTCAAATAGCCGTACTCCATTTTAGAACAATAAAAGCACAGAGGCAGCACGGAGTGCTGCCGCGCGCCCGTCGAAAGGTTAAATATTCACGTAACTGTATTATTCAGCTTTTTTATTTGATTTATTTCAAGTCAATTACGACACAGCTGACGTCATGCAATAGCAAAGCTCCAAGGAAGAGGCTGCGTGTCACTAATACTTGCTATTCATGTATTGCGTTATGGAACAGCAATTTTTTGGATATTCTTGATATGAGAAAAACTGTCGTACTGTACTTGTTATACATACCACATACTGTACTGTTATTGCAATATTCCTGAACGCTGTTTTTGTTAGCATGTTTAATTTATTTCAGTATATTATTTGTGTTCTTAAGCTGTGTGTTTGACACTTTTTGCAAAACAATTATTTTTATTTTTGTTTGAAGCTGCACAAGCTACAAGGTCATCACCGACTATTCAATAATTAAATACAATCAAAGTTCAGTGAAAAAATCAATATTTTTACAAAATTGTGCAACTTTTTCTTGATTAAGTGTCAATGATAGTATTGCATTGAAGTTTTCATTTCCTAGGTACTCTTACCTCTTCAATTGAGGATTCCAAAAGGACGTGATTTATTGATAAGATAGTATTGCAGATGCTTCATATGCGTTGCGGCACTTTCTAAATACAAATTAATGAATTGTCATTGATTTGTCCTAATTCCTGACAAAGCAACTTGTTCATGTCGATTAATTAAGGAATGTGTTGCAAGTCCAAAGTCGTTAGATACATATTTATGGAGATTGCTGTATTTTTCTCCTTGCCATGTTTTGTGGCGTTATGATGATGAGTAGCTAACAGTTTTTTGTGATTTTGTTCAGCAAAATGTTTGCTGATGTAGACCACTAGTTTATTATAATTTTATCATATTTTGAATACAATCAACCTCCTATTTGTTTATAAATATCTCCATAATATTACTAACTCTTTAACGGATTCAATAACTGGTGAAGGCCCATCATCTTCTCTAATTACAAACAGAAAACATGTTAACCCTCACAATTAAATAAACGGTATTAATATTGTTTGAACTAACATTAAGCAATCAATTCAAAATATTTTTGATTTCTTCGTTTGGTAACAATGTGTTTCGGCTTGAAAAATGTTCTAAATGGGTTTTTTCTACATGTTCATTAAATTTATGAAATTATAAATTATTTGAGTCGTTCATCATTTACTTCCCTAACCACTAACCATGACATCCGACTCAATTGGATTTTACAACCAATTTTAATTTTTATTCGTTATTAGGTGAGTGATGACAGCTTTCATTTTGCAAAAAGAACGCAATTAATTTTCATAACTAAGGGACAGGTACCAAGTCTAGAGACATGATTCGTAATTCTCTACTGCTGTTACATACTTGCAATGTACTAAGAAGCATCTTTGCCGTTATAAGTAAAGTAATTTGTATTCATTTTCACAACAATACTTAAGTCTTGCACCGCAATGAAAATTAACTTGAGAGAGAGAGAGACAGACACGCACAGACAGACACGCACAGACAGACACGCACAGACAGACACGCACAGACAGACACGCACAGACAGACACGCACAGACAGACACGCACAGACAGACACGCACAGACAGACACGCACAGACAGACACGCACAGACAGACAGACACGCACAGACAGACACGCACAGACAGACACGCACAGACAGACACGCACAGACAGACACGCACAGACAGACACGCACAGACAGACACGCACAGACAGACACGCACAGACAGACACGCACAGACAGACACGCACAGACAGACACACGTAGACTGACACACGCACAGACAGACGCACAGAGACAGACACGCACAGACAGACACACACACACACACGGAAATAATGAGTTATTTAGGAATACCTTGAATGTGCGCATCACTTGTATTTGTTGCAAGAATGTTCAAAGCATTTGTAATTATATTCACATTATCACCTTTCTATTCAAAAATATAACTTCCTGAATGTTCCGCCATAACTTTTACATCGGAAGATCAGTTCACTACAAAATAACGTTCATAAAAACACATTTGAACGCCTAACAAACGGGTAGAAAAGCGAATTTGTGGTATTATAATTGTTAGAATTTAAAATGCTTTCTACATTATTTAATGAGATTTTTATAATTTGTAAATAAAAATTAAATATTTTAAATAAGTCTGAATATTATTTTCTAGGCTACGTCAATATACCTCTTAAATGTTCCATCTAATAGTTGTAACTTTTTTATATTATTGCGTCTGGAAATGTTGAATTCTAGTTAAAATATTATACACACATGCAAGTCACGTACATTGGTATTCGCAACATATCTCCACGATTCACGATCTGCACTTTTACACATATCTATATCTTTGAGCATTACGAACTTTACATCACTCCCACCCCATATTATGTATTATGCATTAAGACATTTTAGCAATCACTACCTATTTCTAAGAAGGCACGAACGTTTCCACTATAAGAATTTCACGTGTGTTGTTGCTTTCGAAACAGAATCAGCGAGCGTGCGGTTCGTTCTCTTGGCGATCGTGCATCTGTGGTTTCCCAAAGCTATCTTTGTTCCGTTGGCCTCTTATGCAACCAGCCGATAAACTGTTGCGGTGGGGCATTCTACGTTGTCCAGATGTGTCTTATTTCCAATCTAGTCAGAGAGAGAGAGAGAGAGAGAGAGAGTGTCAGAGAAAAGGGAAACGAGAGAGGACGAAAGAGCACTAGAGAGAGATACCGAGAGGGTGAGGGACGGAGAGAGAGAGAAAGGCAGAGAGAGGGGTAGAGAGAGAGACACGGTGAAAGAGAGGCAGAGAGAGAATGGGGAAGAGAGGATGAGGGAGATACAGAGATAGGGAGAGAGAAAGGCAGAGAGGGGGAAAGAGAGAGAACGAGAGAGAGGACTAAAGAGAGATACCGAGAGAGAGAGGGAGGAGTGAGATACAGAGGGAGGGAGAGAGAGGGGGGGGTGAAATCAATCTGATGGGAAAAGTTGTGAGTCGTGCTATAATACAGTAGCTCATAGTGTATTTCTGGTTGCGCACGTATATGCAAACGCGTATGTATATGAATTTGTAATGCAAATATTAAAAGAGTGCAAGAGGTTCAAGTAAGTAATATTTGGAATTTTTTAAAATTATGATTTAATATAAAATATATAGTTGTGCAGGTTATCTTGCTGCAATAAATTATGAGGAAAAATTTGGAACCGTTTTTGATAAAAAAAATGTAAGCACAATATTTGCGTGGTACATAGTTTCTCTCTCGAAATTAACAAATTTCTTTGAAATTTGCAGGACCTTCATTGAACCAACTGCTCTTTTTAGAAAACGCCAACTGCACTGTTTCGAAAGTAGAGAGATTCACAAAATTGCAATCGGTTGTAAACAAAAACACTTTCATTCCAATGGATTTTCAAAACATGTATTATATGTCAACATTTTGAGATATATTTTTTGCACGATTGAATAGCTTCTTCTGTACGTCGTTGAGAAAAGAAATTGTGAGAAAGTGAGAGTGGGAGAAAGTGATGAAGCAAAATAATGTCAGTACGGGAGGTTTCGAGGAACAAGATGAGAAAGATTAATGAAGGATCAAAATGTGTAACAAATAATGCGACAAGCAGAGAGATACATTAACAGAAAAGTAAAAACCTGTGGAAAATGCATTCCAAGATGGTGTCATGGAAAGTAACAGAGCAAGTTCAAAAGACACTGACAGAGAGAAAATGTGAAGAAAGGGAAAAATTCTCGGAACATCCACGTATCCTTGTCTTGGTTATAAAACAAGTTCATGAGAGTATGTGTAACTCTCTCACGTCTTGAGGCATTTTGCTGCATAACAAGTACATCGTGTAGAATTTTCATCCAGGACATCACTGACTTGTGGTCGGGAAGCCTGTGCAGGATTGTATATCATTGTGGTAGGAAATGGTGCGGAGTTTACGATCTTTGCATCATAGAAATAAAACCATACGATGTAAAACCAACGCCTCAAATGTATTTCTGTTGTATATGATTGTAATAGAACACTATAGAAACGAAACGCAATTTCTGTTTGAAATGACGTTTCGTGTGGGTTGCTAGAATAGGCATTTGGAATAGATTTAGGTCCAAGAACCTTTAATTACTTGGTCTAAATGCCCATATTTGCGTGTATCGCAAGAAAAATACTGTAATAGTACTATGAGTACGCACACGCAAGTACTCTAAGTGTTTAGAAGTATGCGTATGTGGTAATATTGTAAATACCGCAAGTGCGCATGTACTAAGTGCTGTACGTACACATTAGATATTCCGTGTCTGATATGTTATGATTTACTAGCTGTGCAAGCGATGTTGGGGCACCGTTCTTGGACTTCAAAAAAATATTACTCGGATGATAATACAAAGCAAATAAAGGATTTCCTTAATTTGAAAAAAGTCAATATCTAGCATTAATAAATTTTAAAGGTGGCTTACATGTATTGTTGAGGATGTTTGTATGTATTGTACACTTTGGAATATCCGATATTATCCAATACTAAAACTTCTAATTAAGAAAGTTCGTTTCGGGGAATGGGTTAACACATTAACCCCATTAACAGATGCGTCCTTATTTGAAGTCACCCGTTAAATAGTTTTTTACGTCAGCATTAACAATGAATTCTTTGGCACATTAAAAATGTAATACATTATTTTCACTATTTACCTTCTGTACTTTTCTATTTTCACCATCCTTATGAAATAATTGTATTTCACTGCATATTTTGTGCTCTTTTAGTTCAGTCTGCATACATTGTTGTCTAACTATTTTCTTTCATAACTTAGTAAATATCTAGGTTGTCTACTTATTAATCTCTCTCAAATAAATTACAAATATTATATTCAGATCGTAGAAAATTATAATAAAGTAAGCTGACGATCTCACCTAGTATCGAAACAAGAGGTTTTCTTCGAATTAAATGTGTGGACAAGAAACAAATACTACGTACTACAAACACTAACAATAAACCGTACGTTAGAACAGTAAGTCAACTATTTTGGTTCAGCATATGAAACTAATGGTTTAAAAAATGTTTAATTCACCTTGCAGTGCCAAGTGTAGAAGTAGTATCGCGTCTCTTCAGCAGTGTACGTAGAAAATAATTTGAAATAAACCCGAAAAACAGCAATAAAATAGCACAATATTTCATTATTTTCATTTAACACACAATTCATATTTAAAACTCTCATTCCCTCCGGTCGTACACTCAATCCCAATGTGGAGAAATAAAATACTTTGCCAGAGTAGGAATACCATGTGTAAATGTTCTCTGCATTTGAAATCTGAGAATGGTGCAATACCTTGAACCCTACATGTGAACTTCCCTCGCCACAAAATGTATTATATTTCTCTGCATGCTTGTCTTTGTCTTGTTGCTTTCCATGCTCACTTCTGACTGGTAACTACACTCATATTGCCATCCTGCTTACGTGTGTGCTGTGTTAGGATGAAAAATGGTTTTAGGAGACACTGAGATCTTTAATTTTTAAGTGTGAAATGAGAATTTACATTCCTTCCCTGTACCCCTTCATATTGTATTTATAATAGACGTTATAGAATAATTGTTACTGTGTTATAGTAGAATAATACTAATTGATGTGAGCAAACATTTAATAACTACCAACGCATTGGTTTCGAGAAAGCAATGAAATCTTTGTAATTTCCCTACGCGATGCTTATCAATGTATAGGCTGCAAGGTTGCCGACAGTTCTGCGTAACCTTTTTCTCTTACATTTTACAATACACTTCTCCCCATAGTACATCACATACAGTTTTTAACTGCTTTTTGACGTGTAAAACCAGTTAAACTTTGATTATTTAAAAAATTAATTAAATATTTCCTGGACAATGAATCATGTGAAAAGTGAATCACACCATCATTGTGTACAAACGATGGAAAAGAAGATAAGATGGGACAGTCTGTGACTGGTTTAAGGTACAACTTCGGAATTAACTTGCATTTGACGGGAGAAAACCGCAAAAATTAAACGGACCCTAGCAAAAGACTCAACCTCTAGTATTATCATCCACGGAGTTTTATTGTTCAAAGATCAACTTGGATTGTGACAAAAATTCGGTATCATCGACCATCAGACCTGGTTGTTAAACTCTCGATTCATAAATAATCGGATTTTAAAAGTTTTGCGTATTGCTTGTGCATTTTACTGAATGATACCACCAATCCTTCTTTTTCTCCAAACTTTCTATTAGCAGATTTTTCACCATCTTCTCAATTATTTTTAGTAAAATAACCCTTATTGTATGGTACGTTCTCATCACAGCTTTAGTTTCGACAGATTACCTTTCATCAGTTGCGTAATTCATTCAGCAACCATTCTCTTCACCGTCGTCTGGGAGTGATTTACAGTAGGCAGTGGCTGCAAACGCCTCGTCTCTCCTGACAATTAACGCGTTGTATCTGTCTGTGCGACGTTGTCGCTTGCGTTCACTCTGAGGAGTTCGTGAGCTACGGCAACGGCTTACAGTGGTCCGAAATCAGCGAAAAAGAGGGAAATGTAGCAAATATGTATTTCAACGGCATTAGTAAAATAAGAGGTCAAGATTTGTTCATAGATTTTGAGACCTGACCATTTCTTAATAGCATTAGCATTTTAAAACTACAAAAAGGCATTTCCAATGTTATTGTTTCTGTTACAATGATATATTGATTAGCAATATAATGTTTATATACAATAATTCTATATCGTAATTGATACGATTATGTTGTTAGTTGTTAGTGTTTAAATACAAGTGAATATGTCCATGGTGCTCATCATACACAGGAGGATTCCAGAGCCATCCTAGGTTTTCCTGTTGCTTTCACACTTTCATCCTTAGAGTTAATCAATGAGCTGATTCTATATTCACAAGAGTGGCTCGTCTCTTTTGATTTAGAAAGACTTTTGTAAATTGTTGGTACGTATTGTCAAGCTAAGTCTTCTTACGATCTCTCGCGGCATAGGACGAAAAAGATTGAGAGGATCAAGAATAATACGTAGGGAGTGAATGAGAAGAAAGAGCAGGTGACGGGAGAAGAAGAAGATGAATGAAGAAAAGTAAAATAGGAAAAGAATATTGTCGTAAATCTCAAAGTAGATGGGTAAGAGTTGATCAGGCCCTAGGCCTAATATTTAATAGAAGATAGAGATAAAAAATAAGGGAAGAACTTAGAGAACAAAACGAAGAAATTTTGTTAAAGAATACTAAGTTATTATACATTACGATCAAGAGGTATATTATTTACTAGAGGAAGGAATTGCCTCACAAACAACGATGTAACAAGAGAGGTATTTTTCTCACCAAGATAAAATGAAGATTTCTTTGAGAGGGTGCTGGAGTGCAGTTCTATTGGGCAGGAGTGCAGTTCATTGTGAGTAAATGGAAGTTGAAAACTATCTAATAGTTTGTATTTATTGTTGCTTCAATGGCAGAATAATGTATTTTATCAAAGTTACTCTGAATTATTTATTGCCCATCAAGTTTAATTTATATTTACTAAATCGCTCCAAGACATCTTAATCCCTTGCATACACAGGTTTGGTTAGGGCCTTTCTTAACCAAAACTATTTTTTCTACTACATTAAAAATAGAAGTACTAAAATTTTCCCATTAATGAATTAATTTCTTACTCTTTCTGAAGGTGCATCATTACTTACAAAAAAGAAAACTCTCAGATATCATTCCTCCTAGATTAATGCTTTTCCTAGATTTAGTCTTATTTGTAATGTTTTTAGATGTTTGCTTATTTTCTTCTTTACTACTGTCATTCTTCTGTTGATATTGCGTTTTCAAACCTACAGAAGTTCCTATCTCTTGAAACAAAAAAGTAATGAATCTTTCACATATATAGATTGATATTTTAAAGAGACTTTTTGAAACATTTCTGGCCTTCAAAGGTACTACGGAATGAAAGGGACAGTGTTTTGTATTGCACCTGATATCTTCTTTCAAGCAGTTGCGATTTTATGCGAAGGAAAGGAATCGTAAGGAAAAAATGTATGAAATGGAGCAGAACACCAAGCCAGGAGATTTTTACTTCAAGAAAATAGAAGTTGCATTGAACACATGTAAGTCTCTTTATTCCTTATATAGAATTATAAAGAAGACATAGAATTCAATGTAAGAAATAAAATGATAACCTGTAGAATATCACTTGCGAATTATCAAGCAAAGCTGTTCTATAACATTTTACGTACATTACACTTGATAAGTGAATAAGTACATTATTCTCCCTTTATATCCTACCCTTCTCTTCCCTTCCCTTCCCTTCTCTTCCCTCCCCTTCGCACCCCTTTCTGTCACTTCAATTCCGTTCTCTTCGCTCCCTTTCCTTCTCTTCCTATCCCTTCTGTTATGTTCCCTTTTTTATATTTCCTTCCCTTTTCTTTCCACCCCTTCCTTTCCAATCCCCTCCCTCTCGTCCTCTTCGCTTCCCTTTCTTTTACATTAATACCATTTCCTTTCCTTTCCTTCTCTTAGCTTCCCTTGTCATTCCTTGTTTTCTCTTCCCTAATTTTATCTAATCTTCTCTTCCCGTCCCTACTCTTCTTTTCCATTCCCTTCCCTTCTTTTCCTTTCCTTTCTCTTCTCTTCCCTTCTCTTCCTTTCCCTTCTCATATCCTCTTTTCCTTTCCTTCCTCTTATCTTCCCTTCTCTTCTGTTCCCTTCTCTTTCCTTCTCTTCCTTTTCCTTCTCTTCTCTTCCTTCCCTTCTCTTCTTCTTTTATCTTCCTTCCGTTCTCTTCTTTTCTCTTCCATTCCCTCCTCACCTCTTCCCTTATCTAATTTCTCCTTCTCTTCTATTCCCTTCTCTTCTCTTATCTTTCCATCCCTACTCCACCTCCTTTCACCTTCCCTTCCTTCGCTTCAATTGCCTCTCTTTGTACAGAACCCCACTGTGCGGCAGGGGGCGGGGGCGGCCGACGCCGCCGTGGCGGTCGGAGCGTCGTCCGCTGTGGCGGTGGGGGGGGGGGACGCGTCGCCTCGCAACAATTAACCTCATTAGCACATGCCTGCGCGCGGGCGCTCCACCACTCGCGGACGCAGTCACAGCCTCTTGATTCGTTTTTCTTATTTTTATTTGTTTATCGCCAACAATCGCTCAATACTACAGAATGAAACAAATGGAAGAGGAACTTTACTCAAAGTTTTTTTTTTTAGAGATCTGGATCATTGTTCTCGAACATTTTCTGTACTAAGTTAAAGTAAAATTTTGTTTAATTTTTGGAAATTTAACAGAATTCATGCAAATAGCACAAGCAAGCTTAGATTACTACTAGTTATTCTAATTCACAAGTAATTTTTCTTGTACATTCGAACAATTTCAAATGTTCATTACTGGAGCTAAAATTAACGTTTTTTCAGCTGCATTGTCGTTTGACAATATTTTGTCAATGTGGCTGTTGAGACGCCCCCACAGGTAGCTGGCTGGTCGCCTGCTCGCGCTCCATGACGCGATCCCGGGTTCGATTCCCAGATTATACTTATTATAGATTATAGGGGCAGGTTATAGCGTGCGCTTTCCGTGCAATGTCCCAGCATTTGTTGCTGTGTTGTGAGGTGAGAAAACGCACTCCTCACGTTGAGACGACCAGAATACGGCGTAGGGATGTCTTCGGCCGGGACGCTACTTCAATGTTGCCGAGGGTCAGCATTATTTCAATTATTATTTTAAATATCGGAATCGTTTTTGTAAGTAGAGGCCTGGGGTGAAGTGGTGGGGCCTCAAGCAACTGAATATAAAAGTGAATATTCTTAATCTAATTCAGAAAGCAGTGGTGGTAGCAACAAGTACTGTGCAAAAATGCAGAGGGCATGATGTACTTTGCATATTCAGAGTAATGTTAATTACATGTAATGTTAAGTAATGTTAAGTGTACAATGATATTGTACATCTGTACAATTAATCACGTGAGTACACCAACTACGATAAAAATAAAAGAAATAATAAAATTTGTGGCCCTTGGAGTGGCTCATGGTCAGGTTGGTAGCTTTCTGTTTTGCGTTCCCGGGTTCTATTCCCGGTCGAGGCAAATATGAAATCATAGCTTTTTAATACAATTACCTCAATGTCTATAATTGTGACGAAAGAAAAACTCAAAAGGTAAAACAAGCATACGGCAGAAGATATGTTGTCAGGCTCGCCACGTCTCCATTATACCCTGTCATGGATAATATATAAAACGAGGCCCAGGTCTGAGACACTGATAGCTGGCAGAAGTCGTATGAATCAGATACTAAAAACGTCAAATGTACTTAATAATTGTTTTACATTATGATTTATGAAGATCTATATTTAATTTAGTTTAAATATTTTACTTTATGTTAAAGTATTTTAAATTATAAACATTTGTGTCAATAGTTTTTAATTTATTGTTGTGTTGTAAAGTCAGCTTTATGTTCTGTCCATTTATACATTATTAGTTCAAAGTATGTCTAATTTAAAACTTTGAGTTTTATATGCAAGTTGATTTTATACAGGTTTGCACACAGGTTAGGCCTTTGCGAAAATAGTAAGTAGGGAGGGGTAATGTGTCCCCTTGGATATTACGCCATCTCATTTATTTTGTGTTATCACAATCTTTATAATAATAGATATATAAGAACTTTTTTAATTTCTTTATTTTTAGTCGCATCAACGACTAAGGTTATTAGCGACTACATTATTCATTACAAGTGTTTATACAAATATAATTTTGTCCATCATTACATTAACAAAAATGTCATAACATATATAATCTAATATGTATTACAATTTTCACAGAACTTGATCAATTAGTTCTGATACAGTAAGGTATATCAATAGTACAGTTTCAGATACAGTATATCAATAGTACAGTTCTGATACAGTAAGGTAAGATCAGTTAGTTCGAATACAGTAAGGTATCAAAAGCTTTATTTAGATTAGTAAATTGTCTTTGATGACTGATAAGTAAATTTATGCCTGAAATATTCTTATACCATTCAACGAACATAATTGCTCCACATTGCGTCGACGCAATGGTAAACAAGCAGTGTAAGACTCATCAGTTTCTAAATGTCTGTCAGAAGCAGCAATCAGCTTAGGAGCTCGGGACCTCCTCAGAAAGCAGGCTTTAATACCGCAAGGGCCACTTTCATTTAAACTCATAGTAAAGCGATTAACCCAGAGATGATGCAGCCCAAAAAACTTCTCATTAAAATTCCATGATGAGATTTTAATTATCGAGAATATTCTGTTAATCGTCACACTCTCTACGGCACATTACGTGCACTGACTGGGAAAGTGGTAATCAGGTAGTAGTGAATACCCGAATTCCACTTTCCTTGGGCGTTCGTTACGGTGGTGGACACTGCAAGCGTCGTTGTACCTGGCCTTAAAGTAATAGACTAGTTAGTTGAGAAATTTTGTTACCGATCGCCGAGGAAATCGGCAACATTTGAAAGTAACATTTATTTTTATAAATTTTATATACGTAGGGACTGAAGGACTGGAGGAAGTAACCTGATGTCACAGAATTTATTTACGGCAGTCATTTATTAGATAGGAAAATTAACAATATTTATGGTGTAAAATACATTTTATTTCTTGTGTATTACGTCTTTTGTACGAAAAAATTACTTTCTTACTTGTAACGCCTTTTTGTATTAACTTCGTAATATTAAAACTTTGCACATGTTGCAAACGGACAACGATTCAACACAATTATTGTTATCTTAATCATGTGAACCCCGAGTAGGTAAAGAACTCAAGAAGAGGTAAACAACCTTTTAAATAATAATTTAAAACATAAAATGTATTGAGTTGACCGCATAAACAATTAACAGCTGATGTTATACTTCCGTCATAAAATCTAATAAACTTGGAAAGAATTTCTGCAGTAATACTATAGAATTTTTAACTATTTACAATATTTGCGTGTGTAATTAGTTATGGGCATATGAAACTATTATCTAAATTCTGCACTATTAAAACAGATCTTAAATGTACGTATGGTACCTTGAAAAATTGAAAGTGAGTGTGGTACGAGTATTTTATTTGTTGCTGTTTTTCACGACCATGTGTAGTAGAATCCATCTTGTAGTTCATGTGTTAGTATAACTGTTGGTAATGTAGATACTTTTCTCAATAAAGAATGAGACACTGATATTGTCTGGTATCAATGTTTTATCTTAGCTATCATCATCAGAGCTATCTGAAAAAAATATACAAACTTTTTGAAAAGAAAGTTGCATTACAAACGGTTATTAACAAAATTAAGTTTTCGTAAAAAATTGTTACGAACAATTCCAAGATTAAACAATTTCAAAAATTAAATTAAAATACGTACGAAACATATCTTACTTGAGTGTAGAAAATTATTGTGAAGTTTATGAATATGGTTGTGTAATTTTCTACACCAAGTAAGGCATGTTTCATATACATTTTAATTTAATTTTTTAAATTGTTTAATTTTGGACTTGTAATTTATATGTTTACCAAATATTTTGTGATTGGTTATGTGTGCTTCCAGCATACTTGCATAGAATTAGTGTTTATACATTGTGTAATTAGTATTCATACATCTAACAGTGTTGTTAATGTATTCAGCCCTGAGAATGGAGAAATAAAACTCCGAAACTTTGGCAAACTGATATAAAATTTTCATTTACGGACCAGAATCCATGAACTTCTGGATGGAGTATTTTGTTTAAATGCCTTTGTAAACTCGCATACCTTTACCGTTGCTCGGTCCGTGACATAAGGAAACTAGATGTACCTACTAGTTGCGCGATTTTCTTGACGTCTGAGCTCCCTAGTGCTCAACCCAGCACGACTCGGCACGGCCTGGTCAAAATCTTGGTCTCACACGGAAACAGCACGACAAGATTATCAGGGCTGCCTATCGTTGCTTTCGAATTCCAGTGATAATTCAAATTATTCAGAAGATGAAAATTATGTACATACACTCATATCGTATCTCATTAATAAGCAATATTATTATTAATTCATTTCACTTGTGGTTGATATTAATTACTTTACAATTTGTTCCATTTTATTGTCCACAATATCATGTTGAATTAAGAGCGAAAGAGGTGCGAATAGTATTAATATTGTTACAGTTGGCAACACCCGTCTGATGTGACGTAGGCAGTAACGTCCTCTCCCCACACCCCGCGCTGGGAGACGTCAAGAGAAGTCGCGCCACTAGTACAGAGGTCTAACCACAATCCAGATGAGTCCCTTGGAAATCGGTAGGGAGTTGCTAATAAGGTGAGAGAGAGAGAGAGGTGTGCGTGACGTCACATTCGCGGCATCTGCTCACCGGCGCACCCCAGTCCTGTCATCGTTTTATCCAATAACGCGTCCGGCAATCTTGGTCGCAATGGACGTCTCTCCACCTGAGATCGACCGCTGGGTTATGTGACGAGTCCGCCGAGTCGAACTCGCAAACGAACGTAACCTAACCGCATTTATTGCCGACTTTAATTTCAGTCGCAGGGGAGTTGTGTCTTAATCTTCCTTCACGACGTTACGATAAGCAGTTACCGACTCTCGTGGCCCGATTCACATGAAAAGTGGTTGGGGTCTAATTCGAAGATGATATCACTGGAATATATGAAGTTGCATTCGGCTCCTTCAAAAGAGACCACCGGCTGAAGCATCAATGTATGGCGTCACGTTCGGGTCCGCAGGGCAAGCAATGTGGTCGGGTCCAGGTGAAAGAAGGCCTACTTTTGGGCCGAAGGTTTCCTGATTGTAAGAAATATTAATTACATGATACTTTACGATAGTTGATACAATAGTAGTAGTTTATTCAATTAGTTTGCAACGTTAAATTTTATTGCTCGAGTACATGTTTTGAAAACGAGCGACGTTAGGAGCGAGTTTTCAAATTTGTACGAATGCAATAAAGCTACATTGTAAACGAGTTGCATACGCTATTTTTTTTGTATGACAGCACTAGAAATTTACAAAAGAATCAAACTTAATTTTGCGTAAAACATTTCTGTGATATCTCGGATACTTGACTTCTGTGCGAGAAAACGGGGTCTAACCTTAAATAATGGAAGGCAATATGTATAAAATTGTGCTTCTGGTAGTATACCTACTTATTCTTTACTTGCCCAATTCTAAGATATGGTATATTCTAACAATATATTCTAAGACAATTAAATGAACATGTAACATACAATATAGAATTTGAATTTAATGATTACTTTTAATCAGTATTACTAGCAAATACCATTATTAATTTGTATTATTTTTGAATTTAGAGTAATTGTTAAAGGGTATCAAAACAACGCCCCAGACGTTTGCTTTTCGCTTCGTAAACCAGCATTTGTTTAGACAAACGCAACAATGGTTGAGCATCGCGTTGCGAGAGCGCAGAAGTGAGGTTATGTGCAGCGTGCTCTGGGAATGACGCAACAGTTACAAGGAAGCGGCGGCGAGTGGTGGAATCCAATCGATCGATGGATCGCTGTGTCGGCGGCGGGGCTTTGATCGAGGGCTGTGGGTTTTGAGGCGGCGACCACAGCGGCGCGCAGCGGACGGCCGAGGCAATCCGGGTGGGAAATTGAATTTGCGACTGCACCGGCCGTTGTGGAGGGGACGGAGCTGGATCTGAGGGACAGGGACGAAGGGAGAGATGGAGTTGGAGGGGCGGATTTGCAGGTGGGGTTCGGTGGCGATGTGGAGTAGGTTGTGGAAGGTGGGGGAGGTGGGATATGAGTGTGGAGTAAGATGTGGAGGTGGAGTAGATCGTGGGGTTGGCGTAGGAAGGGGATGTGAAGGTGGAAGAGGATGTGGAAGGAGATGTGGAGTAGCTCGGAGAGGTGGAGTTGAATATGCGTATGAGGGAGGAGTTGGATGTGGATATGAGAATGGACCAGGATGTGAACGTGGAGGTGAAATAGGATGTAAGAGTGACGGTGGATTCGGAAGTGGAAGCAAAGGACCAGATGAAGAGAAGAAAATTACAATCATAGATTGTGAGTACACGTGAAGTCGGATGTGGGTGTGGAGTAATCAGAGATGAAGTGCGAGGTTGAGAGGAGTCAATGACGGAGTTGGAGGGGTGGATATTGAGCTGGATGTGGAAGTGAAAGTGAAGAAGAAGAACCAGATGGGGAGAAGTAGCCAACGACGAAGTTTAACGTGCTGGAATTGAATGTGGAGATGGATATGTGGATGTGGATGTTGGAGTGCAGTGAGATGGCTGAGGGAAGGTGTAGGATGTGGATGTGGAGGTGAACGTGGAGATGAAGAGCCAGATGGAGAAGAGGACTCGCTGACAAACTTTTTGGGAGTGGAGTTTATCGTGGAAATGGATGTGTGGATGTGGATGTGGGAGTGCAGTGAGATGTGTGCGGAGGGGAGGTGTAGCATGTGGTGGTGGCCGCGGGCGGCGCGGGCGAGAGACCGCCCGTCCATGTTCTTCTCGGGTGCACATCGTCCGCGGACACGAGTTCCTTCATGCGTGTTTGCTCGCCCACCGGGCTGGATGAGGCCAGTCTTCCTCGTGTCCTTTTGCCCAAAGGGGAGGGCCAGAAATCAGACACACGTAAGGCAGCAGCCATTAACAAATGGAAAGGAGCTTCTCTTTAAAGTATCGCTATAAAAGTGCTTTACAAATGTTTTCTATTCAGTAAAAAATATTAATAAAATCTTCAAACGTATTTCAATACAATATGTTCTTTAAATAAATTTATTACAAAACGATATGATTTGTGAGAAAGGTGGGTCAACAATTTTGGTCGTTAAGAAATAATTATCATTTAAAAAGTTTTTAAAGCTTTATCATTTAAAAAGCTTTTATCTTTTAAAATCCTTTGCTCAGCTCAGTGTATATCTTTTTATTTGTTTATTAACTTCATTGTACCGTAACGCCTTAGAGTTTTTGTTTATATTTTGTTTCGAAGTAATTCTCCGGAAGTTTACCAACGTAATCGTAAGCATTATCGGATGTTGTAGTGCCTTATTTTGAAAGATGAATTATTCAAAGGTCTTGTTTTGCCGATTTCAAGTCATAGAGAAAGCAAACTTAAATTTTTAATTGATACCAGTTGAGAAAATATTATCAATTATTATAACAGTTTGAAAAGACTCGGATATGAAATGTGGCAAAGCGTCCTTATGATATAAGCACAAAACTATGGACGTCCTATGTTCGTTTTAAGGGGAAATATTTATAATACAATACTAGGATCTCCATAAATTTGGAACAGGACGCTACGTAAGAGGCTTGCCCCAACCTTTTCTTCTTATCCTTTTGGACTTATTCTTTTGCACTCCCTTTTATTCATCTTCTTAATCATGCTGTTAATTTTCTTCTCCTCTTCTCCTTCTCACATTCCCCCATATTTTACTTTTTATTCTCCTCTTTTCATTTTTCATTCTTTCGTTAGCGCTTCTACACTTCTTTTTGTATTGCTATGTGTCATCCTACTTTTCAGCGTCTCCTTGTTATGAACCTTGTTCTTATTACCACATTCCTGTCAAAATGAGGGCACTGAAGTATCACATGTCTGCGACTGGGTTTTCCTGGTTGGCTACAAATGAATGACTATTTGGATTCCATTACGAGAGACGCATATCATCTCTGCAATGGTCAGTGATCAAAACCACGCTCTTGCTCACAGTTCAAATACACAACGTCCTTTCAGTGCAGTAGTGTTGCGACCAGTACACCTCCTGGGTTGCCAGTCCTTGACACAAGTATTCCTATTCTAACTAACGAAAATTGCGTACTAGAAATAGGTAAACACATAAATATTTATTTTTAATGTATTTTTACGAACGACAACTTGAAAAATGTTTTGGGAGAAATAAATTTAAAAGTTTAAGGTTCTGAAAATCATAGGAAACAGATTATAGTTTAGAAAATGTGAGAAAGAAAAATAAAATGAAGCCGAGGAAGATACATAAAGGCCGGTAAACGATGAAGAGATGAAAACAAGGAAGAGAGTGTTTCCAGATAACCAGTTTGGTGTCTTCATTGTCTGTTGTAACATAGAATTACTGGTAAAAATTTTGAATATGAGTACAATACTGAAAAATTCCAAGTTGACAAATTAATATAAATGATAAATCATTGTTTGTTAATTGTATTTCAGATCGTCAATGACCACGTTATTGAAAAACGATTTAAAATAAATCAATAAATAAAAAAGTAGCCTATTGGGTAGGAGTTTTGCCATCTCAGCTTCTACGTCTGCCTGCCTCGCAAATTCTGCAATTACCTACAACTGTGTGAATTAAACAAAAAAGGAAAGTACTCGCGGCAGAAGACGACGGGAACTGAAATGATAAAGATGAAAGAGATCAAAACTTGAAAAAAAAATTAAATGGGTGTTTGGAAAGTATCTGGAAACCTGTAACAAAAGGGATAATCACGAATATAATGGAAAGAAACGGCCAAAGAGAAGCAGAAATGAAAGAAAAGAATTAAAGCGTTACAAATAAAAAGAAATTTCGGTGTACGCGCGGATGAAAAAGAAGAACAGGGACAAGGAGAGTGAAGCAACTCACGTAGTTCCTGCGGCTTGTGCGATAGCCGTTGCTGAACGAGTCGCAAAATTAAATCTTCGGATAATTTCCTACCTAACGAGGGCCCTTATTCGATGAGTTGGGCCAGGACCCAAGTAACAGACAATTATGATTGAAATGGTGGAGTATGGTGGAGCCCCGCGTCTTATTTAGGGGGTAGAGGGCAACATTAATTGGTAACCTCGAAAATCCTACAGGGTTCCAGGATTAATTCCAAGCAATCCCGTATTGGGATGGGTCAATAATTTCGTGTCTTAAGTGTCTGAACGATGTGAGAAAACAAACCAGAAACAATCATTCGATTCACACCCGGACATTTGGAGCTCCAAACAATGCGGCGTGAATATTTCACCTTATGATACTACCTCCCTCAGCTCATTTTCAAACTTTTTCAGTGTAAGATCATTTATATTTTAATTATTTTTGTCAGGATCTAAAACAAATTTTAAATTATTTTCCATGATCTAAAATTTAAAATTTTGTAATATTATTCTGGAATACGTTTTCAAATGTTTTATGAAATACTGGTATATGCTTCCAATGTAAATGAATCTGAAATATTTATTCTCTAAAAAATTGTTTTTATTCTCCTCAACTCTTTGGACAATACTCAAATGAAGACAGCAGATCAGTTTGGTATTATATGTTGAGAAATCATTTTTTAAAAAATCTCTATTTGTTTATGAATAGTTGGACAAATTGTAGCATTTTACTTCAGACATCATAATTCTCCTTTTAAATTAATTACAATTGTATGATCTAGTGAATGAATTAGAATGGTAAAGGTGTTGTGAATAGAGAGGATTTGAATATTTTAGAAAAATAATAGTTTATAAATGTATTCCAGACATTTCAGTTTATAAAACTGAACCTTTTAGTGAAACATGAACTACTATTGTAGTTCATACAGTAGAGCAAATCATGGGTTACATGCTGCAAAAAGAAAAAAATCTTTCATTGCATGTGATTTCTGATGTTTGACATGCATGAATGTGCTGAAAATGCCCAATTTGGGAAAAAGCTTCTGCAGTTCACTCACTAAGGGCTTGACTGTTGACTCTCGCTTCGAAAAAAATATTTGCCTCAAAACTAAGAAATGCAGAAAGAAACGGTTTGAAGCATTTAAGAGAGAATAAAACAGACCATACAACCCAATAAAAATTGAAAAGCATGAAATGTCACGATTTTATTATTTTGAGGAAAGACAGCTACCTTAATCTATGAACAGTGGTCAATAGCCTCTGACGGCAACAATAATCACTGTACTGACGACCACGTGACAAAAAGATACATCTGAAATTTTCTAACTGAGAACTTGGGAGATGACATCTACTTCGAAAAAAGCTATTTCCTCAAAAACTTAAGAAGCATAGCAAGAAATGGTTTGAAGCATTTAAAAGAGAATAAAACGGATCATACGACCCAACGAAAATTGAAAAGCATGAAATGACACGATTTTCATCATTTTGAGGTTAGACAGCTACCTCATTTTAAACAGTGGTCAAAAGCCTCTGACGGCGACAATAATCACTGTACTGACGACCACATGACAAAAAGATACATCTGAAAGTTTCTAACTAAGGACTTGACAGTTGACATCCACTTTGAAAAAAACTATTTGCTCAAAAACTAAAAAGCATAGCAAGAAGCGGTTTGAAGCATTTAAAAGAAAATAAAACGGATCATACCACCCAAAGAAAATTGAAAAGCATGAAATGTCACGATTTTCATCATTTTGAGGTTAGACAGCTACCTCAATTTAAACAGTGGTCAAAAGCCTCTGACGGCGACAATAATCACTGTACTGACGACCACATGACAAAAAGATACATCTGAAAGTTTCTAACTAAGGACTTGACAGTTGACATCCACTTTGAAAAAAACTATTTGCTCAAAAACTAAAAAGCATAGCAAGAAACGGTTTGAAGCATTTTAAAGAAAATAAAACGGATCATACCACCCAAAGAAAATTGAAAAGCATGAAATGTCACGATTTTCATCATTTTGAGGTTAGACAGCTACCTCAATCTCTAAACAGTGGTCAATAACCTCTAACGGCAACAATAATCTCTGTACTGACGACCACGTGACTAAAAGGTACATCTGAAATTTTCTAAGGACTTGACAGTTGGCATCCACTTCGAAAACAACTATTTGCTCAAAAACTAAGAAGCATAGCAAGAAACGGTTTGAAGCATTTAAAAGAAAATAAAACGGATCATACCACCCAACGAAAATTGAAAAGCATGAAATGTCACGATTTTCATCATTTTGAGGTTAGACAGCTACCTTAATCTATGAACAGTGGTCAATAGCCTCTGACGGCGACAATAATCACCGCGCCGACCACCCCGTGACAAAAAGATGTCCGCCGTGACTGCCGAGTGATTGACGCCGCTGCCTTATCCGTCGCTTTGCCAGTCGCCGGCGGCCCAGCCTCCTAGACCACGCACGGGCTCCACTCGGAAAGGCAGCGACAGTCGACGACGGCGCCGCGCGCGCAAAGGCTTCTGGGTAGCGCGAAACAGCGCTCGTGACGCGACAGGCCATTGTTTTGCGAGTGCGCCGCCCGGCCGCGGGCGGCGCTGTAACCTCCGCTGCCTTGTTAAGTTCGCTGGCGGAATTCTTATGACGGACGGTAGCTTTTGCTTGCAGCAGGTCGCTGCCCGAAGAATCTACGTATAGGCGCCGACAGAGCGCCAAGTTTTGTAGCAAATAGAAGCCTCAGTCACCTCACAGTAAAAATGTCAAGAAAACAATTAACCCTCAGCTCGAGGGGTGAAAATTCTAGGAAATAAGTGGAGTTGTGGGGTCGAAAATGATACCACCTAATACCAATGAAACGAAACACTTCATTAGTTGTATATGTTTTGAAATTATATGAATAACGAATAATAATGAAGAAATGGGTCAGAAATTCTAGGAAAATATTAAATAAAAATTTAAAAAAATAATTAAAAGAAAAATTACTGCTGAGAATAATATATTGAGTTATTTAATAATGGAATGAACAATACTCAATGATAACACTTAATAATAGTGATCAAACTCCTACATCACATAAGAATAATTATATATTTGTTAACAATTTGTTCATCTGGGTATTATAATTCATTTAATTTAAAAAGTTTCTAGTCACTATATTCTTTGTACATAACGCATCGACATGCCTGGCAAACAAATCTATTGCAAAAAAAACAAATTACTCTCAGTTCGTGACGTAGTCTGTGAGTCAACGACGACAAAAGTGAAAGCTATACAGAAGGGATTAAAGAAGAAAGGGTTTTCAAAGAAACGCCAGGGGTGTACAGTTTGACTGGTATCGAAAATGACCCCCCAACTCCACTTAAGGGTTAATAACAAACTATTTTGTTTCTTTAATGAATATGGGATCATTTCCAAGTATTTATACATAGTCTGGAAATAAGCACAAGTAAAATTTTAATTTTTAAGAATGTTCATTTTCCAAACAACTCTCACAAATGTGCTGTATGATTTTCTGGTGTAATTTATATTCAAAAATATTTTAAATTATTAGTGTAAACATCAAAGTTAGAACGTTATATAAAAGTAGAAGATTGCTTCTTTAAAATAAAATAAGATCTTGCTTTTACAATATGTTTATTGATTTAGAAGATATGACCCTCCAGATACACCCCATAACCTTACGACGTGTCTTGGAAAAAGTTGGGCTGAAGCTACGATCTTAACGTTGTAGACTTCGAAGGATGTCGTTTATAAAGCGGTGGCAACAATGGCTATAGCGTATTCACAGGCGTATCCTGTGAGGGTACGACTATTCTAAAATGAAAATAACTTACTGAAAATCAATTGAGTTTGTTTCACAATCCTCTCTACATATCAGTAGTCTCGGCTGCGGCGGTGACTCGGTTGTGGGAGGTACCTAGTTGGGGAAAACGCCGCTAGTTGACGGTTGGTCGGCGTCGGATCTCGCCATCCAGCGGGGGAAGATCACCGCTACTTTTCCAGGAATATGGCCATATATGTTCCTGCGAAATCGACTGAAAGTAGAGAAAATGTAAATACATAGGCCTTTAAAACCTCAAAAACCTCAATAACTTAAAATACAACAAACATGCAGGAAATGGTCATAGTACACAGCTAAATAAACGTATTATTTTTTGCTAAACATATACAATTTTCTTACAAGTTTATTGCAATTTTTTCTGACGTCCAGGATCCCACCTCCCACTTATTGGCCTTCTTCGGGTACCAGAATGACATGGTACTGTAGCAACGTATTAAGAATAATGAAATGTCTTTAATCTTCGGAATAATTTAAACTCCGAATTTAATGTCGTTATTTCACTTGCATATTTTTCGACGTCCCCCTTGCGTAAAATAATAACTGTACAATGAGAGGAAGAAAACGAATTTTCACATCTATTACAGTATCATATTAATCAGTCTCATCAAATACAAGGATTTATACGGTACTTCTTTTTAGATTCTTAGTGTTTTTTCATTGAAACAAAAATTGTCGGAGTAGTTAAGTTTCATGTAAATAAAGAGATATTGGATTCGAATTTTGGATTCGGAAATTGGATTCGGTCGTCAGGGGATCACATCCGTCACTTCTCAAGGTGACTCCTTCCATCGTTGACTCTGAAAAAGGCTATGATGAGCCTCCACTGTAATTCCATGCCCAGATAATTCATCGTCACATTTAACACAACAAGATCGCTCGTATGTTTCACGTACATTTATACCGAAATTAAAAAGTTGAGATCCACAACCTATCATTTTAAGGCTGGGCTTGAGACAGAAACGAGAATTTAGAAGGTAACTTTTGATTAGAATCGAATTAATTATTTAAAAACAAACAATAACATAATTGGCACACATTAAAACGTGCAGAAATCCAAGAGGAGTCCAAAGATTCGTGAACCTTTGCTCATGATATTGGCATTTAAATAAATGAAGAATCCTTATTTCATACAATTGGTGAGCAACTTTCTAATCCTTTCTTTTGAATCGTGATATTTAGATTTTTGGCCTTACATGAACACTAGACGATGGTTCTTAGTATGCATAGCAGCATGACTAACTTCTTACCGGTAACTGGACATACAAGATTAAGTATCGTCCAAAGCATATACGATTCTCCTCACACATTTCTCTTTTGGTTTGTAAAGCCGCTAAGTAGTTGATGAGAATATTTACGATACTTTGCCTTGAAATATTGTTTCAAACAAATCTTGTCTCTCCGAAACAAGAATATCATTGAACGATTATAACGTCTAGCAAGGCTTTCCAAATGTCTTCTATACATAAAGTTAAAGGTAAAGAATTTACTCATAGTGTGAAAGCACAAAAATTACAAGTACAGACATTTTTCTGAACGTAAATCATGTACAATTCAGAAGACACACTAAGCACATTTTATAGCGTGTAATATTTTCAATGCATCTCTTTGAATAGAAGGCAGAATATCATGTACTGTTGGAAACAAATTACTGCACTTTTGAAATGTTTCGTTTCATTTCAGGAGTAAACTAACAAAACATTCAAACTAGCTGACACGTTCTAGAAAGCTGCTTTTTTTTGATAAATTGAAATGCGTAATGTTTCGAGTTAATTGCATCAAGAACAAGTGACCTGCAAAATATTCATCAGTGTAACCTTTACGCACGTAAAAAAGAATAATAAATTATGCGTTCATGGCCCATTAAACAATCCCGTTAACATTTCTTCGGAAAAAATACAGATCATGCAAATGGAAGAGCAGGAACTAAGAGTATATGACTGGAAATATTAGTTCTGTTAATTTTATTAAAACAGTGAGTTCAAACACTTTTAATCTTAATGCCATGCATTCCAAGCCTATTTTTTTCATAGAAATTTAGTTCAAAGAAAGCCTCACTATTTTCGTGTGTCTCCTTCCCCCATACTTCATCATATTTCTTTTTTAGGAGAAAAAAATCTGGCAGATCATTCCACGTCAATGACTTTTTATCAATTTGTAAAAGCTCTTTTTACACACACAGTTACGAAAGCCTACAGCCTACAGTCGTGGTTGGCAATAATCCTGTCCACCAGGATTTGAATGTATTGGAAGCTTTACTATAATTCCTATGGAAGACGCCATTCAGCAAAGAGTCACGAAATATAAAGCATACGGATGCTATAGAAAGGAATGGGGAAGCGAAATCTGGAGTCACAAAGGAATCGTGTCAAATTTCAAGCACACTTCGCGGCTTACTTGGCTATCCCAAGTTGGAAACATCGTGGAAATAAAAAAAATAAGAAATTGTCTTCCTTTGATGCCAAAGAATTATTGGCTTCCCTAGTAAAAGTGAAAAAAAAAATGTAATAGTAATGTAGTTTAGAGAGCTAGCTAGCTAGATTACAGTTCGCTTTGAGCTAATGTTCAATGGCAAACATGATAACAGAATTAGAATTACAAATGATTGCAATTAGAATAACCATTAGAATTAGAGGATGATATCCTAGTTCTAATTAATTTCTAGTTATCTCTAAATTGACTTCTAGTTTAAGTAACACTTCACTTCATTACACTACACTGCACCCCTCTTCACTTCACGGTATAACGGACATGACAGTAATAATAAATATAACAAAAACAATATAAGCAATAATAATAACTTAAAAATTACACCAAAGCTAATAGCAGTGTTACAAATGATTATATTAATATCAATAATAATAATAACAACAACAACAATAATAGTAACAATAACACTAATAGCAATAATTATAATAAGAATAATAATGACAATAATAATAATAATAATAATAATAATAATAAGAGTATTTATTGTTTGAAAGCTTGAAAGAGTGTTTATTGTTTCCGGCTCTGAGAACTATGTAGACTGTTGGTTTCGTCAATGTAGTGAATATTTCGTACATCTCGGGATGTGGCGGTGTACCTTTGCGACTGAGACGAGAGAGCGGCGCCAATTTTCACGACGGATTACCTACGCGTTTTCCACCTCTAGGTATCTCCACCACCACTGCCCCAGCTCTGTCAATTTCCTTCAGGTCTCCCGACCTGTGTGATAGCTTAGTGTAGGAAAGGGTTTAGTAGTGTGTGTGTGCGTATGTGTGTGTGTGTGTGTGTGTGTGTGTGTGTGTGTGAGAGAGAGAGAGAGAGAGAGAGAAAGTAATGGACGGGAAGGTAAGGCATTTGAAGACGTTTTTGAGAACATTTTGAAAATGTCCGGGGGGCTTCATGTAAACTACTCACAAATATTAAAGAATGTTTTTCAAAATCTCAAAGCTTCGACTCGAGCCAGATGGACAGGGGTTTCCTCGATGAGGAAAAAATCCTACGCATGGTGCATAGGCCCTAAAGATCTTCACAGCCGGACAGACAGCCGGATACATAGACGGACGGACAGACAGACAGACGAACATTTTGAAAAGAACCACTTTTTCGATATCAGGGGCCAGATGGACCTTTTTCGAGCCAGATGGACAGGGGTTTCCTCGATTAGGAAAAAATCCTACGCATGGTGCATAGGCCCTAAAGATCTTCACAGCCGGACAGACAGCCGGATACATAGACGGACGGACGGACAGACAGACAGACGAACATTTTGAAAGGAACCACTTTTTCGATATCAGGGGACCTCAGAACGTGTATTTCCGTTGAAATCTTGAAATCAATTTTCCGCAGCATTACATAACTTTTCCCAATACTATGTATATACTTACGTATTAGGAAAGTAAAAATCGGCCAAAAATGCACTCACATATTACTCTGTATAGCATCCAATTCTAAGCAAACGTTGAGAAATTTCACTTCGCTATGCCCTGAAGCGACGGACAACAATAAGCAAAACCAGAGAAATCCGCTCCCTACTAGCATGGCCGCCTACCTCTTAAAGTTGGCCATGCCACTAGTCCATCTCGTGCAGAGATGGCTTTGCATCGGGGATTTACCGTGCGGAGGGGGCCGTGCATTGAAGCCTCGCGTGCCTCGCTCGTAATGCAAATAGATGGCGCTGCGTGGAGAGGGGCTGAAGGTGGGAGGGATGGGGTGGGGGAGGGGAAACAAGCAAACATCTTTTCATCCCCCCCTCTTCCCGCGTCTTGGCGTGGAAATCCTCGCCCCACGCGCCGCGTTCGTCGGCTGATGCGTGCGGCACGAGGACGCCGCTGGCGGGGCCTCGCAACTCTACACCAAAACCGGGGACAAAGCCCGAGAGGGTGCTACTGTAGGAGGCGCTAGTGTCGCTGGGTACAGCTGCAGGCTAGGATCGCCAACTTCCGCACATAAAAATTGACTGATTTCTGAGAAAAGTGTCTTCGAAGTGCTCAATTATTCATAATGTATACATATACGAAACCGCTGAAGAAAGCGCCAATATCGACGCTATCTTTTGTAACACGACGCGCCTGCTTGCGTCTCGCGAACCCTCGCAGCAGCCAGGTATCGTTGGCAGCAGCTAGTATTTTAGTTCCTGTAAGAAGGTGATAGAGGAGAGCGCGCCACTGTAATGGTCTCCACCACGTTGTATGGGAGTTAATAGGACTTGTGACTCTACACCAAAACCGGGGACAAAGCCGGAGAGGGTGCTACTAAAGGAGGCGCTAGTGTCGCTGGGTACAGCTGCAGGCTAGGATCGCCAACTTCCACACATAAAAATTGACTGATTTCTGAGAAAAGTGTCTTCGAAGTGCTCAATTATTCATAATGTATACATATACGAAACCGCTGAAGAAAGCGCGAACATCGACGCTATCTTTTGTAACACGACGCGCCTGCTTGCGTCTCGCGAACCCACGCAGCAGCCAGGTATCGTTGGCAGCAGCTCGTATTTGAGTTCCTGTAAGAAGCTGATGCAGGAGAGCGGGCTGCTGTAATGGTCTCCACCACGGTGTATGGGAGTTAATAGGACTTGTGACTCTACACCAAAACCGGGGACAAAGCCGGAGAGGGTGCTACTGTAGGAGGCACTGGTGTCGCTGGGTACAGCTGCAGGCTAGGATCGCCAACTTCCACACATAAAAATTGACTGATTTCTGAGAAAAGTCTCTTCTAAGTGCTCAATTATTCATAATATATAATATAAGAAACCGCCGAAGAAAGCGCGAACATCGATGCCATCTTTTGTAATATTACACGCCTACTTGCGTCTCGCGAACCCACGCAGCAGCCACGTACCGTTGGCAGCAGCTCGTATTTGAGTTCCTGTAAGAAGGTGATAGAGGAGAGCGCGCCACTGTAGTGGTCTCCACCAGCGCCTTGCAACTCTCTATCAAAACCGGGGACAAAGCTCAAAGGTGCTACTATAGGAGACGCTAGTACAGCCGCAGGTTGACTTCGGCAACTTCCGCACATACAAATTGGCTAACTCGTGAGAAATACGAAATGTGTCTTCTAAGTGTTCAAATATTCATAATATACACGTATAAGAAACCGCTGAAAAAGCGCTAACATCGACGCTATCTCTTGTAACATGACGCGCCTGCTTGCGTCTCGCGAACCCACGCAGCAGCCAGGTATCGTTGTGCATTGCGCTGCTAGGAGCCGTGCCGTCTGTCACGTGGGTACATCTGGCGTGTTACGTGATTTTAGCACTATTTACTAATTTGCTTATTCACTTATTTACCTACTTATTTACTAATTTACTAATTTTCTTTTAACCGACCAAGCGGAGTGCAGGACTGGCATTGAGGGCGGCACTGCACTTTGTTTTGCTTCGGAGAGAAAGAGACAGAGTTATTCGTATACTCAGTGCAACTGAAAACTGAAGCACTGAAATAGATCAGGGCCCGAAGACATACAAATAGAGATAGGAAAAATGTGTAGTATGAAATGTTAAATTTTTGTACATAATATGTAATAAAAATGGTAAGAACATGTAATAAATACGTAAAGTCGGATGTAATATGTGATATTAAAAGTACTCTAATTATAAAACTTCTTTACATAATACGAACCTACATTAATAACAAATTTCCCATACTAATTTTAAAAACATTGCAAACATTTTAAAAATCATTCGGAAAGCACAGGTTGATGTACACTTGCACCATACAACTTTCCCATCAGTAGTAAAATCTTCACAAATTGTTGTACAGGAATGTAGTTTAGCAGACTAGGAGCAATAAAAGCCATCGTACAAACTGGCGAAATTTACAACCAGCAAACAATTATTGCAGCATGGAATATTCTGAGCCAAGTGTTACACGACGGCGATCGCCAGTTTCGTGGAAAATAACGTTATAGTTCATCAAACGCGGATATGATACTTTTCACACCTAAAGGTGAGAATAATTTGTCCCTCACGCGCATTTCCCGCCCCTAAGGTAACTGAAGTAGGCACGTCGGACTGTGGGAATATCCGACCGCGTCTTCACGAAGCATAGCACGTGTAGAGTATTGAATTGAATTGCCTTATTTTACGAGGCGAGACTCAGGCTCTGAGTCCTGCTCTTCCGTCTGACCACGCAAATTTCGCTACGGTCCTTTCACCAACTAGCGCAGAAAGAAGGTATTTCTTGGGCGACGAAACAGGTGACTTGAATTTAGCTCAGAGGCGTCATTTAGGCTTGAGGATCTTTTACATGCAAGTAAATCTACTAACATGGAACAGCCGGCTGTACTTCCCCTCCGAAGGATTTTTTCGCCCTTAAAAACCCACGCCGTCGATCGGGTTCAATACGCTGACCGTTACACCATCGCCGCCGCTAGTACGCCGTAGCACGCTGTGAAAATGTAGAAAAAAGTGTCGAATTTTTGAAAATACTTCTTTTCAAAACAATATGTAAGAAAATTCATAAAATAAAAATAAATGTGTTAGTAGTTAGAAAATAGCGAAATATGTAATATAGTACTAAACATGTGAAAATATGTAACGAAAAAATTGGATATTGTGTTAGAGGAGGGACTATTTGCCAAGATTACAATTTTGAGAACGGTAAGTAGAAAGACAAAAAACGTGTATTATATATATATATATATATATATATATATATATATATATATATATAAAACAGGATGTTGGTATATGTACGTATATAAGAGCAAAACTCTAACACCGTTGGACCGATCTCCATGAAAGTTGGACTTCTACGTGCTTTTTCACCAAGAAGGTTTATGTGTTGTTAATTCTGTTGTGACTCCACTGTTTGGCGCTACACATTCACTACATAATCCACTAAGTATTCACGTCAAATGCAACCCGCAACACACTCGCCAGCATTTTGAATTTATATCGTTAAATAACTCATAAACGAGGCGTTTTAGGGCCTTAAAAACTAAAATTTTGAGACCGAAGGCCTCAAAGAAATGTTTCTCATACCGTGAAAAACAGGATGAGATCTTCTTGACCATTCTGTCACATTTACATAACAGCCCTGATTTTGGAATATGAACGCGGAGATAATTTTTTTCTAAGAGCCTAAAATTATTCTTAAATGTTGGGGAGGGTTTCAGATTTTTCAATTGGTTTTGAGATTGATTGTGAGTGGGTGCTGCTCGCTTTAGTCTAAAGGTAGCAGCGACCACGATTTTGGGAAATCCAGAGGAGCCTAAAATTCAGGAATAGAGCATTTAATTAGCCTAAAATTTTGGATATGGTTTGGTTGAGTTTGATTTCTGGGCGCTGCTAGCTTTAGACGGCTGAGAGACAGTGAGAAAGGGAGATGGGAGGGGAAAGCGGGAGATGATGGGGAAGAACAACGTCTGGCGGGTTTTCCTAGTTGCATAAAAGGCCCGCTCTCTAGTCCTAAGCCAGAGCTGGAGGTCGGAGCGCTAATGGAGGGGGCGGTGGAGGAGAAGGGGAGGGGGAGGGTGCGCTAATGGAGGGGGGTGGGGGAGGGGGAAGGGGAGGGGGAGGGTGCGCCAGTGGAGGGAGCGGTGGAGGGGAAGGGGAGGGGGAGGGTGCGATAATGGAGGGGGCGGTGGAGGGGAAGGGGAGGGGGGAGGGTGCGCTAATGGAGGGGGCGGTGGAGGGGAAGGGGAGGGGGGAGGGTGCGCTAATGGAGGGGGGCGGGGAGGGGAAGGGGGAGGGGGAGGGTGCGCTAATGGAGGGGGGCGGGGGAGGGGAAAGGGGAGGGGGAGGGTGCGCTAATGGAGGGGGTGGAGGGAAAGGGGAGGGGGGAGGGTGCGCTAATGGGGGGTGGGGGAGGGGAAGGGGAGGGGAAGGGTGCGCTAATGGAGGGGGCGGTGGAGGGGGAGGGGAGGGGGAGGTGCGCTAATGGAGGGGGGCGGTGGAGGGGAGGAGGAGGGGAGGGGGAGGGGGAGCTAATGGAGGGGGCGGTGGAGGGGGAAGGAAGGGGGAGGTGCGATAATGGAGGGGGCGGTGGAGGAGGGAGGTGGGAGGGTGCGCTAATGGAGGGGGCGGTGGAGGGGAAGGGGAGGGGGAGGTGCGCTAATGGAGTGGGCGGTGGAGGGGAAGGGGAGGGGGAGGGTGCGATAATGGAGGGGGCGGTGGAGGGGATGGGGAGGGGAGGTGCGCTAATGGAGGGGGCGGTGGAGGGGATGGGGAGGGGGAGGTGCGCTAATGGAGGGGGCGGTGGAGGGGAAGGGAAGGGGGAGGTGCGCTAATGGAGGGGGCGGTGGAGGAGGGGAGGTGGGAGGGTGCGCTAATGGAGGGGGCGGTGGAGGGGATGGGGAGGGGAGGTGCGCTAATGGAGGGGGCGGTGGAGGGGAAGGGAAGGGGGAAGGTGCGCTAATGGAGGGGGCGGTGGAGGAGGGGAGGTGGGAGGGTGCGCTAATGGAGGGGGGCGGTGGAGGGGATGGGGAGGGGAGGTGCGCTAATGGAGGGGGCGGTGGAGGGGAAGGGAAGGGGGAGGTGCGCTAATGGAGGGGGCGGTGGAGGAGGGGAGGTGGGAGGGTGCGCTAATGGAGGGGGCGGTGGAGGGGAAGGGGAGGGGGAGGTGCGCTAATGGAGGGGCGGTGGAGGGGAAGGGGAGGGGGGAGGGTGTGCTAATGGAGGGGGTGGTGGAGGAGGAGGGGAGGTGGGAGGGTGCGCTAATGGAGGGGGCGGTGGAGGGGAAGGGGAGGGGGAGGTGCGCTAATGGAGGGGGCGGTGGAGGAGGAGGGGAGGTGGGGAGGGTGCGCTAATGGAGGGGCGGTGGAGGGGAAGGGGAGGGGGAGGGTGTGCTAATGGAGGGGGTGGTGGAGGAGGAGGGGAGGTGGGAGGGTGCGCTAATGGAGGGGGTGGTGGGAGGAGGAGGGGAGGTGGGAGGGTGCGCTAATGGAGGGGCGGTGGAGGGGAAGGGGAGGGGGAGGGTGTGCTAATGGAGGGGGTGGTGGAGGAGGAGGGGAGGTGGGAGGGTGCGCTAATGGAGGGGGTGGTGGAGGAGGAGGGGAGGTGGGAGGGTGCGCTAATGGAGGGGCGGTGGAGGGGAAGGGGAGGGGGAGGGTGTGCTAATGGAGGGGGTGGTGGAGGAGGAGGGGAGGTGGGAGGGTGCGCTAATGGAGGGGGTGGTGGAGGAGGAGGGGAGGTGGGAGGGTGCGCTAATGGAGGGGGTGGTGGAGGAGAAGGGGAGGTGGGAGGGTGCGCTAATGGAGGGGGTGGTGGAGGAGGAGGGGAGGTGGGAGGGTGCACTAATGGAGGGGGTGGTGGAGGAGGAGGGGAGGTGGGAGGGTGCGCTAATGGAGGGGGTGGTGGAGGAGGAGGGGAGGTGGGAGGGTGCGCTAATGGAGGGGATGGTGGAGGAGGAGGGGAGGTGGGAGGGTGCGCTAATGGAGGGGGTGGTGGAGGAGAAGGGGAGGTGGGAGGGTGCGCTAATGGAGGGGGTGGTGGAGGAGGAGGGGAGGTGGGAGGGTGCACTAATGGAGGGGGTGGTGGAGGAGGAGGGGAGGTGGGAGGGTGCGCTAATGGAGGGGGTGGTGGAGGAGGAGGGGAGGTGGGAGGGTGCGCTAATGGAGGGGGTGGTGGAGGAGGAGGGGAGGTGGGAGGGTGCGCTAATGGAGGGGGCGGGCGATGGGAAGGGGGGAGGGAGGGGGTTTGGCGCATGCGCCGTGTGTCGATGGCTGCGCCGATGGCGTAAATCTTGGTTCCGCGCGCAACGAGCGGGCGGGCGTCGTTGGGGGCGATGCGGCGGGCGATAGCGGGTGGAGGGGCGTGCGGGGCGCGGGAATCAATTGGGCGCTATCGGAGAGCGAAGGCGCGATGCGCTGCGGGCGACGTCAGTGGGTTACACTCCGGGGCGCTGCGTGCGGCCGGGGCCTGCCCCTCGTGTGGCGGGGCGACCCTCGGTGGCCTTCTCCTTTTGTAATCTAAAGAGGAACGGGCAGATGAGGAAGAAGAAGGAGGAGGAAGAGAAGAGGGAGAAGGAGAAAGGGAAGGAAGGGGAAAAGAGGGAGATGAAAAACAGTAAGGAGAAGACGGAGAAAGAAAAGTGGAAGAAGAAGAAGAAGAAGAAGAAGAAAGGGGAGTTGACAGAGAAAAGAGACATTCAGAAGAGATACGAGAAGTGGAAAAAAGACTAAGAGAGAAAGGGGGGAAAATTAAGTACACGTCGAAAAACTCTGGAGAAATAAACCAGAAAGGACAACTCAGAGAAACGAATCTTTGTTTCTTTATCTTTTCGTCTTGCACTTATTCATCTTCTTGTATCTCTCCTTTGTCTCTGTCAATTCTTCTTTCATCCTCTTTTTCTTCCATTTTTCTTTTTCCCTCTTCTCCTTCTCTATTCTCTTTGTCGCTCTTCTCTTCTCCCGTCTTCTCCTTACTTATCTTCTTGTTCCTCTTTATTTACATTTACTCTGTGTCGTCCACTTTCTTTCTCGCTCTTGTCCTTCTTCCTCTCTTTCTCCCTGCTTTTATCTCTCTCTTTTCCCTCTCCTTGCTTTTTTCCTTCCTTTTCCTCCTCCTTGTCTCTTCTCTCTTTCTCCTTCTACTTTTTGTTATTCTATCTTTTCTCCTAAATTTTATCTTTTTCTACCTTCTCTTTTCTTGTAATTCACTGTCTCTCATCTCCTTCTTTGACTTTTTAGTATTATGCATCTCCCCTTTCTCGTGCTCTCTGTTCAACTTTCTCTACACTTTTCTCCATCCCTTTTTCTTTCTCTTCATTTTATTTATTCATACTTTCCTCTCTGGCCATATTCTTCAGGTCTTTCGCTTTCTTCTCTTTCTGTCTGTTATCCTGCTTGTTCTTATCCTTCATTTACGCGTTCTTCTTTAACTTAATCACTTTATTCTCTCTAATTTTGCCTTTTCTCTTTTTATTATTCACTTTGTTTAATCGCCTTCTCCTCGGAGTGTCACGAACCTTCGGGTTGTTGGCATGTGTTGCTGCCAATGGTTCTTGACTTTACGTGGCAATTGAGAAACGATGACAGATGATACATATCATTTGAGGGAGATAGTTATTTCCGTCTTCTCTCACGTCAAATCCTCCTTCTCTTCCTCTGTGTTTATGAATGTCCGTGCAGCGTTTCCTGCTTTGCAGCATCAATTTCATCCGTTCTCTACAATATTCATCGCGCAAGGCTCGTACTCGTCTCTCACTTGTATCGCAAGAGGTTTTAGACCCGTCATTACAGACAGTTTGCATATATGTAGGCTATGTGTATGTTTCCACACATCCATCAGTTTTGTTTTGATGTATGTTCTATGTAGTAATCAAAACAGTTTTTTCCATAGACGAGGAGTTTTACTCGAAGAAGAAATTGGTGGCCAAGCAGCCTTTTTCAGAATCAATAATATGGGAAATTTGGTCCGCAGATATTATTTTGTGTGTTCTGAGAAGGAATTTCTAAAACTTCCCATGGAAAATATTTCGATTTTTACCTCTTTCCTGTATTATTGTAAGTGCAGTAATTAATGTAGATTGGTATTTGAGATTTCAACTATTATTTATTTTTTGAAAATTCTTTAAACAGACCGTTATGCATTGTGTACTATTTATTTATCAAGCACGCCAATAGTAGGCTTTTTTTCGTCCTTCTCAAAAGATGATTCGTATCAAGATTTCCTAATTAATATTTCTCTTTCAATAGTCATTGTTTTTATGAATCATTATGATTTAACTGTCTCATACGAGATGCAATGTGTTTTAAAATGAATTCTATCTGGAGTTTCCTCAAAAATTTTTTATCTTTTCTAAAACTACTATTTACAAATTGAAAGAATTTACAATCTACATACCACAATAATGAATGTATTAAGCCCAATCCTACAACGGAAAGGAAACTAAAATAAATGTCCACGAAAACCTCTAGATTTTTCTTACACTCTAGGCCCTTGGGAACAAACTCACTCTGCAGAATGCAATTCGCACGAGTGAGAAGACTTTGGCTTCAATAGGCCACAACATTAATTTCTCCACGGGGCGTTTAAATTAGAAAGTAAATTCACCTCGCAGCTCGAGGCAACAGCTTGAAGCTGTACAATCTAGTTACCACCCGCTGGCGGTGCCGAGACCCCTGCGGTCCGGACAACTGTACAACTCTCCAACGACGAGTCTTCGTTATTTCTTGTGGATTTTTACGAACTTCAAATTATGCGAGCCGTTTATTCATGTGGTGATTTATTCAATGCGCTAAATACTTCCAAGTATTTTGTACAATGGAGTATAAGCAACATTTAATAATTCGAAACAGATATAATAATCTTGCATTAAATTTATTGATCCTGAAATAAGAATGTTAACTTCTGTCGAGATGCAAAACCAATTCGCTCATTTGTTGCAATAGTAACATAATACCATATGGCTCAAAAATGATTTACTAATAAGAAGAAAGGAGATCTTTTGAGATCATTGTATTGATTTAATGACATACCCATGCTTTGTCAGTGCACAGTTTTATTGATTTATTTATCTATTTATATGCAAACTTGAGAGCTCAAACCACTCTGGAGAATAACACGCTTGTTTGAGTAATGCGATTCTTGCAGCAAATGGCCGAATGCATTTAACAACATTTCATATTGTAATGTGCAGGTTTATAGTGTAAAATTATAAGTCTACTCGTTCATTTACAAAATAGGAGCTTAATATTACGGACATAGGTATAGAAATGAAGAAATGGGTACATACAATATGTCTCCACGCATCCACCAATTTGTCCTGATTTATGTTCTTTACGGTAATCGTAACCAATTTTTCCGTAGACTATAAGTTATGCTAGAAGACGAAATTGGTGCAGGTAGATGTATAAATGTTGCCAAAAAACAGTAAAAACAACAAGATAGAAAGATGGTAAAGATAAACAAGAACGAACGTGGACAAACTAAGAAGAAAAATATGCTCCTGAAAATTTAAGGCTGGGGAAAGAATCAGAACAAACGACAAAAATGGACAAATCACGTTGAAAGTAATGTACGAAAGCAATATTCGTAGGTAATGAAGTTAATCGATAACAAAAAAGTTACACATAGTGAAGTAAATCATTGAAAAATATTTTGAATGTTAAATTAAACACAAAGAAGGCGAAGAAAATAAGACGAAAAGAAAGGTAAGAAACAGAAACAGCAACATGAAGAAAAAGAATAAACAACAAAAGAAAGGCGAGTGGAATGTAAATCATTTGTATTGGAAAGGTGGACGCGGATTGTAGGTTCAAACGGAGCTCCGCTGTTAGGGTAGGGGTCGGCGGGGCGCCGCGCCAGTGGTCTTAACGGGCGTGGGCGGGGGGCGAGCGGCAGTGATGCAAGATAGCGCCGGCGCCGCCCGCCCGCCCGCCCGCCCGCCCAATCGCCTCGCGATTATCACTTAGCGCCCGCGTCGTGACGTATTACTCGACCCGCGGGTCGCACCGGCCCCCGCCCCCGCCCCCGCCCCCGCCCGCCGCTCCCGCCCCCGCCCGCCGCCCCCGCCCCCGCCCACGCCCTCGCTCGGCCGCGTTGGAACATCGACGTCCATGTCTTTAGGAAACCACCCACGTATTTAGCATCGCTTTTAAGCTGATTTGTGTAACTCTGGCTCCCTGGATTGGCGTTGGAACGAGAGATGTTACAGGGACGTTCATGTCTTTACGAAATTACCCACGTATTTAGCGTCATTTGAAGCTGATTTTTGTAACTCTGGCTCCCTGGCTCGGCCGCGTTGGAACGAGAGATGCGATAGAGACGTCGATATTTTTACAAAGCACCCACGTATTTAGCATCGTTTTAAGCTGATTTTTTTTAAACTCTGGCTTCCTGGGTCGGCGTTTGAAACAAGAGATGCGAAGTCGGCGACGATGTTTTTACAAAACCACCCACGTATTTAGCATAGTTTTTAAGCTGATTTTTTAAACTCTGGCTCCCTGGCTTGGCGTTGGAACGAGAGATGCGATAGAGACGTCGATGTATTTACAAAAGCACCCACGTATTTAGCATCGTTTTTAAGCTGATTTTTTAAACTCTGGCTCCCTGGCTTGGCGTTGGAACGAGAGATGCGATAGAGACGTCGATGTATTTACAAAAGCACCCACGTATTTAGCATCGTTTTTAAGCTGATTTTTTAAACTCTGGCTCCCTGGCTTGGCGTTGGAACGAGAGATGCGATAGAGACGTCGATGTACTTACAAAAGCACCCACGTATTTAGCATCGTTTTTAAGCTGATTTTTTAAACTCTGGCTCCCTGGCTTGGCGTTGGAACGAGAGATGCGATAGAGACGTCGATGTATTTACAAAAGCACCCACGTATTTAGCATCGTTTTTAAGCTGATTTTTTAAACTCTGGCTCCCTGGCTTGGCGTTGGAACGAGAGATGCGATAGAGACGTCGATGTATTTACAAAAGCACCCACGTATTTAGCATCGTTTTTTAAGCGGATTTTTTTAAAACTCTGGCTCCCTGGCTTGGCGTTGGAACGAGAGATGCGATAGAGACGTCGATGTATTTACAAAAGCACCCACGTATTTAGCATCGTTTTTAAGCTGATTTTTTTAAACTCTGGCTCCCTGGCTTGGCGTTGGAACGAGAGATGCGATAGAGACGTCGATGTATTTACAAAAGCACCCACGTATTTAGCATCGTTTTTTAAGCTGATTTTTTAAACTCTGGCTCCCTGGCTTGGCGTTGGAACGAGAGATGCGATAGAGACGTCGATGTATTTACAAAAGCACCCACGTATTTAGCATCGTTTTTAAGCTGAATTTTTAAACTCTGGCTCCCTGGCTTGGCGTTGGAACGAGAGATGCGATAGAGACGTCGATGTATTTACAAAAGCACCCACGTATTTAGCATCGTTTTTAAGCTGATTTTTTAAACTCTGGCTCCCTGGCCTGGCGTTGGAACGAGAGATGCGATAGAGACGTCGATGTATTTACAAAAGCACCCACGTATTTAGCATCGTTTTGAGCTGATTTTTTTTAAACTCTGGCTTCCTGGCTCGGCGTTGAAACAAGAGATGCGAAGTCGGCGACGATGTTTTTACAAAAGCATCCACGTATTTAGCATCGTTTTTAGGCTGATTTTTTTAAACTCTGGCTCCCTGGCTCGGTGTTGGAACGAGAGATGTGACAGGGACGTTCATGTCTTTACGAAATTACCCACATATTTAGCATCGTTTGAAGCTGATTATTGTAACTCTTGCTCCCTGGCTCGGCGTTGGAACGAGAGATGCGAGAGAGACGTCGATGTACTTACAAAAGCACCCACGTATTTAGCATCGTTTTTAAGCTGAATTTTTTAAAACTCTGGCTCCCTGGCTTGGCGTTGGAACGAGAGATGTGACAGGGACGTTCATGTCTTTACGAAATTACCCACATATTTAGCATCGTTTGAAGCTGATTATTGTAACTCTTGCTCCCTGGCTCGGCGTTGGAACGAGAGATGCGAGAGAGACGTCGATGTATTTACAAAAGTCCCCACGTATTTAGCATCGTTTTTAAGCTGATTTTTTTAAAACTCTGGCTCCCTGGCTCGGCGTTGGAACGAGAGATGCGACATTGACGTCCATGTCTTTACGAAACCACCCACGTATTTAGCATCGTTTTGAGCTGATTTTTTTAAACTCTGGCTTCCTGGCTCGGCGTTGAAACAAGAGATGCGAAGTCGGCGACGATGTTTTTACAAAACCACCCAGGTATTTAGTATCGTTTTTATGGTGATTTTTATAAACTCTGGCTTCTTGGCTCGGCGTTGGAACGAGAGATGCGACATCGACGACGATGTTTTTACAAAAGCATCCACGTATTTAGCATCGTTTTTAGGCTGATTTTTTTAAACTCTGGCTCCCTGGCTCGGTGTTGGAACGAGAGACGCGACATCGACGTCCATGTCTTTAGGAAACCACCCACGTATTTAGCATCGTTTTAAGCTTCTCTTTTGAAACTCTGGCCGCGTTGGAAGGAGAGATGCGATATCGACGTCGATGTTTGTACGAAATCATCCACGTATCCACAAATCATCCATCGTTTTAAATTGATGTTTTAACTCTGGCTCCGTGGCTCGGTCGCGTTGGAACGAGAGTCGCGACATCGACATCGGTGTTTTCAAAACGTCCACGTTCTTATGAGATCATCAATGTATCGGGCATCGATTTTTTAATATGATTTTTCAACATCTATGTCTTGTGTTCTATGTTTTTACAGGGTATACATATTTTAAACGAAAAAAGGCCATTATACGAAAGCGACCAAGGATGAAAATAAATAAAATGGCTTTTTAGCCAAGAAAAAACCTACCTTATTTATCAATTAAATATTCAGATAATCCAAGTTTCCTGACCGCTTTTCAAGACAATTCTGAAACCATTTTGTTCTAAGACCATTCAAGATAATCCTGGCAATTTTTTTTCACTTTTTCTCAGTTTAATGACAATGAAAAAATAATAAACATTACCACTTTCAAATTGAATTCCCCTCCCGCTTGAATAGCTATTAATTCACTTTTAAAAACATCAATGTTTAAAAACATCAGTGGTGTTGGGTTGTGTGTGTTTTATTACAATATTTGTTTTAATTTCCTTCATCGATGTTTTGTGTATTTTGTTCGCAAGGTTGTCATCCCTAATTGGGCAGCATTGGAGGTAACTTCACACGCAGGTGATGCTCACTAGGGTCGTGCAGAGTATAAGCACCGGGTGTAGAGAATAACAATCGGCAACATCGAGATAAATAGTCCAAATGGAAGAAGTTCCAAACTGTAGCATATTGGTGTAAATTCCCATAATGCCACGTCCTCTTGATTAACATTTGTTCCACTAGAGCTGCCCAGCAACCACAGATCTCTAAATATATTTCTATATAATAATTTTATTGATAAATATAAATAATATCTTATATTATAAATATATACACAAATTAATGCCAGCAATTTCATGTTGCGTCGTGAGAATGTACAGTTCGAAGCCCTCTCTGACGCCAGAGTTGGAAACTAATTCGGCATAGCACGCCCCAGTGATCGATTAGCGAGCGATCAAATCCGACGGAATATCAAGCTCCGCCATCACATTGAGTTCGAGTTGGCGCATGCGGAGAGACTAAGAAATGCAGTGAAATGATTTCCGCTACGCCGTGCTCAAACTCTCTACTTTTCTTTTTCATCTTCGTCTTTATTTTTATTGATATATTTCTTGTCACTTCTTCTTTTATTACTTCTCTATAACGTGTCTGTTTTTACTTATCTAAAAATTGTCTTACCCATGACATGGTATGTTTTATGGTCGGTAAGTTATGATAGCCTTCATAGTCCACTAAATTTCGGTGTCTGAATCTCAAGAATTATTTTTAACTGAAACTAAATTGCTTACATGACATAATCAATATTGCATTTGCAATAAATCTATAAATTGAAAAATACCACAAATGTATTTAGTCATAAATTCCTAATTATATTCTCGCACGTCACTCTTATAAATAAAAGCACTATCTTACTGCCACTCTCTACGAATGATTTAAGAGCCACTTTCAATATAAGTCTAATCTTTATGGGATTGAATGCAACGTGGAAATTGGCACTAGGCGCAATCACTACCTAATAATCAATAGACGCGATTCCTTGCCATAGCAGCATCGTGATTTTGCGTCCGGGCTTGCCATATTTCCCTCTTTATGGCTTCATCTGCATTTACGCTCGTAGTTTATGACTCTGTTAATTTCGAAGGATATTTTACGTGCGTTGTGCGCTGCATAAGCAATGGAATCTATTCATACACACACACACACACACACACACACACACACACCTCCCTCCGTTGGAATCGCGAGAGCAGGATCTACATGCAGCAATTCAAATAACGTACATCTTCGCGTGCTGTACTCATTTCCGTTCTTCTGGTTGAGCTTCATAAACGTTTCCAGTGTGTAATCAGAAATTGATGGCATGTTGTTACTTGTTTTCTTAAACTTTTATCAAAATATTTGTTTGTCGGACTTTCCAAAAGAATATTTTTCTTCCTCGCTGTCGCTTACGTGGTAGAGAGAAAGTTATGTAATGCTGCGCAAAAAATGATGAATTTTAGGCAGAAAAAAATTGTTCAGGGTCCTGCTGGGTAAATCTAGTGGCTAAATTTAGAGAAAAAAATCCTCTAACACGTGGTGTGGCCACAATCCCTGTTTTGTGGGTCCTTGATACCGAAAAAACAAATAGCAAAACGTCCGTCCGTCTGCCTGTGAACAATCCTAGAGGCTGAACCGTTCAGCTGATTTTCTCCACACCAAAATTGATATTCCTTTATCAATCTGTCTGATGTCGCGGCCACTTGAATTTGAAATCGATATTTTAATTTTGGGGGATACTTTACATGAAGCCTCTGAGATATTTTACAAATTTTCACAAAAATTGCTCTGTCGTTTTTGATTAATTTTTTATTGGATAGTGTGATATTGGATAGTGTGTGATAGTGATCTGTAACATGTATTAGAGTTATTTACTACATATTATAACAGGATTTATCTCCTTTTCTCAGTTCGAGTTTTTCTATCGAACTATCACCGTTTTTTTGCCGCAGCACTATATAACTTCCTCTATACTACTTTTATTTCTCCCTATATACGTACGTATGCGTGAAAGTAATCAGACAAATAAATGAACAAGCAAAGGAGAAATTTCGAATAAGGTTCACTTCATTTTTTCTGTTGGTTTCTTTTATTCATATCTCCTTTTGATAGTGGACTTTCTGTGTTGGAGACTTTTTGCTTTGGTCCGCCTGGTTGCCCTGTGCAGAGTTGCGAGAAATTTCAAACGCAGGTGCTTGCCAGACGGTAGGATGTATCAGATTTATCGTATTAGGTAGTCGTAAAAGAGTCATTTACCACATATTAGAACAGGGTTTATCTGTTTTTCTCTCTGTCAGGGGTTCACAATACGATTTTTTCTGTCCAACTATCACTGTTCCTTGCTTCAGCACTACGTAACTTTCTCTTCACCACTTAAGCGGTAGCCAGAAAGTAATAATGCACATATATTGATTCACTCATTCAAAATTGATGAAGGTTCTGCATCATATGAAGTTGACATGGAGATTACATAAGATAAGCTACCTGATAAATCAGTGTTTTCAAAGGCAACAAACATTTGTTTTCCGTGTTTCCTTTATACGTTTTAATAAGAGTTGAAGTCCTTCTGTTTAACCCTTTACTTACCACGGTCTTACTGGAACATAAAAGACCAAGGGGGTCCTTTCGAGACCTCATTTCCAATTTCACTTTTTGACATTTTTTTTCTGACTAGAACTTAAAAATCTCTTTAGTTGACATCTTTTGATCGATAGAAAAAGAAAATGAAATTAAAAAAATATAAAAATAAAATTTTCTAGGTCAAAAATATGAATTTTGAAAAGTAATGAATTCAGTGATGTCTAAATGTAGAGAACTATAAAACTTAACTCAAAATCACTTACAATTTAAACATGTTGATTGATCTAAGCGATGTTCCTTGCAAATAAACATTTTATACACCGATCAAAGAGTGTTAACTTTTATATCAATCTCTTTTGGACACATGTAGCAAAATCCATTTCGAACTGAACTTTGTTGCAAGCGATTCAATAATGAATCAGGAGAATGGGCTTTGAATTAGGCTCCTAATTTATAGGCTCGTCATGTTTACAACAATAGAACTAAGAGATAATCACTTCTGAGAACCGCATCTGTGTTTAAATTTATTAGAAGCACAATATTTTGAAACAAAATCAAGCATTTTATTCTGGGAAGAGTTACAGAAAATACCATGGGGGTCTCGCAACGACCCCAAGCATATTTTTTAGGAATCATTACATAATGTGAGACATGTATAAATGTATTCATTGAAAATGTAAATGAAATAGGATAAAAAATGCCTTGAATAAAATATTCATTGAGCCACAATTAAATCCTTTCGGGTTTTTAATGAATTTCCGTGAGACTGGGGTCATCATCAACCCCATGGTACTCTTGAGGGTTAAAAAAATAAAGAAACGAATCCATTTTGAAAACCTTCCGTTTCTTTTTTTCGGTTGCTTTCCTTGATTCGTATCTCCGCTTGATTGTAAACTCTGAGACTGTAAATGAAATAGGACAAAAAATACCTTGAATAAAAAATTCATTGAGCCACAATTAAATCCGTTCAGGATTTTAATACACTTCCGTAAAATGTCCGTCCGTGAGACTGGGTCGCCAACGACCCCATGGGTACTCGGGTTAAAGAATGAACAAACGATTAAATATTGAAAACCATCCATTTCATTTTTTTTCGGTTGCTTTCCTTAATTCGTAACACCGCTTGATAGTAGACTCTGAGACTGTAAATGCAATAGGATAAAAAGTACCTTAAATAAAAAATTCATCGAGCCACAATTTAATCCGTTCGGGTTTTTAATGAATTTCCGTGAGACTGGGGTCATCATCGACCCTATGGTACTTAGATGGTTAAAAAATGAATAAATATTGAAAACCTTCCATTTCATTTTTTGTTGGGTTGGTTTCCCTGATCGGTATCTCCGCTCGGTAGTGGATTCGGAGACGTTCTGCGTGGCGAGCGGGCAGGGGCTGCGGGGCCGGCCGTGTTCCCATGGCGGCGGCGGCGGCGTTGCCCGGGGCGGCGCGGGGTCACGGCGCAAGACGCATGGTCGCCCGCCCATTGTTTCGCGGCCACGAAGTTGGCACTCGTGACCGCGCATCGCCCATCGCGCCATCTGCCTCCGAACCAAAAGAATAATAATAAAAATAATATCGATCTGTGCCCCTCGGCGGGCACCGCGCCGCCGCCGACCGGACAGCGACAGCGCGCCAGGCGGCGATCGGGGAAACTACGCTGGGCCGGGCAAGGTACGCTCTCAGAGGGTTTCTGCTACGTCTTCTATTGATCGTGCCCGCTGAGATGGTTCACAGGCGGCAGCGCTGGTTCGGGCAATGTGGGAGGAATACACTCTGAGAGGTCTTCCACGTCCTCTCTTGATCGTGCCCGCTGGGATGGTTCACAGGCAGCACGGCTGGTGCGGACACGATGGGAGAAATACGCTCTCAGAAGGCTTCTACTACGTCCTCTCTTGTTGGTGCCCGCTGGGATGGTTCACAGGCAGCACGGCTGGTGCGGACACGATGGGAGAAATACACTCTGAGAGGGCTTCTACTACGTCCTCTCTTGATCGTGCCCGCTGGGATGGTTCACAGGCAGCATGGCTTGGGCGTTTGTAGCGTCGCTGACACTGGCGAATCCAGAGGGGGCCAATGGCCCCTCCAAAAGGCCTACCTGTTCTGACTTTCGCAGCTCTGATACACTTCTGACTGTACAACCTGGTATATGACTAGGAAAAACCAAAATGCTATTGGAGTATTTCAAAGAAGCATGGAAAGCCAAATTCTTTGAATATCGTTTGCAAATAAAATTAGAAATGAGTAAATAAAAAGAAAAACACAAATAGAAAGCGCCATGCTGACTGCTCAACTAAAATGGAAGTGGGGACGCCACATCTCAAGACTCCAAGATAACAGATGGACATCCAGAACAACTTCTTGGGACCCACGAGTAGGGAAGCCGAAGCAACGGGGGGCCAGGCGAAGTACAAGCTGAGAGGTCTTCTACATTCTCTCTTGTTCGTACCTGCTGGGATGATTCAGAGGTGGCAGTGCAGGTGCAGACGCGATGAGAAAAAATACTCTGAGAGGTCTTCTACTACGTCCTCTCTTGAAGTCGTAGGCTTCCTCGGCAAGAGTCATGTGAATGATTTTGCCTGTCAGGGTGACGCCGCATCGAAAGCTGCGTTGCCGACGATTCCACCATCTTGTCGTGGTCTTCGTCAGGGCTGGTCTGCGGTTTCCTCAGGGCTAGTTTAAAGATCATCCCTGAGGAAGAGCATGACAAGATGGTAACACAGCCTTCGACGCGGTGTCACCCGGACGGCCAAGATCCAAGGACATCAACTGATGTCACTCCAGTGTCTTTGATCGGCAGTTCCTCTGTTCGAGTCCCGACAGTGGCTGGTTTTTTGACACGAGCCAGATAGCTATGTCGAGTTCCGTCTCTGTCTGGAGGAGAATTCTAGCGGCCGACAGCTGTGATCGGTAGTTGTCCGTGGTTTCTTCGTTCAGTACCAGGTGAATGCCTTAGCCCTAACAAGTGGCCTGCTTCCCTTTCTTTGTCCTATCCTCAACCCTTACATACACATACACTTACACTAACATGCACTACACTACCACTCATGCCGGGAGACAGGTCGGGGCCTTAGATTTTGTCCCGGCTGGGTCGGTGTGCAGTCGCTGGTGGGAGATACCTGGTTGGGAAAACCCCGCTAGTCGACGGTAGGTCGGCGCCGGATCTCTCCATTCAGCGGGGAAAAGATCATCGCCACCTCCCGAGAAAAATACGCACTACACTTGCGAGACTAATGAACTAAGTAGTTGACGCGCCCGGAATCACTAACAATTAATCAGTCGAACACATAAAGTATCTTACCACATGTAAAATTTGAATTGATTTTATTCCGTATGTGCGTCAAATATGATAGGTTACGCCAGAACAAATATTTTGCTGCGCCGCCGCCAGGAGCGCGTATGTAACTTCATCTTTAAAGTGGATTAGAAGTTTTTTTAACACTCGAAGGTGATAGAGAGGTTCTTTCGCAGCTTATTTTTAACCATTAGCAAACATCTTTAACCATATAAAAAATGAAGGCTATGGGTTCGATTGGTCTGTTGAAAATGTTAGTAAAAGTAATAGGAACGAACAAATTAAAATAGTAGATGATAAATTTGCAGTACTTAAGGTATTTGTTCTTTTTGCAGAATAAATTCTGTTTTAATTTATCAACTGTTTCATTGTATGAATTTCACACTAGTTATTTTTATGATTCATTCTAATTAGAGGATTTATACCGATCCGATGGCCAAGGTCGCTAAGCCGGACGTTCCGTGGCGGTGTTGGACCGAAGGGTCGTGGGTTGGAATCCCGCCTCGGGCATGGTTGTGTGTGTTTCGTGATTGTGTGTGCTGTCTATGTGTATTGTGCTTGCGCGTCCCTTTTGGTTGGTGTCAGGAAGGGCATCCGGCCGTAAAACTTTCGCCAAATGCCTTTAAAAATGGAGTGTGTGAAAATTAATAAAATTGAGCCCACACCCATTAGCGCCGACCCCGTAGTAACGGGAAAAGGCAAAAGAAGAAGATTCTAATGAGAGGATTTATGTTTTTGAAATATGCTTAAAAAATAAATGAATTCCTAAAAGAGATGTATACTTTTGGGAAACATATCACTTACTTCGCTGTATACCAATGATTTACACAGAACTAAACGGCTGTATACGAATATTCTACTGAACGAAATTGAACTTTGAATCTATATATTTGAAATTATGCATCCTAGCTTGGTTCGGCATGCACCTTTATAACATTAAAGCAGTATATTGCTCGTAATTGTTTTATTGAAAATGCATTTGTAGAATTTATTAATATCTAATACATGAAAAACTATACATTGGTATTAGTTGATGTTTAAGAGAGCATCTACAAATATAATTCATAGACGTGAATACGTAATAGCAAATGATCACTTGCCGGAAACGAAAGTGTTACAACAATCTCAAAATGATAGAAACAAGAACAATAAAAAAGGCTTTCACAAACAACGACTATTTTATGAACTCCTCCTGCATGATACCTCCTAATACTATCACAAAGGCACTAAACACGTCATCTCGAAGCTCAGTGACCCTAAGAGGAAAGATACAACAGCAATCCCACCACAAAAGAAGAACAAATATTCCGTACACGTCAAAGCCGTTGGAAATGTACACCGACAATAGTACGTGGAAGAATACGGCTGGGAGACTCTGCCATCAAAAGATACGGAGGCGGCTTAGGAAGCAACAATGAGGAAACAAAAAGAAGCGGGAAAAAAAGAAGAAAGAAAACAAAAGACGGCGGTGGAGCGGAGTCGCAGTAGGCGTCTGCGTGCCCGCAGCAAAAGAGGAAAAACGTATTTTTAAAGGAGATTTGCATTCAATGGCTAGAAGAGTTTTATGCCAACTGAGACAAGTAAGCAGGCGCGGTGCATGACCTTACACCCGGCCGAGGTGACCCATATCTTTTGCTATTCCTTTCTCTCTCTCTCTCTCGCTCTCCCTCTCTCTCTCTCCCTCCCCCCCTTCCCTCTCTCTCTTTCTCTCTCTCTCTATCTGCCGGAGTTTCAGCCACTCTTCAGATTGAGATTCTACCTGTAGTTTGGTCTAAATGCCCTCCATGTCAATTTCTGTTTCTGCTCGTGCCTTTTCCACGTCCGATGTATATGTAATTTTTATTTTTAATTTCCCTCTGTATCGGTGACTCGCTTCAATCTCTCACACTTCTTGCTGCTGCCTGTGATTCAATCTTTGTGTGAGTAAATACTTCATCCCATTGTATTGTATTGTATTTGTCTCTCAGTTCCCATCTCTCTTTCTTTCTCTCTCTCTCTCTCTCTCTGTTTCTCTGTCGGAGCTTCGTTTCATAGATTGAGATTCAGCCTATAGTTCAGTCTATCTGTTCTCAATGTTAATTTTTGTTCCTGGTCCTGCCTTTTCGTTGTTCGAGGTGTATGTAGATCTGATTCTTAATTTCCGTCTCTCTCTCTGTGACTCGTTCTCATTCTGTCACACTTTTTGCTGCTGCCAGTGATTCAGTCTGTCTTTGTGTCTGTCAATACTTCCACCTTCTCTATTTCATTCGGTTGTATTGGTCGCCTTGTCTCTTAAATTCCGTCTCTCCCCCTCTCCTCTCTTTCTCTGTCACGATGATTCAGTCTCTCCCTCTGTAAGTGGTTCTGACCCTCTGTCATTGGGTCTGTCAGTGGTTCCATCTCTCTTTTGTGACGGTAAGTCTGTTCACCCTTCGCGTTTCCGTCTCTTACTTCTGCCGGTGACTCAGACGTTCTGTGCTTCTGTCTGTCTGTCGTCAGCATCATTCTGTCAGTGGTACTACCTGAACTTCCAGGCTGTGGATTTAACCTTTCTTCGATAGATGCAGGTTTCGTAATGTCTCTTACTTTTCTCTCCCACTCGATTACTCGCCGTCATTCTCTCTCATTCTTTTCTCTCTCACGACTTTGTCAGAAGTTAAAAAAGATACATTTTAACGGTATAAAACTTCTGGAACTTTTTTAAGTTACAGTAAAAACCAGTAAACTTTGTGGGAGACATTTGAGGAGAGGATTGGAAATATACTGCTTAATAGTAAAGCAAGTGACCCATCTCAGGATTTTCTCAGTAGATTAAAAAATACTGGACAAACAAGCGGATCGCGAAAAACTGCACACTTTCCCAAGAACATTGTAATCTTTATTATTTATGAAATAGATGTATTTATTTTTAATGCTTTAATATTGAATGACTATATCATAAGTTCTTTTTGACTAAATTATGACGTCTCTTCATTTTACTTCTGGAAGGAATGTTAACTTCTTCGACCAATTCGGTGAAATTGGGTTATGCCTGATTCCTCAACAACGTTCTTACTTTGATCTTTCTTGCTTGTCTACAATTTAACATTTATAGAACACTCTCTTCACCAAACGCTCCTACTTTTCTCTTTCTATCTTCCTCCTTGTCACCCTGTACGGTCTCCGTTTTCACTTCTCTTCCTCTCTTCGGATTCTCTTTTCCTCTCATCGCTACACTTCTGTCTTCCTTTCAAACTGACTCTTCAGAATTCCTCTTTATATTGTTTTTACTTTCTCGTTACCGAAAAACAGCGAATGTTCGGCAGAAAAAACTCTTATTACAGGTTCTGGTACCGAAAAAGTGAATAAATACAGTTGCTCAATCTAGGAAACAAAATCATTTAACGTGGTGTAGTCAGAATCCAGTTTTGTGGATTCTTGATGCCAAAAAATCAAATAAAGGCAAAACGTCTCTCCGAATGTCTCTCCTCTATCTCTCGTCTGTCTCTCTGTCGTCTCTGTCCGTCTGTCTCTCTGTCCGAACAACGCTAGCGGCTAAATCGTTCAGCCGATTTTCTCCAAAATTTATATTCTCCCATTTATCTGGCTGATGTCGTGAATGAATTCCGAAACCGATATTTAATTTTGGGGGGTACTTCACGTGAAGCTCCCGTGAAGCTCACGTGATTAAATTTTGTTGTTTTGATGGAATCAAGGACGTTTAAAAGATTGGTACAGATCGATGAAAACCATGATCTTTCAAAAATTGCAAAAGTTAAAATTTTTTTAGGAACATTCCTACAACTATAACATTAAAGTTAGAGATTTCTCTTAATGAAATGTGTTTCTTAAGGATAAATTTTGAAATAAGGTCAGGTACAGTTTTTCAAAAATTTGAGTACTTTTCTGGTTATTTTGAGTGAAATTGCGGGCGAGAAATTACGTGCTGTTTTTAACACCAGTATTTCTTCTCCTTTCTGTCTCTCACTATTTTTTCTCCGTCCCCCTTTTGATCTCCCTGGGTCTTTCTGTCTCGCTGTCTGTGACTGTCCCTGACGTTCTTTCCCTCTCTCATTTTCTCTCCTCTCTTTCTGTTTTTCTCCCTTTTTATCTATCTCTCATCCCCACTCATATTTTCCTTTTTCTTCTGTCCCCACTCATTTTTCTCATTTTCCTTCTCTTCCTCTGTCTCCTCTCTCTCTCTCTCACACACACACACACACACACACACACTCACATACATACTATTTTTCTTTCTTTCATTCTTTCTGGATCTCTCTTTTGATCTCCCTTTCTTTCTCACTCCCTGTGTGTGACTGTGGTTGTCTTTCTATTCTCTCTCCCCACCTTCGGTCTCTGTCTCCATCGCTCTCCCCTCTTTCTCTATTTTCTGTCTTGTTCTCCACACCCTCCCTCGAACACCTTTTTTTCTCTCCCCCTCTTTGTCAGTCCCCCAACTTGACTCAATTTTCTCCCTTTTTTGTCTTCTCTCTCTTTCTCTAACACACACAGACACTATCTTTCTTTCTTTCTCCGTCTCCCTTTTGATCTCCCTCTCTTTCTCATTTTCTGTCTGTGTTTGCCTTGTCTATCACCTGTCTTTGCCCTTCTCACTCTCTATCTGTGACTTGTTGTCCTCGTCTCTATCTTTGTCTCCCTCCCTCGGTCTCTCTCTCTCTCCTTTTCTGTTCTCTTGTCTATTTTTTGTTTTTTATTTTTTATTTAATAGGTAATTATAACACATTTATATATAATTTCAATTCTTTTGACTGTATGGGTAGGCTGAAGGCCTTTAAGCCATACCTACATCCTACTGCATTCTAAACTTTCGAATTCTGGCAATCACCCCTAATGGTCTCTTCGTCGCATCAAAGCCGCTGAAAGGAGACCATAAGGTACGGCTGAGGAAAAAAACCCTGAAGGGGGAAAACCTGCCTGGGAGTTTTGTCTTTCTGTCTACACCCTCTCCGTGACATTTCTCTCTCTCTCTGTCCCTCTTTCCCTTTCCACCCAGGCTCAATCATTCCCTCGAGGCTTTCCTGCTCTTCTCGTGCCTCCTCCCCTGGCGCTCCCATCGGCGTCGACGTCTCCCGGCCGGGGCGCGCGCGGGGGCGTGCCAGATGGGAGATACCCTCCGGTGGCTTCGCCCGCCCGCCGCGTGGGGCGCGGCCAGCGCATACCCGAGCGAGCGCCCGACCCCTCCACGCGGAAGTGCAGAGCGTGCGCGTGTGCGTGGCACGGGAGGCTGTGCATGCGGGAAGGCACTCGCGCGGTGTACGAAGCCTGCAAATAAGTGCTCCCTGCTGACGACGACGAGGAGTCAGGATTTTGAGGGAGGAATTGTCAACTGCTGGGGTTATTGGTTCCATGAGTGTCTACTTCGGTTTTTCTTTCTTGGCGCACGGGGGTTGTGTCAATAAAATGGAATATCTCACGGTGTTTTGCATCGTTCTCCGTTGTGCCGCCAGGAGTCGCATGGTCGCCAGCATTGCTCGATAGTGTCGCGATCATCCGACTTCTAGCGGCACAACCGAGAACGACGCGAAATACCGTGAGATATTCGATTCTATTGACACCCCACCGTGCGCCAAGAAAGAAAAACCGAAGTATGGTATAGGTTTTGTCACAGGAGGTGGCGATGTTCTACCTCCAGTGAAACGTGAGATTCAGCGTTGAGTAGCGGCTGAGGTGGCTCAGGGCGTGGATTGATGTCACTGCTGAGCCTCCGACCGGCAGGCTCTAGGGTTCGAGTCCCGATAATGGAAGGATTTTCGACACCAGCTACTAGAGATAGGTCGAGTTCTGTCGCTGTCTGGAGGAGAATTCTGCCTCCGTTTTCCAAGGTTTCTCCTATCAACACCAGGCGAATGACAGAGCATTGCCCTAACGGGGTGCAGACCGCGCGCGATCTTTCCTTCCTCTTCCTTCTTTTGTTCTATCCTCTTACACACACACACACACACACACTAACATGCACTACATCACCACACGTCAGGAGACCAGAGGGAAACTTACATTTTGTCCCGGCTGGAGCGGTGCCCCGCTAGTGGGAGATGCCAGGTTGGGGAAAATCCCGCTTACCGACCTGCAGGTCGACGCTGAATCTTGCATTTTTGAAAGTTTCTTAGAATTTTATGACCCGAATCTGAAAACAAATTATCAGTTCTCCATCAGGAGACCGAGACGCGTCTAATGACACCTCATATGTCTCGAATGGGGCTCGGGTAGTGGTGTAGCCGTGAGAGACGGAATCACATATCCTATTGCACGCACGCTAGAGTTACTCGAATACTGTATAGAGATATAAAGTCAGTGCTATTTTTATTAAATTGTTTTCTTCAGGGAAAAAGGAATCTTATTCTGCATCTAAATGCGAAACGTGAAGTGAAATAGGGACAAGAGATTATGCTTTGTATTAGAAAGGGACATTCCATGTCATTGTGCCTTATTTATCCGTCATTTTCTAGAACTTGACACATAGTTATTCGGATGTAGTTCCATACCTACAAGGGAATGGGCAATATCTTATCGCTTGAAATATACAGCGGTTCAGAAGATAAGGAAATAAATTCAGAAAATAAATAATTTTACCCCTTTATTTTTATCATTTGTATTTAATGGGACTGCATTAACAATTCAATCTCCGAATTGCATTTGATTGAATACCAATTGTTTATTATTTCAGAGAATTGAAACATTATTATAACAAGCAACGTTATTTCTATGAGTCCAGTGTGACAAATGCAGAGAAATAAAATGCTTTCTAGATTGGAAATATTTTTTAAAAAATCATTAGAAATTTGAAATATTAAAATATATAATGGGAGAAAGAAAAGAAATATTACATATGAGTTGATCAGCTTTCTACCTAGAAGGGAGAATAAATGGAACATATGTTTTAATACATTTTAATTTAATAGATATGTTTAATATTTTTTAATCTTTAGCGTCCGTAATTCTAAGAAATATTATTCCATTATATCATTCGTGTGCTGCAATAGTGGCACAACTCACAAATTCAGGTAAATGAATTTGAAGTGTTCCTCGTGAATTGAAATACATCTTTCTTGCATTCACAGTTCTGTCATGTGTTGGTGTAAATCTGTACTGTAATATACGCTGCTGGAAGATAGACAAATCTATTTCGGAGCGTGCATTAACTCAAATTTTATATTGATTTGAATTGTGCCACTATTGCAATCCGAGAGCGATATATTTGGAAATATTCTTTTTAATATAGGAATGTAAGAATTAATATATTTTTGATTTATTGTTCTGGCTTTAAAAGTAGTCGCATTTCGTACAATTATTTGTGAATAATATTGAATGATTTGACAAATTTGGTATCTCTTACATAATTTTTAAATTTTCAACGATTTCCGCGTTATTCTCAAGCATCAGTAATTGAGGTGATACTACAGAGTGTTTGTAAATTATTGACAATTCCTCGATATTTTTTCTGCTATTTAGTGCCATTTTAGTGTTAATTTATGTGTTCACTTCACGCCGAAGGCAAATAAGTCCCTCAACCTTTCCTCTGATGAAATTCCGGTGACATTTCACACCGACCAAAGCCCCGTCCGTGACCGATCTTTTACCAACCATCAACCAACTTCATCGCCTCCGCAAACCCGCTCTAGTTCAGAAAGCAAAAGCCGCTATTTGCATCCATTGCGAGCTCTCCGGGCAAAGGTCTTCACACCAGATCGTGCTGAGGGACTTAACTGCTCCTTTCTCTCGCCGAGAAAATAAAACAGGGCGATCAAATCGCTGTCGTCGTCTTTTATCTACCGACGATTACCGGACAAAACGAAACTCGAATCGATGATCTCTCCCGCCGATAGAAACACCAGACACTCCCCTCATTTGTATGTTTTGTTACAGGATGTGTCGTGTTTTGTTTGTTTTTTTTCTTGCCTTTCTACTGCTCCTGGGACCTACGAGACCTCGGGTCAGTGTAGAAAACAACGGAGTTGCGATGTTTTGGCGTGGTTATGTACGACAATTGATTTAAAGTACTATATTGTAGGTAATTGCGCTGTTGCGTTGTGTGTACACAATGATAGTCTTTTTGCAGCTTGATTGTAGGGGGGAGTATATGTTTGTCTTTCTTTCTTGAGCAACAGTTATAGAGAATGATCGTATTTTAAGGCCGTCCCGTTTTACAGCGATCAAGGTCATAGGAGCATCGCTGAGTTTGACCGTTCACTAAGTAAGAGGATGTAGAAACGTATGATTTATGAAAATCACGTAGCTGTTTTATACGGAACTGTTTAAATGTTCATATAAGTTGAGTAGTACCACCAAAAATAAATTAATTACACGTAATTACAGAAACCTATCACATAGCATTACAATCGTAAAATACTTTGATTTTGTACGTAGTAAGAAGATTTACAAATGGATTCATATACCTTTGTGAAGTCATCATTTGCAATAATAGTTGTTCTAGTTGAACTATTGAGTTCTCATAAAAGTCCCAAGCCACTGACATCGTTATTCACTTCCAAGTGAGATTCGTATAATAGAATCCCATTACGTATAATTTTTATGACCTTTCTTAACGACGTAAATTACTTCCTTAAATATTAGGTGCGCCTTTTTACAAAAAAAACAACAACAACAAAAACAAAAACAAAACTCGTGCAATTTCTACGAAAATTGTACCTACTAAGTACATTTCATATTGTGACTGATCACGTATTCTTATACGAGAAATTCTTTGCCCTTCACCCCAAGATATACGACTATTGACTTATGCAGTGTTCGACACTGGCAACATTAAACAACGTATCAGAATGACTAGCGTAGTAAATAGATCGGCCATTTTGACTGGAGGCAGCTCGATGAACAGGACGTTTTCGTCACAAGTGAAGGCGTAAGAACGGAAATCTGTTCCAATCTGTTTTAAAAATCACTTTTGAAAGGCTCTTAACAAGAGGTAATTATTCTATTTGTAATGATATTCATGATGATTCATTATTCATGAAATTACAACAAGAAATTTTTAATTTTTTTGCATGTGAAATATGTTAACACGTGTAGAAGCATTACGTTGATACGTTTTCTCTTCCACAGCCATTTTTCTTTTCGTTCCTTTACTTTTCCTTTATAAATAATTGTGTATTTGATATACCATCCTCCTAACTACCGCATCACCTGGTGACGAAAATGGTATAAAAGGGAATTCAACTGGAAGTGTGACCGGAAGTACCGAGCCTCATACGTTTCTGTAACACCAGGTGGCTCGGCGATCATTTCTACGAACATGGCTTGGATCCCGGAATTGCATTCTGCCAGCGAGAGCAAAAGCCGAACTACACCACAACGTGAAGATGGTAAGGACTACACCCGAAAGCAGTCATCCGAGAAGAGGAGCGGTCCAGGGACAACCAGAATTCTCCAAAGGAGTATTCGCCAACCACGCCATCCACTTCCTCGATGCACAAAGTAAGTTCTACGTTTTCCTTACATTCCGAAAAAAGTAGAGGTATTTATTAGGCGCAAGTGCCCGCTAAATTCTCAAAACCTCAGGAGCAGCAACCACGTGATTTGGTTGCTCCGCAGTCGACTCGCGCAATATATTTCTTTTGGGATCACCAGAGAGACAGAATATAATTCCGTTACAGTGCCCGCCACTTTGCCAAGGTCGCAGGCACCGCGTAGTATTTATAGCTCAGAAGGGGAGGGAGAAAAATATTCACTCAATGTTGGCGGCTGGTTCTAGAGAGAAAATCTGTACATTTCGGTAAGAAAGGTTCAATATTCTTATTGGTGAGAATAGCATGTTAAAAGCTATAATGTTGTACATTCTAGTCAAGGCAAATGTCCTGTAAATATTTCTTTTATTAAAATAAAAGAGAGTGTTATATGTCAGAGTAAATTGAGTATGAACTAGAAAAGTATAGAATTACAAACAATGTGTGTTCTTTTCATATTTTAACATTCGGAAAGCAAAAGTTGGTGAACTAAGCCAAAACTAATTTAACGAGCAATACAATTGTATCATTTCTTATTTGAAAAGATAGAGAAATGAGCGAGTAATAGATTATTTAAATGCTGCACGAGTAGAAATTGGTATAACAAATCTTGCAGCTAGTATGGCTAACCTTAGGAAGAATCCTTAGGGATAATATAAGTTTTTGAAAGTGTATATAAGTATCTATGTTATTTTCAAAAAGGTATTTCAATAATTTCATTGTGCTTAAGTATTTTTTAAATATTCTGGTCAGTGCATAATTGTGTGAGTTTCTATTTTTTCCTCTTTCTTTTCTTCTTCTTTCACAAACTGGTATTTTTGCGATTTCAAATTATAGCGTGTGTGTTGATTTTCCAATCTTGTCAACACAATTTTTTGTTTTAACCTTCTTCATCTACCATCATTATTTCACTGAGATCACCACTTAGTTTGTACAATTTTCTTTGTGGCCAAGTACAAATCTGGACCGTAAGTCATTGTGGGAGAATGCTAATCTCTCCGTAGCAAACCACTATATAGGTGAGAAGCCAGGTGGTATGATCATACAATACTCGTTTTAGTTGATACCGAAATATGAAAAAAATAGCGATTAGTTGTGATTCTAATTTCGTAACATACATCTAAGTGTGTATTTTAGAATGGTACTGCAGGTGTGCATAAAGCAGTACCAAAAAGTCATTCATCATATTTCTGCTCTAATTCTACTACTACATAATCTTTGTCCTGTTAAATAAATAATTGTACAATCGCCTGAGTAGCGTGTGATTGCAGAAAAGAAGAGACATCGTAGAAGTATTAAACGGATATCTGTTCGACCACTCTACCGCCCTATAATACTTACGTACTTGCAAAATCCTGAAAAATGCATCATCTATGGAACAGGTATTGGATCGATGCTATAGCGCATACAATGTTTGCTCTGCTCAAAGAAAATTCAAAGTATTTTTACACATAATTATTTATGCGGTACATACATTTTCATGAATGTACATTAGTAATAGTAGTAGTTCCTTAGGTCGTGGGCGACCTGTGGTTATCCATTTATGGATTTACTCAGCAGTGAAGGCTGCCACCAATTACACATTAGTTCTTTCTATTTTCCTGTTGGTGCTGCTACCATATTCCTCCAACTTCGCTCAATCCTGTCTCTCCGATGATTGAATTCCAATCTAGTCCTATTATTGTCTTAATTTCATCTGTCCATCTTGTTTCCCTCCTGCCCCTGCCTTTGCATCCGGAAATAGACCACAGCATTAGATCCTTCTCTAAGGAAACCTCTTTTCTCATCAGATGTCCGAAATATCGCAGTTTTAGACTGGTAGCCACAGCTACTAACGAAGACCTCGGTTGGATTTCCGTTAGAATAGATGTGTTTGTCCGCCTAGCAGTCCAGGGAACTCTATGCATCTTCCTCTACGACCACATTTCAAACGCTTCTAGTTTTCTTTTATCTACTTTCTTAAGTGTCCAACTTTCACAACTATAAAGCACAACCGGAAACACTATGGTTCGTGCTAATTGAACTTTGCATTGTTGCGAAATGTCTAAACTTTTGTGCTTTAGTAAATCATTATTAACAGACCTTTCAAGACCCTTAGAGTATTTGTTAGAGCAGTAACTTGGAAAAGAACAAAAGGCGTGTCCTAAAAAAACAACAAATTGTTATATTTCTCTCCACTTACGCTTCTTAACGAGTTTCCTATCAAAATAATCTGACGACCAATGTTGAAAAGACGACTTCCTTATTCCCAATACTCTAGCTACCACAAAGGGCCATTCAACATCCTTCATTCGACAGATTAAGTTTCTGGGTAGTTAAAAATTTCATGGTTGTAACTCCCATGATCGCCTGCCGCTTCGAAACTCGAGATGGGAATATTTACGACCCCTAATCTGAGCTTATTCGGAGGTCGCTGGCAGTTTGGTCTCGAGGGCAAGAGGACCTAAGGAAAATGGCGGCTCTCGTTTACGGCCGTGGCCTGCCGACCTGCTCACAAGCGCAAAGCCTTTTCCCTCGTTTAGGCGTTTCCTTAAAAGAAGCACCGCCGGTCTCTCATGTGACATCACGTGAGTGGGAGATCTGAAGTGCCTCTGACCGGACATCAAAAGGTCACGGGTTTTCTGCACTAGCTAATTAACTAGGTCAAATTTAGCCGCTGCCTAGAGGAGAACTTTTCAATTGCTTTGCAATCTCCTTTCAGGAATATCCACAAACTACTTCCAGGAATATCTATCACCCACGGTGGTGTTATCAGGATACCGAAATGCCTTTTCGATGAGTAGGTTTACTATTGTCTAAATGTGTTTCAACATGAATGTACAAATGGGATAGGGGAAATGTCTTCATGATCTTTAAGTAATACCCCTTCTTGGTTCACCTTTTGGACACAAGCCAAGAAATCGCTGTTTAATTAACCCAATGCAACCAGAAAGATTGTAGGTGAAAGCTACAGATTTTTGCACGAATGTGACTGGTAGACAGCGTCCGCGAAATATCGCTGATGTGAATAATGGCAAGCCAACTTTTTCAAACTACTTCTGAATATTTTTTGTCACATCGCATGCATTATATGATTTATATTTGAAATGGATCATTTTGACATTTGTTATAGGCAAACATTTTTTTGGGGGTTGTGGTGAAAAATAATTGGATCATTTGTTTCCTGTTTCTAAACCCAACATCAACAATCCAAAAATCTGCTTAATCTGAAATCAAAATCGGTGAATTTCTCCGAGGAAGAGAAAAACTATAACGTGCATTATATTAATAACTGATGTGATTTATAATTTTAAAAATTACAACAAACAATGCATGGTCTAAAACAATAGGATATAAAGTGCAGTAATATCTTGGTTTGAAAAAGTCAGTTAATTGTTTCTGACGAGAACGTCTGTCCTCAGAAACGAACTTACGCCAACGTCTCATTAATAACCATACTAACTTATATATTTAGACTAAATAATAAAATAATTCAGCCGAATCCGAAAAATGCATTAATCCGAGAAAGGTCCAGTCCCAATTTTCTCATATAAGAGGTATATGACTGTGATTTCGTAATTTGGCATCAAGGAGATCAATAATGTTTTGTCAATAACAAATGCAATGAGATAGAATTTATTCATCTTCTGCAAGTAGTAAATCGTGCGTTTGCGGTTGCAGCACGCCACACCACTCGTGCGCAAGACAACAAATGGCAGCCGAATGAAGTGAACGCAACCTCCCACAAGATTACAGGGGCACGCGAAAGGCATGGACCTTCCCAGAAAAACGGTCATCACGGGACTTATGCAGCTGCCATCTTCCAAAAAGACAATAAAACTCAAATAACAGTTCTTAAACTCGATGTTTTGGAAATATTTATTAATGTAACTATTGCAGGAAGTAGATCTCTAGCGTACTAATTATGTGTTGATGATAATTATGCGACGATTGGAATACTTCGGAATCAATAAACAGTGGAGGGAGCTCTATTTCCGTGCGTGGGTGCTGGAAACGAATAATGCGTGTTAGTTAAGATTACATTGAAGTACGGTACCTTAACGAGAAGTCAGTTTTATAAAAACCCAACTGATCCTTTGCATTTTGTAATTATAATGAACAAATTTGGTGAATTTGATTGCTGCATCACCAAAAGATCCTAAATCGATATTTTACATACTGATAATAAGAGAAAATAATTAGTACTGCCGTGAAAACGTTTAATCCGTAAAAATGATCTGGGTGTAAATGTTTTCTGGCAAGACCCGTAAGTTTTCATTAATGTCAAATTCTGTACTGAGTTTCCAAATTAAGACGTGGTGGCAGTGGTTGATCAATGAGGCAAGGGGTGCGAATCACGCCCCGCCATAAAAGACGTAGGTTTTGTTAGTTTAAGCAAAACAAGTTGCTGATGGGTTTGGAACAACTTCAGTTCATAATATACGTAAGAAACTAGGTGTTGAAAAATCATTTACTGGAACTCATGGTTATTAAACACACAATTTAGAACAGTGTAATTAGAACTTCACCAGCTACATAATATGCCAGTGTTGAAGTTGAGGCCGTACAAGGATAATGCATAAGTATATTTAATATTTTCGAATGATGTTCCGTGTAAATATGGGTTCAGTAGAGAAGCATTGGCAACTCAGTTGTTTTGATTACTTGTTGGTGTGGTAGCTCATCTTGAATACAGATTCTTAGAGAATATCACAGAATATTTTTCCCATTTTGACTATATTAGAAACTCGCGTTAAGAACTTAAGTATACTTGGATGACGCAGATAATACGACTTTTCACGGTCCGTAAGGGCCTAAATTGGAATCCTAGCCCGGGTAAATATTTTGGCGCTTGGAAACATTTTTTGCGGATTCACCTAGCATTATAATGCCTAGTTGGACCAACAAAATAGTACATTATGAAAGATGATATAATGATATGTAATGACGAGTGTGATATTACGATATGAGCGAGGAATGAGCGAGTATCTTCACACGAGTGTATTAATACCCATTACATCGAATTTCATACGGTACCTTTTCTAGGACATTTGTAAGTTAAACTTCTACATTAAATCGTTTCGAGGCAGTTGACACGAAGACTTTAGGCAAGGCCAGCTAACCGACAGCTCCCTAACCTACCCTCGCATGCTGTCGCAGGTGGCTGTGGTTACCATTCCGCCTGCGAGGGAGTACTGCACTAGTCAAAGAGGATCAAAGTACAATTAATTTTAAATAATATTCCACGAGAAATTACTACTAATAAAATTAAAACTTACAAGGATAAAATAATATCAAATGCTATTTTAATGTACACAATCGAACGAAAGCTTTTCTAGAACGATTCTCAATGATGAATGAAGTGTCAATACTTGTTAGTAATCTTCTCTGTGATTGGTCAAGAACCTGTATCATAATGAAATCTGTATCGAAATGGATATCATTATGCAACTGGTTCCAACCATCAAGTGACAGCATTATACAATGGGAGTAGAAAAATAATATTAAGTAACCTTTGCAAAGAATACGTCACAGTATATGCAGTTGTAGCACTACTAGTTTTATATCAAACGACAAAAATGTTTCTAATAAAGGCTGTTTGGTCTAAATGAGGTTTTAATGATTTAAGGCTGTTTGGTCACTATTGATAAGTGTAAAGTACTCATTGTGTCCTCATTGGAAAAATGTTTGCGAACTAGTAATACAAAGGAATTAATTGTACTCGCAAAAGTAATATTATTACGTAACCTTTACAAATAATACGGAAAAGCATTTGCGATTGTAGCACCACTAGTAATATTTCGAACGAAAAAGAAAATTATATATATTTATGACTGTTCGCTCCAAATTATTATTGATCCCCTATCTAAAGTACTCTTTGTGTCCTCATTGGAAACGTTTTTGCGAATTCGATTAGTATTATAATGCAACGAGTTGTACTCGTAAAAGTAATATTTGTTTCGTGACCTTTACAAATAATACGCCATAGTATTTGCTGTTGTAACACCAATCGTTCTATTTCAAACGAACATGAAAATTAAAAATATTTACGACAGTTCGGTCCAAAGTACCTGTTGATTCCCTGTCTGAAGCACTTTGCGTGTCCGTTCGTGCACGATGTTTCGAAAACCACGCGGCGAAATTTATTCACATTTTGCAAATAGCATCCCCCCCTTGATTCACGGTTGCATCACGGCGTATCCTTGCAATAAATCACGGTCAAATTAACCGCCGGCAACCACCCAGAAGATTGCAGAGGCAGCGCGAAGCCCCGCAAGAATTTCGCAGAAAATGGCCGGCACGCGAAATATGCACCCGGCCCCACGGCGCTCTCTCGTGCGCATGCGCGGAGGACAAAAGGCGCGCGCCCGCACGTCCGGAGGGGGGTGGGGAGGGGGAGGGGAGGGGTGCGCATGCGCGGTCGGGGTCGGAGGTCGGCGTCGTGGCCGGCGGTAATTTAATTACACCGACGGCCCTAATTAAAGAGCGACGCCGGTGACCCCTGCCGGCCGCTGGCGGCGCCACCGTCGCCCCCGCCGTGGCCGCCACCGCATCCGTTTGCGTCTCCGCCGCCCCCGACGCCCCCGACGCCGCCACGGCCCCCGCCGCCCCGCCGCCCCGCCGCCCCGCCGCCCCGCCGCCCCGTCGCCCCGTCGCCCTCGCCACCCCCGCCACCTCCATCGTCACCGCTGCTTGTGTTCGCTACCATCGCCTCCATTTCCTCCTCAGCCCCTGCCTTTCCTTCGCCGCCACAGCTTCCACCATCACTCCTCCCTCCTCTCCCGTCCGCTGCCTCTACCGCCGCCTCTGTCTCCACCGCCATCGCTTGCGTTTCCGCCTTCACCTCTGCCTTCACCTTCGCCGCCGCCACCACCACCATCACAGCTCCCTCTCCGCCGTCTCCTCCGCTGCCCCTGCCAACGCCATCGTCGTATCTGCCCGCCGCCACCGCCTTTCTTTCCAGCTCCGCCTTCGCAGTCACCAACACCGCCATCACCGTCTCCGTCACCGCTGCCTCCCTGTCACTGCTACCCAACACCACCGCCGCTCCCGTCTGCCACCGCCGACCTGTCTCTGCCCCCACAGCATTCGTTTGCATCTCCGCCGCCTTCACCATCCCCTACGCCTTCTCTCCCCCATTTCCGCTTTTGTCTCCCCCTCTGCCTTCACCACCACCACCACCTTCACCATGTCCCTGTCCCGCCCGCGGCCTCTATCGCCACCGCCATCGTCTCCATTTCAGCCTACGCCGCTGGAGTCGCCTCCGCCATCTTCTTCTCCGTAACAGACACCACCACCACCATCACCTACTCCCTGTCCCGTCCGCTGCCTTTGCCGCCGCCGTCGTCTGTCTCCTCCGCTATCGTCTCCACTTCCGCGTCTGCCACCGCCTTTGGCCCCACCGTCTTCAGTTGTAGTTCCGCCTCCACTGCCACCGCCTCCAACCTCACCGCCCCCGCCCCCCGCCGCTGCTATCCACCACCGGCGCCGTCTCCTCCGCCGCCACCTCCTGCTCCATCTCCGCCACCAACTCCAACACAGTCTTCGCCTTCGCATCCGTCTCCGCCTTTGCCTCCACCACCGCCTCCGCCACTGCCTCCGCCTCCTCCTTCAACTCAGTCTTCGCCTCGTCTCCGCCTCCAACACAGTCTACGCCACCGCCTCACAATCCATCTTCGCTTCCAGCACTGCCTCCGCCTCGACCTGCAACACAGACCTTCCTTCCACCTCCTCCTCCAACGCAGTCTTCGCCTCTTCACCACCGCCGGAGCCTCCGTCTTCGCTTCCAACTCTACCTCCTACGCCTACGTCTCCACAACCATTCCCTCCACCGCCCCGAAATCACCGCCACGTCCCTCATCGTCTCCGCCTCCGCCTCCGCCTCCGCCTCCCCTTGGCCAGAACTGCTGCACCAGACGAGACTCCCCGGACCTCATCTCCAGGGGAGCATTTTGCGAAAGTTGCGCGCTGCTCTGTTTTAAATAGGATTTATTACTAATTCTGCAATTAAGATTGACAACTTGCTGGCAGAATACATTTGCTTAACATTACAGAACTTTCCCCAGCTTACGTAAGGATTTTTCTTACTTAATGTGATTATACGTTAATGTTGTTATACACACGTACGAGTATAATCCCCTGTCTGTCAAACAATACAATCACCACTCACTGTCAAAACGAGGTTTAACATATTTCTGGACATGCCATTGAAATGCTTTATATCTACCGACATCCGGACAGGTATGATGTAAAGGGCTGTATATAGCTTGATTTAAAAACGTCATTCATCACATTATATTATAATCTGGCTCGTTCTACACAACGAAATATGGAGTGCTTTCATTATACATTTCGAGGAACTTTCAAATATTTTCGCATGTTTTGGAGTATTTGAGAGCTGGAATTTGAATTAACCGGATTCAGAAGGGTTGCAACTTTGTTTCCATCCATATTTAAACACACAATATACTGCAAATAAAAAACTTTCAAATATTGTCACATCTGTTTTGGAGTATTTGAGAGCTGGAATTTGAATTAACCGGATTCAGAAGGGTTGCAACTTTGTTTCCATCCATATTTAAACATACAATATACTGCAAATAAAACTCATGTTATAAATCATTGTTTTAATTTGTTCATGTGTGTAAATGTTCATATTGTTAATGTTCATGATAATTTGTAAAGTTTCTATATTAAGTAAAGTTCTGTAATGTTAAGTTAGTGAATTCTGCCACCAAGTTCTCAAACTTAATTGCAGAATTGGTAATAAGTGTAAAATCTAATCAAATTTGAATAATAGCTTCTTACTGGATCACAACTTCTAAAGACCAAGCTCTGAACTGCGCGTTATATCATACGGTCCCAATAATGTGCTCGAAATGGAGAAAAAATATTACATCGCTGGATGGGATTAATAGAGTGACTTAAATTTGTGCGATCGAATCGCGCAGAATATCAAAAGGTCAATTTAATTTTGAATAGAAATCGAGATTCTACTCGTTTCCATCACCCATGCTGTGGAATGGGAGGCCAGAATTGCTAACCCACAAATCGTGTAGTTGACTGTCAAGAGAGATATCATTTTGTAGATTACGGCCTAAGGAATGTAACATAGGGTGAGTTTTAAGGATACAGGTAATGGCGTTTTCAGAATATGCACCATAGAACATGTTCCAGTACTTCTTAAGTTCATTTCTAATGAAACAAAATGTTTTAATGAAATGTAAGGGTACCATGGCAGAAGGCTGTTCAAAATTTGTCTCCCTCTTACGTCAAATACTGTTTTTTTACTGTTCTTCTTCTTTTCCTCCCTCAGCCATTAGACTTATTGGTCTTCTGCGACTCGTTGATCACTGCATTTTTGGGGTCTACCAATGCTTATTTTCCCTCGAGGTGTGTAGAAGAGGAGTTGATTAGGTAAACGATTATTTTCCATCCTTAATACATTACCTTTCCATTCTCTCTATATTCTTCAATTTTGTCATTTTGTTTTTATTTTTTATTTTTACTAAATAAATTAAATTCATTTAATGCCTACTTATTTTGATGCGGCATTGCGTTTAGTAGGTATATCTTTATTACGATGTACATTCTTCCTATCGTGAGAAACTCGCCAGTAGGGAATGAATGATTTTGATAAATCAGTGATAGTGATGTTATGGTGCATTGATGTTGATGATGCAGTGAGATTATTAAAAAGCAAGGGAAACGCGAAAATCTCTAAAAAGAAATCTCGAAACGACTCCACTTTTTCAAACGCAAATTCAATGCCAACAGACCGAATCTTGAATTTCGTCGCCCTGATCAACGATCTGCACTCTGCACTTCAAGTTTTAGATGGGCAGAAAAAGGAGTAAAATAAAAAAATCACAAGCGTTCTCTTTGTGAAGATCATTATTTAATACAAGAGTAGCTTCCGATGGTAGGGCCTTTATCGTCTGTTATCTGCTGTTAGGAAGCCAGAAAATGACTACCTGTCTTTCTTACTAGTCGTTTACTTCCTTTCAATAAGCAGGTAACTGTCGATGATGGCTAGGTCATCGAAAGTTGCTCTCGTATTAAATAATAATGTTAATAATTATGTTAATGTTAATTAAATAATAATAATCAAGGCAACGCCTCTAATTATTTTATTTGAAATGGCGCCAGCGACAAATCAACAATAAACCAATAGCAGAAGTAGTATTGTTTCCAGAACAACAATAGATCTGCTCGTATTATAACTTACACGTATTTCTCTTTACTCTCGACACAGTATTCACGATGCCAGTTTGGAACGAAAATCCAAAATTCGAATTTTGAGTCTGTTCACGTCTCCCGCGAGGAAAATGTCACTTGAGCCGTCGTCGGCTCTTCTAACCGGTAGTTAAAAGTTTCGGCAAAGCGTACTCCATTATTTCTGTGTAGATTCTGTGAGGTCCACATGCGAATGACTGTCATTGAGCTGATTAACCTCGTAACTACGATTATATCAGTGGAGGTGTAATGTTTCGAGCACATCCTCTTCAAGTAACTTTTACTTCTCACAGCACCAATATTAAGGATCATCAAATGCTCATCAGGTGCATGTAGATTTGAATGCGTACTATTAGATTGCAATTAGAAGCGCCCTGGTGAATGCGTGTAATAATCAGATGACATTTAGCAGTTTGTCTCATTATAACATCATTTTTGATTAGGAAAACGAAAAATGTGAGTTAATGTCAGGTATGAAAAAAATCCGTAGAGTAAATTGTTGCCCGGAGCATTTCCGTGAAGAAATGTGCACCAAAAATGTGAATTCACCAAAAGGTATGGTATGTTATCTTTTGCTATCTTGTTTCAACATAAACATGTCACACATACGTCATTTACTGACGATATGATATTTGATCAGAAATAGAACGACATATATTATACCGTTTATCGAGTTGTATCAACGTCAAAATTTCGATGTCATTTCGTCTGTTTAAGACGTTAAATTTGAACCTTTCGTATATTACTTCGTGTATGTTATAAGACTATTAATATCCACATCTTAATTACATTTTCACAACGAATATGTAACCATTTCTTGTATAATAAAAAAATCAGTGGCTGTTTTAAGTTTGAAAACCACGAATTCTAAACAAGAAATATAAATCATAAAATCTTTATTTTAATGTTCGTATAAATATGTATTTTGCTACCTATCATTTTATTTTTGTCATTTTTCCCAGGACAAAGTTTGTAACAGATCACAGACGGAATTAACAACTTCGTTTTGGCCAACTATGAGTAAGTAAGTGGCTGTTTGAGCGAGGAGTATCATGAACTATAATGGTTTGTCTTTGTCTTCACTGTTCTTGAAAAGGAGCACTTAATGACTGCATATCAGAATCCAATACATTACACTGCACAGAACTGTATCTACCGTTTAGGATATTTTGTTCACATTTATTAATATGGTAGGAAATGGTGTGGTATTTACGATGCTTCTATCATCGAAATCAATATTAGATGTTGGCTCTCCATCGTAACTGTTTATTGTGGCATAAAGCATAAAGCATTTTCTTTCACTCCAGTTTGTTTCATAATATTATTTGTAATAGATTCCATTTATTTAATTTAATGTTCATTTGTAATTTTTAAAAATTATATGTCCATTTCACATTTTATATTTCTTTAAAATCCAATTCCTGACAATATTCTGTAAAATGTTTTTAATTCTTTAAATTTTTTAAAATATTTGTAATTTAGATAATTTAGATATATTATTATTATTTCTATTATTATTTTTGTAGCACTGAAGATGGCCGGAATGCGGCCGAAAAAGCTTTATGCCACAATAAACAGTTACGATGGAGAGCCAACATCTAATATTGATTTCGATTTATTAATATGTAACAAGTAATGAATATTTTTGTTACTATCGTTTCCTCGCAGCTTGGATTGGAATCGCAGCTTGGATAAACATTTTTGTTTTGTAGAAAGATATTTACGGGTTCAAATCGCGTAATCTCTACAAACAAAGTGAGAAAGTACATGCTGCTGTGGCATCACCAGTTTCATTTCGTAGCACGTTTCAAGACCTTTCTCGGTATGCACAGGTCGCAAGATAACGCGTGTGTTAATCCTCCACTGCTGAAGAGCCTGCCCATATGATTAGCTAGCGGATTCGTGAAGTGCTTGCAGCATCTAAGCACCTGAATTGAAATCGCAACTTACATAAACATTTTTGTCGGTTAGACAGTCAGTTGCGGGTTGAAATCGCGTTGTCACAGAAAGTAATCGCTGCAAACAATGCGAGAAAGTACATGCTGCTGTGGCACCACCAGTTTCATTTTGTAGCACACTTCTAGTAGTCTGGGGCCACTCGTAAGATAACGTCTCTATTAATCCTTCACTGCAAAGTAGCCAGTTAGCGGGCTCTCAGAATCTATGTACCTGAGTAGGAATCCCAGTTTGGATAAAAATTTTTGTCCGGTAGAAAGACAGTTGTAGGTCCAAATCGCGTTGTAACAGAAAGTAATCGCTACAAGCAATGCGAGAAAGTACATGCTGCTGTGGCCCCGCCAGTTTCATTTGGTAGCCCGCTTCTAGTCCTTTTTCGGCATGCACAGATGGCAAGATAACGCCTGTGTTGATCCTGCGCCGCAAAGTAGCCCGCGCGTGTCAGAGTCGCGAAGCGGGAGCCGCGGAACCGGGAGACTTCTCGTCGGAACGAATCCCGATTCGTTCCTCGCACGCGCCGCGCCCGTCGCCTGTCACTCGCGCGCCGCCTCCGCCGGATTAAGAGTTCTGGATCTGCGCCCGACTCGCAACTGGCACGCCGACGGGCTGCAGTCGCCTTCACGCGGAAAGGGCTGCGGTGGAATGCTGTTGGCGAAGGTAGTTTTTCTTTTGTGTTATTTAACGTCGGATCGACTACTAGGTATATAACTAAATATATTATACTAGCTGAACCCGTGCGATTACATCGCACTAAAGGGATGCTTTCCGCTTCCAGCCACATGTAGAAATACACGTTGGCCACGTGGGTAATACCGCGTGCAAAGGCTTCTTGCCAGCTGGCGTATGCTAGACGAATTACATAAATCCGTAGATATCACATAAAAGATATATAAGAACATACACAAAATTTTACATTGAACACTTACAACACAATTGATAAATAGTCGCACACATGTTTGTCTTAACGGAACGCACAACGGATTTCCGCTTCCCGCCGCTTCGATTCACATGCGACAACCACGTGAGTTCTCCTGTGGCGGATGGTGTGCGCATAACCGCCATCTTGACAGGCAGCGCGCGGAGGGCACGCTAACTATCCCAGCCGCAAAGTTCAAACAACAAAAGTTTCCTAGCATTTTATTAATAACGAAAAGCTTCGTGATTTGCAATATTTAATGACCTCCATTTCTGATTTTTTTATCTTTTTTTTTGGTACCTCATTTGTTAAAATCCGTTCACTATGAGCCGAGTAGGAGGGACAACAAATTCACGGTTTTAACGAAAATAGTATATATGATATATTTATTATGTCCTGCTAATGAGCTTTCGCTCGGTGGCAGGGTTTATACAGATCATGTAAAGATACAAATATAACTTAAAAATACATATTAAAGGAAAACTACAACTAATTAAGAAATAAAACACACACTAACATTTAACGTCACACGCAGTTCCCTAGGCGATTCCGGAAGCAACGCACACTAGGGGGAAAAGTCGCTAGTGTTGCAGCAAGTAGATTGTTCCAGTCAGTTATTGTCGGGTTTGCAAAAGAGTATTTACCTACATCGGTTTTTTGATTCCTATATTTAATTTTGTGTGGATGGTCTCCTCTTCCCAAATATTGATCGTGCCCTATCCTAGTTCTAATGTCGTTTAACGCTTTACATTCAGTGTACGGTTTGAAAAGATTTACTAGCCTAGCTATCTTTCGACGTTTCCCTAGGTGTTCCCACATCTCAGTCTGATCATTGTTGTTACCTATAAGTTTTATCGCTCTCTTTTGGATACGGTCTAACAAGTTATTCGCGAACACTATTGGAAGATTTTTTTATAACACTTTTATTTATCTAGATGGAATACATCGTTTAGTGTAATCACTTTTCAGATGTTTTGTTTTGACTTATACTAGTTAAAATATCTAAGCTAACTTATTGTAAACATTGAAGAGAATACTGTAGGGGAGAACCTCGAAGTTAATGGTTGGCTAAGATTTACTGTTGGAAGGAACGTTATGACATGATGATGACACGATATGGTGATGAGAGGGGTGAAAGGGCGAACGCGTACAACCATGCCCGAGGCGGGACTCGAACCCGCGACCCCTCGATCCAAGAACCCTACGACACTACTGCCTTAGTGATCTCGGCCACGGGGCTGACATTTATTTTCTTTATTAATTAAATTTAAACTAGTTTATAAACTTCTTTTTTGCTGATACATATTATTTCTTGATATTTCCTTCGATACGGAAGGTACAAAGGGGAGCAAGGTGTTTCGGGAAGCAAAAAAGATAAAAATTTGTGGGGCATTGGTTGGCATCCTATGCACAGGGCATTCGTTTGCATAAAAAAAGGGCGTAATTTGTTCTTGTTCTTATTTAAGGTCGAATCAACTGTTAGATCATTAGCGGCCACTATTGGATTGAACGCTATAGTATGAGGATGAAACGATATGGTGATGATAGGGGGTGAAAATACAACCATGCCCGAGGCGGGACTCGAACCCGCGACCCCTCGGTCCGAGATCACTACGGCACTACTGCTTTAGCGATCTCGGCCTTGGGGCCGAAAGGTAGGCTTTGTTGCAGAAGATTTGCTGGAATTTAAATTTGAATGTAAATTACCGACTTATGTGGCTCAGGGCATTTACTGATGTCACTGAAGTGCCTCTGACCGGGATTCTAGGGTTGTACTTCCTACGGTAGCAGGGTTTTCCACATCACCTTTAATATAGCTAGGTTTAATTGAGTACCAGTCAGGAAGAGAATTCTAGCGGCCGGCTGCTCTGATCGGTAGTTTTCCGTGGTTTCTCCGATCAACCCGTGCGAATGCCGGAGCAGTACACAAAAAAACGGGCTATGGACCGTGCGCGATCTTTTCTTCCTCTTCCTTATCCTCTCGTTACTTCTTACCACTATCACTAGGGTCATTAGCCCTGTAAATGTAGTTCATGTTTTTGTCAGGCGTATGGTCTTTGTCAGCCGCAAGTTTGAAGTCTGGACAAGCCTTTTCGGCCTAGACAAACCTAACCCACATTTCTTCATTAAAATATAGACTCCACATTTGCGGTTTTGACATTCGCGAGGTTTTTTGGGAACCTAACTCTCGCGAATGTTGAGAGATTACTGTAGTTTAGTGTTCAGTGTTCCGAGTTCCGGGAGTCCGTGGCACGAGTGCCGCGACGAAATCGCCCCTCCACGCAGTTCATCACTCCGCCATCAGAGACAACGCCATCTCTATTGTAAAACAGCGGGGTTTCTACTGACAGTATTCTTTCCCGATGCTAGTTGCACAGACAAGCTCGTGGCGTGCTACGGTGCCACGAAGCGTGCCACAGCCACCAGTAGGAGACCCTGATACCTTTTTCGGATTCGGATTGTATAACGGTCAGCGTATCGGATTGTTGTACCCAAGATTGCGGGATCAAACCCGATCGAAGCCGTGGATTTTTAAGGGCGAAAAAATCCTTCGTACGTCTTCCTTAGGAGGGGAAGTAAAGCCGGCTGTCCCATGTAGTGGATTTACTGCATGTAAAAGATCGTCAAGCCTAAATGACGCCTCTGAGCTAAATTCAAATCGCCTGTTTCGTCGCCCGAGATAATACCTTCTTTCTCCGCTAGGTGAAAGGAGCGTAGCGAAATTTGCGTTGTCATACGGAAGAGCAGGCCTCATGGCTCGAGACTCGCCACGGAAAATAAGGCATTAACTTAACACCGCTGCTGTAGTTCCATTGGCGCTCCTGTCGCCCGTTGTCGGAGAGCGCGGTCGAGCGGAGATGGAGCGCAGCGCTTCCGCGAAGATGCCTCTGGCCGCCAGGTGCGCCCCCGTCGGCACGCACGCGCCGCGATAACACCGCGCTCACGTGCGCGTGCGCCGCTTCCTGTTCCCACGTGCCGGCGAGCGCGCGCCCGGAATCCGCGGGGCGGGATGCGTGACACAAACGCACGCGTGACCGCTTCGACAGATTCAAGTCGATAAGAGAAGGAAAACAGGAGCCACAATGAATGGAAATGAAGCAAAGGAGTGAGACAGGGGAGAAGGAGGAAACTGTTCATTATTATGTTTCCCGATTGCTATGGGCAATGCTTTTGCAATCAACGCTCCAATGCTGTCGATTGCTGTAGTGAATTTTCCCGTAAGACAATTCACGCTCGTACGTGACGGCGGAACAGCCATCACTAGTCGCCGCGAACGATAACAGGTTAAAAGGAACCAGGATGAATGGAAATAGATGAAGGAAGGAATGTGAAGAGGGAGAAGAAGAAAACCATTCGTTATTATTTGTTTCCAGATGCATCATCAATGGTCATTGCTGTTCCAGTGCAATCGAATGCTGGGAGGAATTGTCTCGTATGACATTTCTGACAAAGCACGCCCGTTCGCGTCCGGAATCCGCACACGGGGTTCCGCAGGGTGAAATGCGCGACACGTGCGCACGCGTGACCTCTTCGACAAATGGACGTTGATTAGAGAAAGGAAAAGTGAGCCAGAATGAGTGGAAATGAATAAAGCAAAGGAATGTGAGGGGGGATGAAGGAAGCGATTCATTGAAATGTGAATTCAGATAAATATGAAACCAGAATGAATGGAAATGGAATGTGAAGACGGAGAAGAAGAAAAACATTGCTTATTATTTACTTCCAGATGCATCAATGCTATGGTCATTGCTATTCCAATGCAGTCGAATGCTGTGTTGAATTGTCCCGTAGGGCAATTCGCCGCAGTTGGTACGTGACAGCGGATCGGTCATTGAACAGTCGCCGCCAACCCACACTCGTTCGCGCCCGGAATGCACAGACAGGGTTCCGCAAGGCAAGCGTGACACGTACGTACGAGTCGCACGCGTGACCGCTTTGGCAGATTGACGATGATAAGAGAAGGAAAAACGGAACCAGGACGAATGGAAGTGAATGAAGCAAAGGAATGCGGGGAGGGAGAAGAAGAAAACCACTCGTTACTATTTGTTTCCAGATGCACCAATGCTAAGGTCATTGCTATTCCAATGCAGTCGATTCTTCTTCTTCTGTCAGCTCTCCGAGACTTACAGTTTCGCCATAAATTATTTTATTGCGGCTGCCCAATCTCTTCGGTCTTCAGCTTCTCTGCTCTGTCGTTTCACTCATAGGGTCCTCAGATCTTCTTGCACCTCATCATTCCATCTTAACCTCGCCCTGCTTCTACTCCTCCTACCGGCCCTGCTCCTTATATATATATATATATATATATATATATATATATATATATTCTTTACTGACCTCTCTTCCTTCATTCTTACTATATATTTGCAATCCATTCCGACCTTATCTCGATGCAGGTAACTATGTTAGATGTTTTATATTGTTCGTCCAACTCTGCATTCGTTCTTCTCCTTCACATTTCATTTTCTTTAGCCGCTCCAAATATTCTGCGTAAGAGTTTCCTTTCCCTTATTGCCAGGTTATTTTCCATTTTCTTCGTGAGGGTCAAAGCTTCAGAACCATATAATATTACAAAATCGAAATCAATATTAGATGTAGGCTCCCCATCGTAACTGTTTATTTTGGCATAAAGATTTTTCGGCCGCATTGCGGCCATCTTCAGTGCTACAAAATAATAATAATAATAATAATAATAATAATAATAATAATAATAATAATATATCTAAATTACAAAAAAATTTAAAAATTTTAAAGAATTAAAAACTTTTTACAGAATATTGTCAAGAATTGGATTTTAAAGAAATGTAAAATGTGAAATGGACATATAAATTTTTTAAAAAATGACAAATGAAAATTAAATAAAATAAATGGAATCTATTACAAATAATATTATGAAGCAAACTGGAGTGAAATAAAACTGGAAAAGTATAATATAAAATGTGTAGATGGAAACATAATTTTGAAAAACAAATGTACATTTTGAAGAGAGGTGAAAATAGAAAATGAATAAATCTGTAACTAAATAAATAAATGAATTAATAAATTTAGGTGAGCAAACTGATATACCTCTTAGAGGCGGCTGTGGGCCTCAGTCCAGACAAGACAGCGAAGGGCGAAGGCATTATACGCTATTTAAAGGAAACGTTCAATGGAGGTAGGGGAGAACGCGGGTTTTTTTCTAGGAAATGGCCATTGCGGGAAAGGCCCAGGCGGGTGGCGGAAAAGAGGCAGGCAGAGGGGTTAATGTGCTTTGGAAGCGGCCAGTTTCAGAAGAGGGGAGAGAGAAGGAATCTGTTCATTCAAAATAGCGTGTTGGGGATTGTTTAATAAATTATTAATGTGTATTGCTTCTAGTTTAAGTCTGTGTGTGTATCTGTTTTCAATTTCTAAAATTTTGACGTCAGTGTCTGCATTGAACGAGTGTCCTTGTTAAATATTGATTTCGATGATAGCATCGTAAATGCCACACCATTTCCTACTACAATATTACAAGTTTAATGACAATATTGTACAATTTTAATTTTGCTGCCTTTGAGATCAATGCAATCAAATGCTGTGGTGAATTGTCCCATATGACAATTCCCGCTCGTACGTAACGCCAAAACGGCTGTAGATTGTCGCCGCAAATCAACGCCCGTTCGCGCCTGGAATCCGCAGGGATGAATGCGTGACACACAATGCAGGGCTCGCACGCGTGACCACTTCGACAGATTGACGGTTTAAAAAAGGAATAATGTGCCTCAATACGTTGTTACGATTTTCTTCCAGTTTCTGTCTCTTCGAGCCGTGGATTTTTGAAAAGCATATCAAATTTATTCATGTGATCGATATTTAAGTGCAGAAACAATAAAAAATTAAACTATAATAACAAGCAATAGAATGTAATCCACACGAGAAAAGAAGTATGGGAAAACCGATGAGATGATGAGATCGGAACAGTCCTCAAACCTTATCCTGGCAAGACAGAAGAAAAAGGAGAAACGATATAAAATTAATTTTGATAAGTATTCACTCACGTTTTCTCACCCAATTAATTTAATATTTCTTGTATTTCTTACTTATGCCTTATGGTTTCTTTAATCTCCAATCGTAGTCACAATATTAGTCAAACGTGCAACACCAACGCATTTCTTTCGGCAGTTTAAGCCCTTAAACGTTTTCCGTCCCATCTCAAACAGTCAACAGTTTCAGGTACTTACGTATACAGTAACCAGAGATGATACACGAAAACACTCACGTTCCTCTTTTAACCTTTTATAGTATTTTGTTTCTTCAAAAACCTCTCTGACGCGGCAATCCTCCAATATCATGTTTTCTTAAATTACTCATTTCCTCGACAGAAGAAGAAAAAAAAATATTTCCTTGGAACGAAATTTGTAAGAAGAACGCTGAAACTTGCCAGCAACCCGAGACGCAGTTGCCGACACTCAACTATCATCGTAAATCTGCCCCTCATTAGAGTTCTCCTTGAGAGCCCGTCTCCAGTTGCACGTGGACACGTGAAGCAAAACGGAAACTACGACGACAGGTGGACGACAGTTTTGTGAGCGCCTCAAGGGACGAGAAAGCAGGGGTGCCATCTTTTGGAAGTAAACTTTACCCGAGGCTCTTGTTGACGCGTTTCGAGGATTAATTTTATCCTAGCAATTCCGAGGAATAACAGGTCGCATGGTTTACCAAAGAGGGGATGCGAGGCCCACAGCTCAAGTTTTGATTTTATTCATGTTCTTTACGATTTTGATAAATTTAATAAATTGGTATAACTGATATGTGTGCTTGTGCATTCATTTAAGCAAACATGATTCAGTATCTGGATATGGATATACGAAAATTATTTTCTTGCTTCAATATTATCAAAATATTGTCAATTTTTGTATTTAATAAGAAAGCTTTTCACATTTTTATGTGATATCAAGATGGAATCTCTGTGTGTTTTCTAAAATGTTCTCATTATTTGTATTTAAAGACAAAACATTTTGATGTAAAATTAATTCCAATGTACCTTCGTAACGTAGTAATGTACTGTTATGTGTTATGTCTTGGTCTGATAAGAACAAAAATGTTATAAACATTATTTAAATAATATCTTGAATGAAATATACTACAGTGCTACGATTGGCATTTGGTGAGAAGACAGGAATTTTTCGGATTTATCGTCTGCTTCGTGCAGCTTCAATAACTGTGTAATGAAGCCACTACTACTACAAAACTAAAAGTGGGTACTTTCATGTTGATGTTTTGTGCTATGGAACTACGCAAGGAAATAAAACAAATAAAAACAAGAGCAGAACTGATTGGCTCAACTTTCCTCGGGCACAAAGTGTTTAATACAGGATAAAGCATTGATAGGTGAACTTTAAAAAAAACTAAATTTATTTAATTATCACATAATTATGTTATGCCAGAAAGATGGTATAGTAATTTACAGCGTTTCACTATCGCAGTTGCCTTCAAAATCCCCCAAAAAGTTTTGGGGGAGGAAAATGTGTAGAATTGTTTTGGAAGAATACAATTATAAATACTGCTAATTGATTAACTTTGTAAAGATAAATAGTCATTGGTTACCTCTACAGCTTCCTTAAAAGTACCCAAAACGCATTTTAGAGGCTACATCATCTCATAAAAACATTTATACCTTAATTCTCGTAGAATGTTCTCAAAAGATCCCGAAAAATCATTTACACCAAATGGTAGACCAGTTAAAGTCTGAGCCAGGAATGACGATGCACGCAGCTTATGTACTCTTTGAATGAGATCATAAAAAAGATTGACATTTTCAAAGTAAAAATAATATTAATTTTCTTAGAATAAATTCTAAAGTGATACATTCGGCATGGATTAATTGTAGTAGTGAAATAAAATTTGCATCATTTAGATAGTTATTCTTTAATATTTCACTAGAAAACAATGTGGTTCCTGAATTTGCCAAGATAAATGAAATACATTTTAGGCTGAATAATCGCAGAATGAAAATAATGAAAAATATTAATGCAGTGAAAAAGGAGACATCGAAAAAACCGAAAGAGTTGGTAGCCTTGCTCTCAAGGGCCCGCGTAGTTTCTCCAGTTGGTGCAAGCGTTGAAGGCACATACGTCACCGCCAGGTGTGGGTGTAGAGGAAAGAGGTTGGGACAGGTCGCAAGAGAGCACTACTTGCTCATCTCGAGAGCTTGTTAGCGCGCACAGCTTTCTTCTTAAGCTCTTTGATCGAAGGAATGGGATGGAGATGTCACGAGGACTGTCTGTGGAGAGGGAAAACGAATGACGGAAAGAAGTGTTCGGAGAAGAAGAACTGGCGCTTTATTGAAAACGTTACGAATGTGTGAAGCGATTCGCTATGAAGTATTACACATATACAGGATGTCCGGAGAGGAAACGTCGAAACTTCGGAAATAAGCTCTTGAGACAATTCTAAGCATATTTTGTCTAATAATCTACGTGGATATTCCCTGAGGTTCCGTCCCCAAACAGCGTTCTTTCCTGCTTAGTTATAACGAGTTCGTAGAAAGTTTGTTCGAGATGTTGTGTTTCTTCTTCCTCTCATTTCACTATTGCCCCTTTATCATTCTATCACATCATATTTATCCCCTGTTCATCAATGGACATTGCAAATAAAGCGACACGGCCTGGAGTAATAATAAAGTTGCCTTCTTAAGCGTGTGTTATTCAAATCTGCGAGTGCACCGGCTTGTCGCAATTCATTTAGCGTCTGCTTCCGAGTGACGTGCTCGCTTGGCTCAAAAGCAGTAAATAAAAGCGCAAAGCAGGGTAATAGATCATTAACTGTGAAACGGGAGGGATGTTTAAGAATCTAGACACAAGAGATATATTTCTCTAGTCGGAAATTTGTCGATGTTGACTGTCAAGGAGAACAAATTTTGAAGCCTCATGACAAAACAGATTCTTTATTGTCAGATGTAAAAATGAGTCACAGATAGGTTGATGTAATTAGATTCTCTTGTTATAACCAATATGAAAGATATACAGAAAAATACAGAATATATTGCTATAATAAAATCACTAAAATACCTGATGTACACCGTCATGCAAATAATCTTAAAATGATTTTAATTATTGCTTAGTAGTTTATTTTTTCTTGATCTGCAATTATTGTTTTAAGAAGTTTCTTAACAAAAACACGTTATAAAGAACATCGAGGGTCATCAAGGAAGGAACTTTTAATTAATATATTAATATTTTGTTGCTAACATTTCTATTTCCAACATAATAGTTTGCACTTTAAAGTGTGTATTTAAGCTGAAAATGTTGTAGGAAACATATAAATATAATTTCAAATTATGGAAGATGTGGATTTTGACTATGACAAATTTTAATTCTGGAAAAGGGATTTTAAATTTTGCCAAAATTAATATTCTAGAAGGTCAGGAATGAAGAGAGGATTAAAATTGTTCTGATAATTTTGGTATCCAGTATTTTAAGACTCAATAGAAAGTTCTTTATTGATTTGATTTTATCCAATTAACCATGGAGATTGGATGGGCGTAAAACTATTTCGTTTTACTTTAAAGTATTAATGATCGAACAAAAGCTTTCAGCATATTAATAAATTTTATAATCAATATTTCGCTTGCAATGCTGTTTAAGTATTCGAAATGACAGTAAACGCCTTCTTGTAGAACTTATAGAAGACAGTAGTGAATTCAAGAAATGCTTAGTAAGATGAATAGAGTTACGCTAAAATAAATATGTTTGCCTAATGTGTTTAAAAACATTAAATTACTGTTAAACGTCCATCAAAGAACAAGGAAATCACTCCTAAATTTCTCATTTCGTATGAAATACATCAAGATACTTCGTATTTTCACGTCTTCTTCTTAATATTGTCATTGAAATCTCATGTAGCAATTTATTCATCTTGATTTGTGAAAGAACGTCACTAATGAGGTGTCATATCAAACGTTCAACCCTTCAGAGATAAATTTTCACTCCTTGTAGCACTTAACGTCTAAAATAGAACATGATGCGACGATAATGGTTACACACAACTGCTTTTCATCGCTTGACATATGGTCTCTCTTCAAAGTGTTATTGCTGTTTGCTGAACTGCGATGGAATCCTCGAAAGCAATCAAAAAGATGTCCTGGAAATATTGGCACATTTTTCTTCCTGCTCTTCTGGCCGAGGAATCTGTACTTCAAAGGACACGCGGTACCTTGGCGCAGTGAATTATTGTCACCCTTAATGAACAATTTGTGCCTTTGATTAATATCCCATTCAGAAGATACGTCTGCAAACATTTAATCCCGAAACATCGGAGCGAAAACAATATTAACCTAATTGAATATGTAAGAATACGCTTGAAAAATGTCCCGTTTGAAACAAAAAAGTAATAAAACTCGTTCTCTCTTTTTCGCTTGTGGGTTTTGACAGGTCATTTATGAAATCCGAAACCCCGGTCTCCACACGCTTGGTGGAACTTTAATAGTTATAATGAGCGATTTTTAATTTTTACGTCCGCGCACCACTCAGATTCATCTTCTCATTACTACTGTCGGTTTGGTTTTCCTTACGTCTGATTTATCGCTCCTGGAAGTGTTTGTATTTGATACCCTTCTAATAGATGACTGCTGTGGGGCAAATTCTCTGCTCGTTTGCTTTCATTCTCCTGCGCAAGGAACATCGCATCTGATAAGAAACTCAGCTGCGAGTCTGATTTATGGGCGATGGTGGTGCTACCTAGCGCAGATGAAAGTCGATATTAACCTCGCAATCGTGCCACTGTTCGCTAGTGACTTTCGGTGAGACTATTAAAGCAACGCGGACGTTTTGGAATGTCAGAGTCACCATAGGGCTTGTTACATTTTATGTCATTCATCATCTTGTATGCATTATTGTCGTTTGTCATTATCGCCGGTTTTTTGTATATCTATTTGCCGTGTTTGTCATTTCGCATCTTATGTTGGCCATTTTTTTTGCTCTTTTATTTCTTGTGTGAATTGATGGATGACCTGTTTATTTAAATGAGAGGTATGTCGGAAATTGTATCTGATTTGCGGAATTTATTTATTTATTTTCGCTTTGGATCTATTTCAAAATAATGTTTTTCGGCTAGGAATATTTTTTAGTAATATAGACGTCTTTTAGTTTTATTGCATGTGTTCATAGTTGCGTTTACCTCATGTGTTCATAGTTCAAGATGGTAAGTTAAATAATTTACCCTTTTTGAAAGAAATATAATTGAATTTAATGTAGATTGTTAAGTACTGAAGTTTTTTGTGGTGAATGAATGCACAAATTGATTTGATACATTCCTTCTGCCAAGATAACGAACTTACCAAGCGTTTGACAATATAATTTCTAACGCTACAATTAATTTTTGTGAATTGAGAATCATGAAATAACTGCAAATAGATGCACTGCGCAACGTGCAACGCAGAGATATATCTGTGTTACGAGATACGGGTTGTAAGGATTCGTCTGTAAGGTGTAGGTTGACATTTTGCTATCCCGCTATATTTGTTCTCAATGTTCTCAGAATATTCCTGATATTTATGAAATAGGGAATGAGGAAAAATCTGTTGGCATACTTTTAGGAATTCTCTCGTATTTTAAAATACAAAGACGTGAACTGAAGGTTTCGTAATGAATGGTCAATTTGGGCCATGGGCGACTTTCGGATATCTTACCATTGTGTATAAAAATAATAATAAAAGGCAAAAATGTTCACTAATTCTAAAACAGTTATTTATGCAAAAAATAGTAACTTTTGCTAAAAAAGAAAAAAATAAACATAATAAAACTTCGTTATATGTCATTATTTGTCACGATTCGTGCACATATATTATCAGCCTTTAAATAAGTGCGCTAGAATAAAATAGGCATTTCCCTAAACATCCGATGTCTAGTAATGACATTGCATTTGTTTTGCAATGTCTATGGCCGTGTGCCAACTTAGTGCTCTTGTTTACGATTTCACACACGACTTATGTGAAACAGTTCATATAGCAAATCTGTGGTCACGGGGTAAAAGTTCTTATGTCAATATTACGCCCTGAGGAAGGTCGCAGAATGGCGACCGAAACGTCGGCACCTTTGCCATGGACGCGGCGTCACCCGGACAGCCAACTTAATATTGACTCCGGCCGCGGAAGCCTACGCTCTCCCTTCTTATGTCAATGTTTGGCAAAATTGGGTGAAGTACTGAAACTACAGGTTAAGTATCTATATTTTAGTTTAGTAAAACGACCGAATTCAAATGTTGCCTTCTTAACGATAAAAAGCGTTGGGAAATAGTGTTGAGCATAGGAAAAAGCGTTGGCTCAGTAATATTTAACCCTTGTCTTCTCCAAACTAAGATTTTTGACTTACGAACTTTTACGCCGTGACCACAGCAAACGTGCTGCCACCTGTGCAACAGAAGGCGAAGTCGTGTGCAGGTGTCGGCGGGCGTTTGGGCGGCCCTGCGTCACGTGACGAGGCCATAGGGCGCCTGGAACATTACGACCCGCGCGCGCCCGTGCCTCAAAACTCCACCCGGCGCGGCGCGCGCCGCAAACAAGCCGCTGTCACGCCACGCCACACTGGAGGAGGCAGGCAGGCAGGCAGGCAGATCGAAACGGCGCACAAGATGCGTAAATCTGTGGCTTTGCCGCTTTCTTGACAAACATCCTGTTGGAACAACGAACAATAAAATGTGGCTTGCACGCTTCAAGGTGTTTATTTATTTATTTATTTACGTCAAAAACAATTTAAAACTGTATGTGACGAGCTATGGGGAGAAGTGAAATTTGTTACATTTATGTCCAGAAGCAAAACAAGGGACCATCTCAGTATTTGCTCAAAGGATCAGGGAAACTCGACGAAAAACCTGATCGAGATGGGGGCCATCAACCCAGAAGCTGTGGTACTGTACTTGTTACAGGTTCTTTAGAATTATACAGTACAAATGATACATAATTACATTAACTATCATTGTTAAAATTAATGTTACTTTCCTTTTGATGTTCGTTATAGTCTCGAATTGTATAGAAACAGTTATGCAGCAGAAAAGATTTTACTTGGGACTTAAACTTTTCTGTCGAATTTAATCGTTTAATGTCATCTGGCAAAGTGTTGTAGAGTAATGTACATGAATTTTATGTGGATTTTGTATAGTGAGCTGTTGCTATGTGTTCATGGTTAATAAGGTGTTGATGGTGAATAAGGCTTTAATGATGTGCGAGGCTTTCGTGTGTGCAAGGCTTTGATGGTGTGCAAGGCTTTGATGATGTGCAAGGCTTTGATGGTGTGCAAGGCTTTGATGGTGTGCAAAGCTTTGATAATGTTCAATGCTTTGATGATGTGCAATGCTTTGATGTTGTGCAATGCTTTGATGGTGTGCAATGCTTTGATGTTGTGCAAGGCTTTGATGGAGTACAAGGCTTTGATGATGTAAGTCGTTGATGTGCATAAGACGTTGATTATACAAGAATCTGGCAGTATGAGGCTTTCTTTTTTGAAGGCTTTGATGGTGAAAAACATTGGTAGGAAAGACGTGTATGATTTGAGAGTTTGATATCGATGAAGTAAAGCTTTGTTAGTATAAGGCTTCTTAAATGGTGTAAGACTTTAATGATGTACAATGTGAAAGCAGTCAGATGTCAATTCAATCGAGTAAGATTTCAGTGGTGTAAAATATAGATGGTGTAGGACTTCTAAGTCATAAGAGTTTAACATTGAAAGAAATAACTTATGGATGACTTCAGTGATATAATGGTTAGTGCAGGAATCTAGTTTACTGGAAACTTCGAACCCTTTCAATGATGTGGGTTTTTAAGATTGAAGAATTACCAACACACCTCGCTTAGGAAAGGAGGTACTGCAAGCTGTCCCATCATGTAAACTCAAGCCTTAATGTCATCTTTCAGCTTCTAAAACTATTCATTGTACTCTGAATATCTCCAATCTCAGATGGACGCCAGAGTAAACAAGTGGTGTCACTTCATATTGTAGGCGGCAGCGAAAACGACGAGAAAAATTAGTATTGTCTTTATTTCATCGTTTTCGTTTCAAAAAATCCTTTTAACACTACGTTCACGTGCTTTAGAGCACCGCCGTTGGCAATGCCAAGGACATCTTTTTTTGATAGTCGTTGCCTATTGGCTAACCTTTTGAACTTGAAATTTACTTTCTCTCCACTCCCAAGTCGCTTATGTTCAGTGTCAATCATGTCGTAGATTATTCCATGTATTCGTTATTATGATTTACGCTACATTATTCAAACATTGTGGTTCCACAACTCGACGACTTTTGTTACAGGTTTCTTTAACGGTACATAAATTGTTTCCTGATTTTCTTAGATCAAAAGTAAAAGGTCAATCAGTTACACGAAGTTATAAATTATTAAATAGTATTAAATAGTGTGAAGCGTTTTTTAAAATTTGGTTCAATTTATATTTCTTTAAGACCTGTGTTGTCCGCACGTTTTTCTGAGCTTGAGAATCCCTACCTCTCTACACATAGCTGAATGAGAAATAAACGTGTTGCCTAGCCCGGAGGGTATCATTTCTAAATTCGAAATTTTGCTCTTGTAATAGCGTAATATTTGCAAATATGCTAGTGAACCACACATTTAATTTCACAGTATTTCCTTACAAAATAGCAGTCGGCACTGACGGCTCATATGCTATCACAATTTTCCCTATCACAAGATTTCCTATTAAAAAAACTACTTTCATTCACAGGATGTTTTCTGAAGGGAGGGATTAAGTGAAAATAATATTTTATTTCAATGTAAACAGGTGTTGGGTAACATTTACGATCTTGCAATATCCGGAGCAAAGGTTGAAATTTTGTGTTCTAAATTTTATTTGAAGACCCGTAGTCGGATGTTTCATCAATGGATAGGAACTTCATTTTCCGACTGTGGGCAGCACGTTTGGTGCTTGGCCCTGGTGCCGTTCGAACCATTTTTCTCCGCTTGCCTCGCGTAGCGCCACGTCTGCTGGGCGAACGTTCGCACACGCTCGGGCGTCGACGGTCTCATTTTCGTCCACGCACCACCGAATTTACACCGCACTACAGACATCGCGCTTTGCTTGAGAGCTTCAAACGCTGTAGAGAAAGCTACGTTAAATTGTGTGTGCTGTTCGTCAGTTTGTCAGTCCGTCAGTCAGTTCATCCGTCCGTCCATCAGTCCGCCCATCTGTCGATCGGTCGGTCAGTCCGTCCGTCAGTCACTCAGTCAGTCCGTCCATCAGTCGCTCAGTCAGTCCGTCCGACCATCCATCATTCCGTCCGACCGTTCATCAGTCCGTCTGTCCGTCCGTCTGTCTGGCCGGCCGTCTGTCTGTCCGTCTGTCCGACTGTCTGTCTGTCCGTCCGTCCGTCCGTCCGTCCGTCCGTCCGTCCGTCCGTCCGTCCGTCCGTCCGTCCGTCCACCCGCCAGCCAGCCAGCCAGCCAGCCAGCCAGCCAGTCAGTCAGTCAGTCAGTCAGTCAGTCAGTCTATCCGCCAGTTCGTCCATCAGTGGTCCGTCGGACCGTTACTCAAATGCTCGGCACCCTTCAATTCCACACACGATGGGCTTTTGAGGCAAGAGAAAGGTCATTCTGCTGTGGGGAGCAGTACATTTTATTTTACATACTAGTTTGTAATGTAATGACGTAATTAATATATGCAAATACTTTTTAAAACTGTTTAAAGCATCGGAAACGCTACATTAGGCTGGTACTCGAGTATTTTGTTTTAGAAGGTGGTAGATTAACATTCAGTGCTCTCGATTAGGTTTTTATGTCTCAATCCGAAACACAGGACTGGATGTACTGTCATATCAGTTTGAATGTCCGCAATAAAATCTTCACAGACCGGAAGAATCTAGGATTGAGTTTAACACAGGAAAATTTTTGATACCAGTGAAGCAGTTGGTTACGTTATCTTTGCTAATACGTTGAGTATTCAGGAATTCTTCTTGTAATCACTGTGCTTAAGATAGGTTGGGCCACTACAGGCGCTAGCTTGAAATGTTTTGCGTTGTATCGTGGAATGTCGTATATTATCCGTATAGTATTTACTATTCATGCTGAAAAAAAACAGTTGAATGTATAGATAATAATTAGTAGGAGGTCATGTATTATTATTTTTGTTGATATTAATATTGTTGTGATTGTGATTTCTCTTGTTCTTCTTATTATATAAATGTCAATAGTTAATAGTGGTCCATTTATTATTGAAAGACTTACGTTCTAATAATTTGTTTACCAAATTGATCTCATTTCAGTAAACTTAGGCTTCAAGAATTCGAAGTACATAAAGTACATTGCAAAATTTGCCGAGGTGTGGGAAGTGTTGACGTATAGTTTTAGTAATTTTACAAAATAAGGTGCGTGCGTTTTATTAGTATATATTTCCCAAACATTCCTCTTCTGCTACATTTATATGCTTAGTGCATCCTCTGACGATGTGAGTAAAAGGTCAGATGTCCTCACTTTGAGGGAACGTACACAAGGCTTACTCCGTTAATTGGGGGAACCGGCACCGCGGAACGCTCTCTGAAACGTTGGAAACGGCTGTGCCGGAGGTGAGCGTCAATGACGAGACAGGCATAGTTAGAAGGCCCCGCTGAGACAAATGGCGCTCTCGCGTTTTGAGCTATCGTCCTTCGTCACCGTTCCATCATCCGGTAACGAGACACTCTGGAAAACCGCCGACGCCGTTGAAGGTCCTGCTGGCAGCACGCCCTGGCGGCACGGAGTCTCATTGTTGCTTTGTTGGGACAAAGGTGGCGGCGATGGTGTAACGGTTAGCGTATCGGACTGTTTTACCAAAGTTCGCGGGTTCAAACCCGATCGAAGCCATGAGCCGAAAAAATCCTTCGTACGCCTTCCTTCGGAAGGGAAGTAAAGCCGGCTGACCCATGTTAGTAGATTTACTGCATGTAAAAGATCCTCAAACCTAAATGACTCCTCTGAGCAAAATTCAAAATCGCCTGTTTCGTCGCCCATGGAATACCTTCTTTCTCCGCTAGTTGGTGAAAGGAGCGTAGCGAAATGTGTGGTCAGACGGAAGAGCAGGCCTCATGGCCTGAGTCTCGCCACGGAAAATAAGGCAATTCAATTCAAAAGGAAACACACCAAACTAGCGGAGCTACAGCATTTTTTTATTATTTAAGTTCGCATCAACATCTAGGTTGTTAGCGAACACTATTGGATTTAACGTTATGGTAACTGTGAAGGTGACATGATACGTAGTGACGATAGGGTGTGAAAGGACGAACCCAAATACAACCATGCCCGAGGCGAGACTCGAACCCGCGATCCTTCGGTCCGAGATCGCTCCGACACTGCCTTAGTGATCTCGACCACCGGGGATCGGCTGGCTACAGCTTTGTGTAGCTATTGCAGTGCCTCTGACCGGAAGTCCTAGGGTTTGTGTTCCGATGGCGGTGGGATTTTTCACAGCCACATCCCGAGGTAAAATGCAGTACACTTACGGGACTAATGACCTTGCTTGTTGACGCGCCAGGAATCGCAAACAATTAATCGCATTTTGAGCTATCGCCCTTCGTCATGACCCATTCATAGGGACTACATACTGTCTGAGACATGAATGGTCATGCCAGCTTTTGTGGCGCCGAGTATTGGAATATTTACGATTATGGTTGTGTAGTTTTTTACACAAAAGCAAGCCCTGAGGATGGAGAAATAAAACTCTGAAACGTCGGCTACCTGACATAAATTTCATTTATTGGACCAATACCCTTGAACCACGCAATGGAAAGGAAGCACACGAAAGTTGAACTCTAATCTCAGTGTCCTAGGGTTCTAATCCCGATGGTGGCAGGATTTTCGGCACTAGCAGTAGAACTCAGTCGGTGTCTGGAGGAGAATTCTAGCGATCGGCTGCTCTGATCGGGAGTTTTCAGTGGTTTCTCCGATCAACACCAGGCGAATGTCGGAGCAGTACCCTAACAAACGGGCCATGAACCACGTGTGATCTTTCGTTCCTCTTCTTTGTCCTATTTTCATCACTTTCTCACACATACACGCACAACACTATCCCACAAGTAGGGAAGCCAGCCGGGGATTAGAGTTTGTCTTGGTTGTGGCTAGGGTGGTGCCCCGTTAGTGAGAGATACCTGGAAGGGGAAAGCAGATGTGTAAGTCAGTGTTGGATCTTGCCATCCAGTGGCGGGGAAGGTCACCTCCACAGTCCGCGATAAAGAGCAAAGGAGGTTGTGGGTTCTAATCCTCCTTGGGGCGTTTTCAGTTTTATTGGGTTCGATTTGCAATACCAGTACACCCTGCACCACCTCTTAACTAAGTGCCTTCTCCTCATTTGTTTCCCCACCACTATAACTAGTATGTGAAGAAGATGGAGGCGCGATGCAGCAAACCTACGGGTTAATGTTGCCAGCACGATCTAGTAGCAACAAGGAGACCCCAGGTGATACGATTAAAAATGAGAAATCACTTATTTCTGTGGTTTTCAAAGCGATTCCTTCAAATAATATTAATGAATTACGTGAGCAATTGCTCTTAACTTGAGAAATTATTCTATTGGTGAGTAACTGCTCGGCCGAGGAGCAATTGCTGACTTTTCACATGAATAAAATCGAGAATTTGCTTCTAGTGCGAAGCATTTACTTTGAATTTTCGGTGCAACCTCCGTAGGTTACTCAATTCGTTTTGATTGGATAGAAGAGAGGTTATACACGACTTTTGTGAGCTGGTTGTGAGATTTTTAGATAGTGAGTACAGGAATGAATGGTAAAAGTCTTCCTACGATTTCACCAACAGTGCACATCAACTGTACCACTTAACCTAACACGGTCGACTCCATCAGACACAACCATGCGTCGTGCGGTTTCGTACACCAAGAAAACAGACGAAAATCGACCAATCACGACAGATCAGTTAGTGAGAAATTACTGAGAGAGAGTGAGAGAGAGAGAGAGAGAGAGAGAGAGAGAGAGAGAGAGAGAGAAATAAATGCTCCAAGTTTTATGAAGATTTTAATCCATATAAAAAGAAGGAATTGCTTATGAGAAGTAGTCATATTTGTATTAAGGAGCAATTGCTCTGGAGTACTTACTCATTTTTATTCATATAACCCAATATTTCTGTCTTGGCCTAAGGGCTGAAGGACACTCAAGGGGATAAGTAAATATTACGTCCGATGCTCACGAGCGCCGAGGAAGAAACAGGCAAAATGCCCTGGGGCTTTCGCCTGAAGTGAAGTTTCAGTTTCGAGCGGGGAAGGTCCTTTCAACATTGAAAGGTGTAAAGGACGAAACATAATATTCATCTTTTACTTCTTGATCAATCCATTTCGAGAATATAAAATATATTGAAACTGTTACTTGTTTTGAAAATGAACAAACATCTTATGCATCATCAGCTCAAGAAAGTAAATTTGGATGTCTAAATGAAAAGTATTATTTTTTCTTTTTGTTTTATGACAAAGAATAGCGATTGTAATTGACAAAACAGACGGCTCCTGAAGTGAAAATGCTCAACGTTTAAGATTATTTCGTTTTCATCAAAGTGTACGATCTGGCACGTAACAGGCGACTGGATATAATAATTAAAAATGACCCGTAAAAACTGTTAACATGTACTCAGCACTCGGAACGTCCCACGTTACACCTCCCAGTCCCCAATTAGCACGCACTTTCTCAGCAGCGTCTTTCCAAACGTCGAAACCTACACATCAACCTCCTTTACATAACACGCACACACCAGGGAATACATCATACGGAATGAATATTCAATATTCCCGATAGTAGATTTATTTATCCAATCTGCGTTTTCACTTCCTTGTTTATTTTTCATTTGCGGCGCCCGCTTCATTAACTGCGCCAGCGCGGGACTGGGGATTTTTATTAGGTTTCTGCCGCTCGCAGGAGTCAAGTCTTGTCGCCTGCAGCTGGTGATTCATGGCGTTATTAAAGGGATCGTTTATTAAGGAAGAGCGAGCAAAAAGCGACGCGAGTGTCCGGTTGTCTGCGCGAGTCCGTTTGTCTCGAGTCGTTGGACGGGACAGACGCCGCAAGCACGTTAGGAATTGCGAATTAAAACTTCGCATCCTATACTTCGGTTTTCCTTTGTTGGCGCACGGGGGGGGGGGGTCAATAAAATGGAATATTTCAGGATATTTCGCGTCGTTCTCGGTTATGCCGGTAGGAGACGCGACTGTATCGAACAGTGTTGGCGATTTATTTATTTATTTGTCAAAAAAAACAGTAAAACTGTATATGACGTGTGGGGAAAGAAATTTATCTGCGATCATACGGCACAACGGAGAACGACCGTTTTCCTTTTCTATACTTCGTTTTTTCTTGCTTGGCACACGGAGGGTGTCAATAAAATGGAATATCTCACGGTATTTCGCGTCGTTCTCGGTTATGCCGGTAGGAGTCGCATACTCGCGACTGTATCGAACAGTGCGGCGCAACGAAGAACGACGCGAAATACCGTGTGATATTCAATTTAATTGACACCCCTCCGTGCGCCAAGAAAGAAAAACAGAAGTATAGCGAGAGTCCATTTTGCCGGTACAGAGGTCTTGGGTTTCATTCAACTAATCAATCGTAACTTGTTTAATTTAAGGAACTGGATCACACTTCGATTGTCTGTTGATTTTGTTCAAATCTTCGGTATCCTTCTAGTTATAGACAATCACTCCTTATTAACTGATATTGTATGGAATTTTGGGGACAGTCGGTTAAAAATCAATTTAGGAACGTGGATAAATAGGGAGGGGGGATATTTAAGAATATATTGAGGAAAAACTTAATCTTGATAAAAATAATACATATAATCTTGGTAAAACAGTGAAAAATTGTTACGTTTCACCGCTCAATATTTGGTCGATTCTTCAGGTATTATGTCTGGAAAAACAAAATATTATGAAAAAATTGCAAAAATCTTCGTTATGATTAGAAGGATACCGAAGATTTGTTTAATTTCGTCTTCGACGGCAAGTATTAGGCTTATAGGCCTGTTTTCTGTACGTCTAAGTCGTCTAGAAATGTTGTCCTTGTTTCTCTACCTTTTCTTCTGTCGCCTAGTACGTCATAAAGTGCTTGCTTAGGTAATTTATCGTCATACATTCGTAGTATATGGGAGTACAAATTTTATTTTATTTTTTGAACTCGTTCTGAGAGATTACACGTATTTAGTTGTTGGAGTATATCCATATTTTTCTTATTTAGTAAGGTGTAATTATCATCACTTTGCAAAAACTTAATTTCACTTGTTTCTATTAATTTCGTTTAATTTAATTTATTATTTAACGTCAAAACATTTAAAAATATGTGTCGTGCTCTGGGGAGAAGGGAAATCTTTGCACATTTCTACATTTCTTGGTATCCCTACCATAACTTACACACATATTCAGCTGTACTAAGAATGCATGTAGCAATGTGTAGGAATTTAAAATAAAATATTCTGCTCCGTGTAATAAAAACGTTTTGTGAAGGTAAATCAGGGATAGATTTTCGCTTATCGTGCACTATGTGAAGAAATTGACTTTCTGCTACAACATAGGTAACGTTGGTTAGAAAACTACGTTCCCCATTGAACTGGAGATAATGTCCAAATAGTGAGGTTAAATTTATGACTAGAAGAAAAATCAGGGTCCCTCTTAGCATTTGCTCAAAGGATGACAAAAATGAACGTGAAAACTGACAAAAACCTTGGTATGAAGAACATTTTTAACAAGTTATTTAAATTTCTGTTAAGTAAATATATGAAGTTTTTGCTCAAAACGTTTTTGTTACAAATAATGTGAATTACCATGAATTGGATAATGATGTAATGTCAGTTTAGTTTAATACATATTTCGAAATAAAAACCTACTCAATATAATGTAAATAATTTATGCAATAATTTATAATATAATTATTAATATAATAATTATCATATTAAAATTAATGGCAAACCATGTACATTACGAATATGACTCTCTACTACACGTTTATCAAAATATAATAAAACAATACAACATATGAATATATAACTTTTCACAAATGAACTTCCAATTTAACATTAAATCTATGCCTCTCAACTCCCATCTACTACACACTTTCTAACTTCAAAATTTTAGACGTCCAAAACTTCATTTTTTACCAAATATACTTTAATATGTATATATTCACGTTTGCCTGTTTTACTTTGCATTCGTCTCTATGATAAAAATATTCAAACAAATAAATATTCAAAAACTTCATTAGGGATATAAGTTTTATCGTACGTGAATTTCTTCTGGGATAAGAATTACAGTACTTATTTTCAAATCGGCTTTATCTCGAACACATTAAGCAAAATTAAACAAACGTACGTGTCTCATTATATTACAAAAATAACATTATTGACAGAATACTTTATTCGTAATTTTTCAGTTCTTGGTCCTGCTTGGTCTTTAGAGTCTGAGAGTTTAATGTGTTCAGATTTGCTTCATTAAATTATTTCATGGATATTTACTATCTAGGATTTGCATCTTAAAACGCGCGACGATACTAGACACTCGCAAGGAACTGCGATTGAAAAATGTTCGTCCCAGCACGATCTATTGGAACGAAATGCTCCGCCGAGGTTGTGAGCAACCGCTCTCAGATGCTATGCGAGAGAATCGATTATATTGTCGACGAACCGGAATGTTCCAGTAAGATCGATGATTTACAGACGGTAGAGTTTACTGCTTCTTGGTATCGTAAACATGCGCGATAAAATTGGTATGTCGGGGTAATTACGTTTTTGTAGGATTTGAACGTGTTACTCGTTTTTCGAAAGCGTCTTTGAGAATGTGGCACCTCTCCGAACTTCTCCTGTTTACACGCGTCACCACTGCGCTTTTCAGCTTCACCTCTTTTACGATGTTAAATTAATTTCTCAAATCAAGAATCAAATTTAAATTGTCAAAGGATTTACTACAACCTCCATATTTTCACTACTGTATATAAATAACACATACTACACCATTGTTTTAAAAATTAAAAAAGTTGTATTTAAAAATTGTATGTAAGATGATGTTAGAGGTCACTGTAAGGGTATCCCTCCGTATTTATGTACAAAAAGTAAATTGTCTCTCTAATTTATATCTAATTTTTTTATTTATTTGAATCAGTTATATTTGTGTACTCAATTCCTTGAATGATTCTGTCTGTAATCGAACAAGGGTAAAATAAATTTTGTTAAAAAAACGAAGACTAGAGAACAAGAGATAACTAGTGGTACTACAGTATGACACATACTTTCTCGTACTAGTTAGTTTTCTCATTTCTTTGCACTGGACTATCTTTCGGTCTTGCGACATTCTCTTGCCAGCTACCAACTATACCCAGCCAAAGTACAATTTTTTCCAAATTTTCTCAATTTTTCGGTTTTCCAATGATAGAACCAAAATATTACTTTGACTATTTTACTCATGTCTGTCCCGTAGTAAGTAACCAATGCTAAGCAAGAATATATTCAAATTAAACCAATCCCAGATGTCTATCGCCATTTAACAATTACTTTGTTTACCTTTTGCACTCCGATGGAATCACTTTGTGTACCTTTTTAAGATAAAGATGGCATTTTGTTTTTACGTCCACAATAGCTTGTAAGGATCAATAGAATATTAAAATGCGTCGTTTTGGTAATGTTTAAAACTGTAAAATATAGACTCAAGGTCTAAAAACACAAATGGATAGTTCAAAGTGCAAATGAAGAAATAACACATATTTTAGGCAATTAATACGCGAAGATCAGATGGTGAAGAGTGGAAATAAATAATATGCTATGAAAACTATGTGGAACGTTGCAACCAAAATTATTCACGAAAATACTTTAATGAGTACACACGTGTGTTGAATCCATTCGAAATTCACGAATCCTGCAGGTAATTCCTCTTGTACATCTTCCATTTCAAATATTTCCTCGGAATACCAAGATATAGAAAATTCAACTTCCTACAACTTTACCAATGGGTTTTTTAGTAAATGTTCTTGAAGTAGCTTTGTTATGATTGGTTTTTGTAAGTTTTATTCCCATAAAATCGAAACATATTTGAAATCATTTTCTGCAATAAACTGTTATTCATATTGTACTTGATTGTAAGTTATTCCAGGGGTCAGCGAGCTGGGAGCTGAATGAATTTTTCACATTTTCCGGTGCCAATTTTGAGTAATATTTCTCTTTTTCTTAATTCCAGTGATTTTAATTATCCGTTTGATTAATGTCATATCTTATTTCGTGAAATAGTCACACTAAATATCACTCGAAGTGCTGTGAAATTATTTATGAGGATATTATAGAAGAATCGGTATTGAGGAAAGAAACGCGAATATTGAGGAAACGCGGATGTTGAGGAAGAAAAAACGCGAACCCAAAGCGCTTAGCGTATACTTCTCTTGCGCGTCCGGTAATGAAATAACAGCTCCAGGTGTTGGGACCCGTATAGAGCTGGGCAGAAAAACTTGTTAGATCTTATCCAAAAGAAGGCGATAAAACTCGGAGGAAAAACAATGATCAGACTCAGATGTGGGAACACCAAGGCAAACGTCGAAAGGTAACTAGATTAGTAAATCTTTTCAAAGCGTACACTGGATGTAAAGCGCTAAACGACATTCGAACTAGGATAGAACACCCTCAATATTTCGGAAGGGGAGATCATCCAAACAAAATTAAATATAGAAATCAAAAACCGATGTAAGTAAATATGATTTTGCCAACCGGACAATAACTGACTGGAACAATCTACCTGCTGCAACTCTAGCGACTTTTCCCTCTAGTGCGCGTTGCTTCCCGAACCGTCTAGGGAATTGCGTGTGATATTTGTGTATGTTATATTTCTTAGTTACTTAGTAGTAATTGCCTTATAATATGTATTTTTAAGTTGTCTTTGTAGGTTCTATGTAAACCCTGCCACCCAGCAAAAGCTCATAAGCAGGAGATAATAAATATATAATATGAATGTAAGTTCTGTCTGTCTTTTATGTACTTTCGGAGGGCTTTTTACGCAATTTCGGTCGGTGTTTTGCGTACGTTGTAGATCGCGATTGCCCCAAGTGTTTTCTCGGCGTGAAGTTCAGTACCTCGAGAGCGCCACGGAAAGGTAAATTAGGGACCGACACACACACGACCGCCACAAAATGGTGTACGACGTTAAATACGTAGAGAAGAAATTCACAAAGCCTAAACCTCCAGTCGCGTATAATCTCGTCGTTGAGGCAACTATAAACGAAATAAAATAAATAAATAATACTAAAAACTAAAGACAGTAGCGAGAAAGTGAAATTGTGTAGAAAAATGCTACCAGAAGACTGATTGCAGTTAGTTAAGACTATCGACACCAGACAGCGATCACTGGATCTCGCGTTTTGTCTCGACATTTCTGTGGTCACGAGGTAAAAGTGCTTAAGTCAAAAATCTAAGTTTCGAGAAAACAAGGGTTAGATTATTGGTTCAACGCTTCTTCCTATGCTCAATGGTATTTCCCAATGCTTTTTTGTCGTTAAGGTGGCAACATTTGAATTCGTCGCTTTACCAAAATAAAATATAGACACCTAACTTTTTAAGTAGTTTTAATACTTAACGTAATTTCACCCAAAATTGACTTAAAAACTTTTACTCTGTGACCACTGATTTATCGCCGTTGCCTCTCCCGGGCAGTCCATCGAAATCTCGATGCGCCAGTGCTGATGTTGTTCATAGGGATGACGCTTCAAAGGGACAAGTATCGACCTGCACCCGTGGGTCACCTGAATGTTTTACGTGGGTTGTCGAGCGAGATGAGCTCAAGTTCGGCGTCAGGTTTAGTACAGCGAATAGGTCACGAAAAGTTGAATGAGAAAGGAACACGCCGCCACTATCGAGAGGAAGTGCCGACGTCAAAGAAATTTACGAAACATACACCTGCAGTCGCTAATAGCCTCGATGGTGATGCATTGGACATAAAACAAAATTAATAAATAATAAGAAAAGTTGACCTCGTTGGTCGAGATGTCTAGTGCTTGTACCTACTTAGCGCCTCGATCGGAAGGATCGCGGGTTCGAGTCCCGCAGTAAGCATAGTTGTTTGGTTTTTGCCTTTCATGTGACGTGTGTCGTCGCGGAAGGACTTGGGAGTGTGCTGACCACAGACCGAGGACCAAGCAAGTGTGTCTAGTGCAGAAATTAATATGCGTTCTCGTGAACAGGCAGGGAGCAGGCACGCAGGGAGGAAGGGTGGCGGGGGGGATGGAGGCGGGGTGGGAGGGAGGGAAGGAGGTAGGGTGGAAGGAGGGAGGCAGGCAGGCAGTGATGGTTGGAGGGAAGGAGACTGGTAGGCGCGGAGGGACGGATGCCGGCATTGAGGAAGGGAGGGAGGGGGCGTTGCTGGCGGCGCCTTGGCGAGCGCCGCTTCGTCTTATTGCGTCACGTTTGCGCGTCCGCGTGATTCATTGCGCTCTTCCGCGCGCCGTTTGTGCAGCCCCTGGCAGCCGGCACGCCCCGCCGCCGCTGTCACTTCTCCCTTGCTGTCCCTCGCCTTTTCCTTACAATGATGTGGATTGGTTCATTCATTCTTAGTGATTCCGCGCCCTTCAACTGATAAGGTCGTTAGTCCCGTAAGTGTAGTGCGTTTTTCCTCCTTCGCCGTTTCCTACCCACCCCTTCCTCCTTCGTTTTACTCCTTTTAGGAGGTTTGCCAGCGTCAGCTCTACCACCGCCTCCGGCACTACTCGTGTTACTGCATCCATTCCGATGTCACCGCTTTCTTCTGTTTCTCGATTGCAACCACTGCTATTGTCACTACCGTCACCGAGGGCTCTGACCGCTATTACCTTTGCCCTACTGCACAGTCAAACATATAATTAAATTTAATGTAGGTTAATGTATTGTACTTGAAACTCAATGTAATCGACTACATTAAAAAGAGATTAATTTACTTTTACATTAAATTGAATTCACAAATTATAATCACTGTAGATTTTAATCTACCGTTTTCTCTGCCTCTCGTTATTCATCTCAAGGATTCATATTCACCAGTCCATCAATTTCATGATAATGATGATGCGTTCATGATAAAGACGTTAATAATCATTTCATTGCTGTAATGCGGAAATTTCTGACAGTGTGGCTTCTCCTACCCCAGCCCTTCTGCTCCACAGCTTTCTCCTCCTACTTTTCCTCCACAGTTGTTCCAGCACCTTCTCTTCCACCGTCTCCTTCAACGCCGCCTCCTTTCCTCACTTAAGGTTGTTAAGCTGTAGAAAGAAGAAAGACTGCGCTAGTTCAGCTTACAATTCTTGGACGTATCTCAAAGCCTCCGAAGCCGAGTGGTCGGCGAACTTGAAAAAGGCTCCCTGGAGAAAAACGGTCACCGCCATTCACACTATCACCTCAGTCAATTAGCAACAGCGTAACTGAACCTTGGCTTGTCTCATAAGGTCTTATTCGTATTTTCTTACTCCGGATATGAAGAGCGAAAAATCTAACTTGTTGAATTTGGCAGTTCATTTTTTTGCTTTCAGGTAAAGAATTGACGCATCTGCGTATCAGGTGTCACACTGTTTATGAGTCCAAGCGATGAATGGTTTATCACCGAAAACGTTAGTCAGATGATGAAATGCGGTGCGAAAAGTCTGAGAACCGTCTTCCAGGACTGTCTTGTTTATTTTCTAATACAATGTGGAAGTCTCTAGGTACTAGAATCTACTTGTTTAATTCCCAAAAGCCCAGAAAAAATCCTCAGAAACAAAATCCTTCGCAAGCTGCAGTTCCTAAGTTCGTTTGCTGATAGAGCATTGAAGTCTCCGTACTTCTGGAATAGGCAATGCCTTATTTTACATGCCGAGACTCGGGCTATCAGACCGCTCTTTCGTCTGACCACGCAAATTTCGTCACTCTTTTTTTACCATCTATGAGACTAAAATTAAAAATTAAAAAATGACTTAAGAAAATGGGTAATTTCGTTTTGTGATAACATGAAATTAATTTCTATACTAAACGGCATTGTTCTAAAGTGAAAAGAAAAAAAATGACATTTCATTAAAATCCGAGCCCTTCTAATAACTTAAGTAGTTGATGCGCCCGGAAATATCAATGAATGAAACAGCCTTCCAAAGCCAAGTGGGAGCAGGAGAGAACAATGCGGCGCAGCCTGGATCCTGACGTCTCTTCCCAATGGAACTGGATTGCCACCGGATTCTCAAACTGTTTCCTCGTGGTCCCGCATACCTTTCCTTCTCCGCCTACATCGCCAAACTGATTGGTTCCTCAGAAGCAGAATCGTAATAAGGATTATGTGTCCTAATAATCGTTTCCCGTGTTCAGCGAGTAAGCCGATTTCTTCACATAGGGCACGATCCAAAATCTCTAACTCATTTGCCATTCCAAACAGCTTTTATTACACTGGAAGGAGTATATTCCTATCAATTCTTGCCAAAAAATCTTTTGTTGGTACTTGTGTTCATATACATCACTGGGAAGAAATTCCGTATCTAGCAGTACTACACTTGCTGTATTTTTGTCGATAATTTTTCATTATAGGTACAAAACCGTGTTATTTGCTTAGCATTTTTTAGACGCGTAATGAAATTTTTTTCCTGATGACATCATCCAAATCGTCCAACACTTCTGGCTACCAAATTATTTTTCAAACTGTCTTTACCAAATATTCTCCATGTTATCGAGATATTAAGTCGATGTCTGCCTGTAGGTCACGAGCCAAAATCTGTAGCTCTTTTGCCTTCGCACACAGTTTTTGTTACACAGGAGGAAATATTTTCTTATCAATTCTTACCAATCCTTGCCAAAAACGCTCGTAGCTACTTGTGTACTTATACAAGATTGCTAAGAACTTCCGTTTTTACTAGTACACAATGTATTTTTGTGGATAATTTCTCATCAGCCTGAAAATCGTATTATTTGCTTACCATTTTTTTCGACGCGCAACAGAATTCTTTTCCTGCTGAGATCATGCCAACATCGTCCAACTCTTCTGGCTACTAAATGATTTACTTAACAATCGCTACCAAATAATCATTCTCCGTGTTATCAAGGTATCAAGTCGATGTCTGCTTGTAGAGCACGAGCCAAAATCTGTAGCTGTTAAAACTTCGCACACAGTTTTTATTACTCAGGAGGAAATATTTTCTTATCAATTATTACGAAAAACGCTCTTAGCTACTTGTATACATATACAAGACAGCGAAGAACTTCCGTTTCTACTAGAACACATTGTATTTTTGTCGATAATTTCCCATTAAAGTGTCTACACCGTATTATTTGCTTAGGATTTTTTCGACGCGCAACAGAATTCTTTTCCTGATGAGGTCATGCCAACATCGTCCAACACTTCTGGCCACCGAATGATTTACAGCCGAGAGGGGTTGGCATCCCTGTCCACAATCACGCGAGTTCTGAGACGGCCACGATCTCCAACGCGGGAGCCAATATCTTCCGCGTAATCACGTAGCATTCCTCGAGCAGACAATCACCCCCTTGGCAATCAGCGCCAAGAACACAGCGCCGGCCCTGGAATTTGATCAGGCACGACCGAGGAGTAAGCACTGTGTGTGGAAACGGGTTCCACGAAATTAGGCTGCTGCTCCGGTGCCGAGTTTGTGTGTGGGGTGCAATATTGGCTGCGGTGCTTGTCTGTTTAGTCTAGAGGAACTAGCGCGTTCACAAATTCACAGTAGTGAAGAATGCATTTCAAAAAATGTGAATTCTGATTCGAAATTAGTGTGTGTTGTGCAATACTGCCTGCTATTGTTGTCTCAGTAGTAAAAAATACATTTAAAAAAACATGAATTCTGATTTGAAATTAGTGTGTGTTGTGCAATACTGCCTGCCATTGTTGTCTCTTTAGTGTAGGGGAACTAGCATGTTCACAAATTCACAGTAGTAAAGAATGCATTTAAAAAATGTGAATTCTGATTCGAAATTAGTGTGTGTTGTGCAATACTGCCTGCTATTGTTGTCTCTTTGGTGTAGATGAACTAACATGTTCACAAATTCACAGCGGTGAAGGATATATTTAAAAACTGTATTTTTGAGTCCTGTGAAGTTCAGTGTTTTATTGCAAAATCTTGTTGCTGCGTGATATTATTTGCAGATCGTGGTTCCGGAAAGTAAAACCCATTTGTATTATGTAGAAATTCACAACATGAGTCACTATTAAATCTCTTTTCGAAAATACTTTGAAATTGAGTTCCCAGAAATCAGGCTACTTCTCCGATGCAGAATTTGTGTGTAGGGTGCAATATTGGCTGCGATGCTTGTCTGTTTAGTCTAGAGGAACTAGCATGTTCATAAATTTAGTACAGTAGTAACAGTAAACAGTAATAAAGAATACATTTAAAAAATGTATTCGAGTACTGTGAATTTGAGTGTTTTATTGTAGTATCTTATTACTGGGTGATATTATTAGATAGTGGTTACAAGAAGGAAAACATATTTGAATTATTGCAGAAAATCACATGACAGAGTCACAATTAAATCTCCTTTCGAAACGACTTTGAATATTAATTCCCAGAAATGAGGCTGCTTTCCTAATTCGAAATTGGTGTGTGGTGTGCAATATTGGCTGCAATGGCTGTCTGTTTAGTGAAGAGGAACTGGCCAGTTACAATATTTTAACGTATTCTTGATTGCGGGAGTTTGTATGTTTTATTGTAGTTTCTTGTTGCTGCATGATATGATGTTTTACAGATCGTGATTCCACGAAGTAAAGCACATTTGAATTATCGCAGAAAATCACATGACAAAGAGAGTTAAATTTTCTTTCGAAAAGACTTTCAAAATGAGTTCCCGGAAATTAGATTGCTTTTGGAAAGCACCAATTTTCAAATTGGTGTATGGTGTGCAATATTAGCTGCAGTGGTCGTTTAGTGTAGGGAAATTAGCAACTTACGATTTTTATTATGTATTCTTTACTGTGTTTTATTGTAGTATCGTGCTTCTGCGTGATATTATTTTACAGGCCGTGGTTCCAGGAAGGAAAATACATTTGTATTATCGTAGAAAGCCACAGCATGACAAGTCTCAATTAAATCTCCTCTTGAAAAGACTGGAGATGCGTTCTCAGAAATGAAACTGTTCCTCGGCATGGATATTAGTAAATTGTGTGCAATAGTATTTGGATTTGTTGTCTTATTAGTGTAGGAGAACTGGCAAGTTATGGTATTCATAGTGTGCTCTAGGCTGCTATGAATTTGGATGCTCTACTCTTGCGTCTTGCTAGTCTTATAGCGTGACAAGGATGCTATCTCAAGGAAGAAAATTACTTTTAAATTATCGCGGAAAGCCAAAACGTCGTTAGACACATTAAATATTCTTGCAAAAATCCCCCTTCACTGTGTGGAAATGAGTTCTCGTGGACTAGGCTGGTCCTCAACATGGATTTTGGTATGATGTGTTTACTGGTTGCGTTTGTTGTCTATGTAATGCAAGAGGACTGGTAAGTTACAATTTAACTTAATGAATTCTTGGCTGCTGTTACTTTGGATGCTTTATTTTAGCATCTTGCTGCAGTCTGTTATTGTTGTACGGATGCTGACTCTAGAACGAAAAGCAAATTTGAATCATAGCGGCAAGCCAAAACGTCACGAGATTCGTTACATCTTGCAGAAATATTGGGGGAAATGAGCCCCAGAAATCAGGAGGCTCTTTTGGATGGAAATTAGTATGTGGTGAGCTGTACCAGTTATGATTACTGTTTATACTTCAGTTTTTATAACGTGGCGTCGGGACTCGTCTTCCAAATACCTCACGGCATTTCGCGTCTTTCTCGGTCGTGCCGCTAGATGTTGCGACCATATCAAGCAGAAACAATATACACTCAATTTTCTTGGAATTACTTACCAACCATAACCAGTTCTGATGGTTAGCAAAACTGAGTTTATAATTTATTATCTGTATACTTCTACTTATTAGTATATTTTGTGTGTGGCGTGTTGTTTAAAATATTTTTTTTGTAAATTTACTATCCACGTTTTTGTGAACATACAAAAAAACTAGCCTTAAAACATAAAAATAGGTGAAAATTTACAGATATTACAACAATAGGTATATTTCTATGGACAAATATATAACTTCATAAATAAATTCAAACTTAATTGACACAGTCAACAGTTAGTTTACACAGTTTTAATGCAATTTAACTAATTATGCATTATAACTAACATGCAAATTAAATAATAATGGTACAATAATAAATATAATGGTATCAGAAAAAAAGAACACTTAGTATTGGACCAGAACCAGAATGAACCAGAATACTTAGTATTGCCTTTCTGAAACGCAAGTCTGGAAGTTCACGTTACCATACCCCACCTGATGGACCCCTGCTGAGACAAACAAATGGACGTGTTTGGACAAGTCAATTGGAAAGAATAAAATATGTGGCTGTGTGAAATATGAGAGGAGATGAGAAGCGTGTGGTAATTATTTTGAGAAATTGAAGATGTCTGTTTAGGAAATTTCCCGTCGAGAAGAAAATAAGCCAGGTTCACGCTGAAAGTATTAAGATTATATATGTTTCAGTTGAAAAAACTGGATGCATTATGACAATGTATGTTGAGCATGGGAACACTACAACTACCAAGAAGGCAACCTTCTTGACCTCCAATGCAGTTCTGGCACAAATGGAGACGCATTCAAAAATACTTGAAACGGATCATCGTCACACCTACCTTTAAAGCACACGCCATTCATATTTTCTCAGTTTTTTGTTGTATAACGAATACTGAAGGAAAAATCAGAGAAAATTGAATTCATAATTATCACGTAACTCCCAACAAACTCAGCACGCCTGTGAAGCAATTACACAAATATTATGTCAGGGAAAGTTAATTAATTTAATAAAAAATTATAAAAACAAAAATAATTGTAATAATAATAAAAAACTGCAAACAAGTAGGATATTGTTATCCTCGATTTGGACAAATAAACGTGCCAATTTGTAGTTTCGGTTGTATCGTGCGATCAAAACGTAAACAGAGAGGCAGAGAAACGTCTTAAATACAATTTGGAAATGGAGATCAGCCGAATGTGGGGCGTAAAAGCACAGGTCGTACCGATAGTGATCGGAGCTCTGGGATTTGTTCCGCAAAATTTGTGTAAGAACTTGTCTAAACTCCAAGGTCATTCAAAAGACTAGAAGAGCAAAACAATGTTTTATTTTGAGCGGCCCACATTTGCGCAAAGAATTGTAGAGGCTCCGATAGACCGTAGATCTACTCCTTAACTAGCTGGTTGCTACCTGGAGTAGATTTTATATTCAGCCTACTCATAACATCTTTAGTCGTGATGTAGTGGAATAATAATAATGATAATAATAATAATAATAATAATAATAATAATAATTATTATTATTATTATTATTATTATTATTCCTATAAATCACGACTTAAGATGTTATGTGTCGGCTGAATATGAAATCTACTCCAGGTTGCAACCAGCTACCTAAGGAGCAGATCTAGGGACTGTTGGTGCCTCTACAATACTTTGCGCAAAATGTGGGCTGTTCCAAATAAAGCTATTTCTTGCACTTCCCAGTCTTTTGGATTACCTGGGAGTATAGACAAGTTCTTACACAAATTTTGCGGAACAAATCTCAGAGCTCCGATAACTATCGGTACGACCTGTGCTTTTACGCCCCACATTCGGCTGATCTCGATTTCCAAACTCTTGTATTTAAGACGTTTCTCTGCCTCCTTGGTAACGACGTTTTGATCGCATGGTACAGCAACATCCACAAGTAAACACGATTTGTTCTCCAAATCCCGGATGACTATATCCGGTTTGTTTGCTGCTATCGTGCGATCAGTTTGAATTTGTTGTCGTACAATATCGTACACAATCCAACAGACGTCATTGGTTTCGGTGAGTGTTCGTACCACTTGGGGCATGTGTTCGGAACTTCGAGGGCGGTACAGATCTGCCTTATTATTATTATTATTATTATTATTATTATTATTATATTATTATTATTATTATTATTATTAATGACAAAGACCTTTGGATACTGATGATTTTTCTGGTGGTTCAGACTTCCTGATAGAGGTTTCAGTTATAATTAGATTCTGTTTTGTGCAGTGTATACGCGTCCGCTTTTTAAGGAAAGATGGCGTTACGTAAATAGTATTGGCCGCTTGAAGGAGAGTTCCATTTCACCAACTACACAAGGACGTCTGCGAAGACCGCTCAAGAGGAAGTGGCAAACTGTGTTCCTGGCGACGTCACCAACGAGCCAAAACAGTTGCGCATCTCAGAGACTTAAATTAACTCCCACTCATCATTGACCGGGAAGTCGTAGGGACCTGGTCGTGACGGTGGCGGACTTTTAACACTCGCTATATTGACCCTCAACCGGTACACTGGAGAGTAAAACACTATTCTCAGTGTTTAGATTGTTTTACTGGAAGAAATATTGGCAACTCTCGCCGCTTAACTTTACGTAAATTCATTTCATCAGTTCTACCGTAGTGATTCATTTCATTGTTGATAATGTGTTACGTTCGTAAGTTTCTATTATTTTGAATTGAATTTGCGCACCCCACTGAACCATTTACGTAAGTATTTTTAATTTGAAGCACCTCGATTCTGAGAATTTAATCCATTAGTAATAAGGAATAAATTCAGATAAATGTTTTGAAGTATTAATGTACTGGTTAATTGGTAATATCGGTATTCTTTCTTTAGAGAAATTGAGTTTGCAATGAGCACAGAACGTGCAGATGTGTGGAGTGCACTGAACCTAAATGAATTATAGTTAGTGATAGAAAGGAATGAAAAATATGTTCCGAAATAAAAAAAAATGTATGTTCGTCAATGAAAATATTCATTAGGGTTGTAAAATAGCAATATTTAAGTCATAAAAAACTTCTAAATCTTGTATTAATTTATGGGGTATGCGAGATCCCAGTGTCTCATTTGTGTAACAAAATATAAGACTGCCGGTTGAGGGTTAAATTAAATTAAGTCCGTACAATCGCTTTCGGACAAAGGGCTTCTGAAAGCCAGGAATAGCTTCTGAGTAAACATCAGAGCCGACACTTCTGATGTCACGAGTTGGTAGTATCTATTATACTTCATCGCAATTTTTGAACTTGAATTATCTATACGTTAATACCAATAATTTTTTACAAAACGAGTAATCGTTATCAATAATCCTTAAAATAATTAAAACTATACAAATCTACATTATTATTTGATTAATCTTTTGAAATTTAAATTAGTTTATTTGTATTATTGTGTCCTATTTCTCTTGAACTTCTCATTTATTACTCAGTTTTATCACTCACAAATTGTTGCTCTTTTCTTTTCCACCACAATCTATCTTTAGCTAGCCGTGTCCACAGTTTCCTTGTTACACTCTGTATCATCGTGTCTTCTTTTAGTCTTGAGGATCTTTTACATGCAGTAAATGTACAACATGGGACAACAGACTTTACTTCCACTTTGAAGGAAAAATTTAGCTCAGAGGCTTCATTTAGGCTTGAGGATCTTTTACATGCAATAACTCTACAACGTGGGCAGCCGACTTTACATTCCCTCTTGAACCCGTGAATTTAGGTAAAATCACCTCATAGGCTATTATACAATTTCGAAAATATTCCTTCTCTCTCTCCCTCCGTCTCTCTCTCCCTTTCTCTCTCTCCCCCTCTCCCCCTCCCTCTCTCCCCTCCCTGTCTCCCCCTCTCTCTCCCTTTCTCTCCCTCTCTTTCCCTCCCTCTCCCCCTCTCTCCCCCCTCCCTCTCTCCCCCTCCCTCTCTCTTCCTCTCTTCCTTTCTCTCTCGCTCTCTCTCCCTTCTTTTTTCTCCCTCCCTCTCTCTGAATCGAAGGTGGTTTCCATCCCACGAAGCACCCAAGCATTGGCGAATGGCGTCGGCGAGTGGAGTGGCGAAGCGTGTAGCGGGCGGTCGCCGGCGAGGCGAAACAGTAGCGCCGCTCAGAGGCCTCCCTTCCTCTTGCCCTCCCACGCCGCGGCCAACGAAAGAACCGTTTCTGATTTAAGCTCTCAAAACACTCGTCCCTTCGGCCGCGGGGGGCCCCCGCACGCCCACGCACAGTGGGCCAAACGGCCGCCAAGCAACGCTTTTCCCACCGGATCAGCTGGCACAGGGCGCGGGCGCGTCCCACCATCTCCCACCAGCAGGCGCGTGGGGTACTCCGTACCGCGCTTATCTTCTTCGATTTTCGCGACAATAGTTATTGCTTTTGTTATTGAACGTGAAGGAAATATTCTTTATTTGTGTTTTCATCCATTTTGTTTCATAATAACTACCATACGAAATAATAATTATATTAATAAGATTCCGATGCATCACTCGTTCCTTCTGTCTTGGTACGTGTTACATGAAGCGGAATGACTACCGTTTCTTCGGAAACAAACCATTTAAATTTGAATTACTAGTTACTACTCCAAAATCTGAGTCGTAAAGCTCAATTACAAAACAGCAGTGAGAATTCTAATGGATAAAATACACAAATATTATACTTACATGACAAAAAGTGTAGTAACTGTTGCAGAGTTTGAATTACTAATGAATAACGGTTGATCGGCAGGGTGTAAAATCGTGATATGAGTGTCATCTGGTTGGAAATATAATGAATGAAGAATAACTTTGAGCTCAATAGTGCGACACCAATTATTAACACGAAATCAGCAAAAATGTAAGAATGCGGCGCTGAGTGCTGCTACGCGCCCGTCGTCGGAGGGGTAACTGCCGTCTCTGCAGTGCCTCTGACCGGGAGGTCCTAGGACTCCACTCCCCACTATGCCAGGATTTTACACACTAGCTTGTTAGCTAGGTCGAATTCAGTCGCTGTCTGGAGGAGAATTCTAGCAGCCGGCTGCCCTGATCAGTAGTTTTCCGTGCTTTCTCCGATCAACACTAGGCGAGTGCCGGAGCAGTACCCTAACAAAAGGGCCACGGACCGCGCGCTATCTGTCCTTCTTCTTCCTTTTCATATTCTCTCCTCTTACACACACACTTACACTAACATACACTACACAACCACACATGCGCGGACACAGGTCGGGAGCTTACAGGTTGTCTCGGCTGACGCAATGCTCCGCTGGAAGGCATATCGAATTACGGAAAACCTCTTAATCCTCTGTGCTCGTAAGCTACGAGCATAATACACATCCTGTAGCTCCTACAGCATGTCAGAGATGGCACGAGACTACTAACTCTTATCAGTATGTAATGTGACATGTCCTACAACTCTTATGGCATGTATCAGATGCCACACCAAAATCTCTAATTAACTTGTAGGGTATGTCACCGCATGCAACACCTAGGCAACACCCACCAGTGACTCATTAATTGCATCCCTCGTATTGGTTCACGGTATTAGTACAAAATATATTTAATTTTTTTCTCGTACTTCTCGTACTACATACTTCCTACGTATGAACACCATAACCTCCGAATAAAATATTCAGTGCACTAACGGGACTATATTTCGACAAAAACAGGAAGTCGTTTCAAGGTCACAACCTGAAAGGAGAGGGGGACACTCTTCCAATAGGGAGCTTCAATACCAAACATTCAAGTTGTAACGAAGCTCGTGATTCGCTGCTGGTGTTCCCCTCTTCTGCCAGGTCATGAATTTAAAAGGACTTACTGTTTTAATCTGAGCATAATTACCAAAGTAGTTGCCGTGCCTTAAACATTAGTTAATCAATAAATCAATTAATCAAAACAGCCTTCAGTCCCTGTCTGGAGGAGAATTCTAGCGGTCAGCTACTCTGATCGTCAGTTTTCCGTGGTTTCTCCGATCAACACCAGACGAATGCCGGAGCAGTACCCTAACAAATGAGCCACGGACCGCGCGCGATCATTCCTTCCTCTTCCTTGTCCTATTCTCTTCTCTTACACACACACACACACACACACACACACACACACTAACATACACTACACTACCACACACGCCGGGAGACAGGTTGGCAGCTTACAGCTTGTCCCGGCTGGGGCTGTGTTCTGAGAGATACCAGGTTGGGGAAAACCCCAGTCGAATCTCGCCATCCAGTGGGGTAAGATCATCGCCATCTCCTGGGGTAAAACATGCTCTAAACTTAACCTAGCAGTGGACGCCAGTAACGATCGATTTATACTCGAATTATGCAATTGTTCAAAGAATAATATTGTGTGATATTTACAGTCCATAAATAATATAGAATATAAAAACAAATATGTTTATTATTTAAGAACAATCTAAGATGGTCCCTCGCAAATGTTTGGCTGGATTCACCCCTGCCTCTACGCGCTGTGGTGCGTCAATGCTCCGAAGAAAGACGTTTTGAAAAGACCCACTTTTTCGGTATCACGGGACTCCAAAACTTGTATTTCCGTTGAAATATTGAAATAGATTTTCTCCAGCATTACATAACTTTCCATAGACTACGTATATTACGTACGTACGTATACGGGAAGGTAAAAAAAACACTGAAGCTAACCCTCATTCTCTGACTCTTTCCCTTCTTTCTTCTCTCTGTCTCACTCTCCTCTCTGTCTCTCTCCTCTCTGTCTCTCTCCTGTCTCTCTCCTCTCTGTCTCTCTCCTCTCTGTCTTTCTCCTCTCTGTCTCTCTCCTCTCTGTCGTCTCTCTCTCTGCCCTCTCTCTCCTCGCTGTCCTCTGTCTCTCTCGGTCCTCTCTCTGTCTCTCTCCTCACTCTGTCTCCTCTGCCTCCTCTCTCACTGTCTCCTCTCTCTTCTGTCTCTCTCCTCTCTCTGTCCTCTCTGTCTCCTCTCTCTGTCTCTCTCCTCTCTCTGTCCCTCTCCTCTCTCTGTCTCTTCCCTCTCTCTGTCTCTCTCCTCTCTCTGTCCTCTCTGTCTCTTTCCTCTGTCTCCTCTCTGTCTCTCTCTCTCCTAGGCGCCGTGTTGCGAAGGCGGGCCCACTGCCGGGGGTCCGCGGGGGTCCTTATGGACTTAACCCCGCTGCCCCGCGCCGAGCCGCGCAGCGCCGCGGGGCCGCAGGGCGGCAGATGCGGCACAGATAATGAAAGCGGGCTATCGCGCCGTGGCGCTCGTTTGTTTACGACGTCCGCACGCCCCGGCCCGCTGTGAGCTGGGAGATTGTCAAGCGGCCGGGCGGGACGCGCGGCTGGAGTTATGGGTGACGATCGGTGGGAGTTTGAGAGGTTGCTGGCCGTTCACTCCATGATTTACACCGGGAGAGAGGCCCTACGGCATCAACCGCACTCCCTCTGACCGGGATGTTCTAGATTCGAGCCCCGACGGCGGCAGGATTTTCCACACTCGCTTGCCAGCTAGGTCGAATTCAGTCGCTGTCTGGAGGAGAATTCTAGCGGCCGACTGCTCTGATCGGTAGTTTTCCGTGGTTTGTGCGAACAACACCAGGCTAATGCCGGAGCAGTACCCTAACAAACGGGCCACGGACCGCGCGCGATCTTTCCTTCCTCTTCCTTGTCCTATCCTCACTCCTTACACACACACTTACACTAACATGCACTACACTACCGCACATGCCGGGAAACCGATCGGGAGTTGAGAGCTTGTCCCAGCTGGGGAGCTGCCTCGCTGGTGGGGATACCTGGTTGGGGAAACCTCCGCTAGTCGACGGTAGGTCGGCTCCGGATCTCGCCATCCAGCGAAGGAAGATCACCTCCACCTCCAGATGAAAAACATGCTCTAGACTTAAGGGACTAATGACCCTAGTAATTTAAGCGCCTGCAATCACTGGCGATCAGTCAATCAATATTTTGCGTAAGTTGGTGCGATTGATTGTATTGTTTCATTCGTTGGATCGCCGATTACGATAATGAGTGAGTTTTAGGCAAATAATGGTGAATATCTGAGGAAGAGAAGTTTTGGGTTCGAACATCGCATGAACGATTTTCTGATATTAAAATATTATTGGATCAGGGAAAGTGCTTTCTCGAATGACGGGGGACCATTTACTATAATTGATATGATTTGATTTATTTTAATCAAATAAAACAGTAAACACCTCACAAGGCGTATGTGGGAAAAGTATAATAACATCTTGAGCTCCAGAATCTCCACTCTTTTACTATACTTCGTTGAATGGTATGACCTATCAAGCGTGGTTGGCAGTATATGAAAGTTAAACATTTTCGTTTTCGAGTAATATAAAAAATTACTTTGATAAAAGAATATATTTTATTTTATAGTATTTCCAACAATACAACAGCCCACACCCCTGGCTGTACTGTGACAGGAACCAGGACTGTCAAAAAGGAGAGTTCAATACGAACATGATGTCTCGTTCTGAAGTTTCGTTCGATCTGTTGTTGCCGACTGCAGGAGGAGATTTAAAAAATATAGTCTATCTAACTCTTAATCATTCTGCTTTGCGCTTCGTTTTAGAACGTCATGTTGCTCTCCATAGGCGTGGGCAGACTAAGACAGGACAGCCGCACTGGAGTTGTGGAGAGGAGAGAGAGAGAGAGGGGAAGAAGATTGTCACGTGGTTGGAAAAGTGGTTGAGATCGTCTCTGGAAAGTTGGTGATTGTGGATTTCAGCAACGGACGATTTATGCAGAAGTTTATCCAATGGGCTAAGTAGGTTTGGCCTGATTCATGTGTTCACTGACCAAATGCATTATTTTCTGTTTGGTGAGAATGATCCTGAAAGTCTTAGGGAGTGTCGGGCTTCGAATGCCAATGGCAGATTTTCGGAGTAAGAAAAAAAGAAAGAGCAAAGAGGTGTGTGTGTGTGTGTGTGTGTGTGAGAGAGAGAGAGAGAGAGAGAGAGAGTGTGTGTGTGCGTGCGCGCGCGCGTTCGTGAGAGCCAAGAGGGAGAGAGATAAAGAGGGAAAGAATGAGAGAGGGAAAGAGAGAGGTGTGGAAATGTGGAGAGACAGTTGGAGGGAGTGGGGGAATGGGAGAGAGGGAAAGAGAGAAGAGGAGAGTGAGAGAGGGGTCAGAGAGGGGAGCAAGTGAGAGGGTGACAGACGGAAGAAAGAGAGAGGGGGAGAGAGTGAGAGAGAGGGGAAGGGAATGGGGAGCATTGCGACTGCCAAGAGGTTACACGGAATGGTGGGAAAAGTGTGTCGCTCAATTATTGTTGATGATGGGCGTTTCGATGTGACCCTTCACTGGATGTGTGTTTCTCAGGATGTTCTAACAGTTCCGTTGATTTTCCAGTTAGTTGACTTCATCTTCGGAAAGTCATTGCTGACATTAGTCCATTACTACTCGCTTCTTAATTTTTTTCGCTCTGTATACAATGCCGATTCTTAAGTATTATTTATTATTAGGTAAAATTCTTGTTATTGGCTCACCAATATCTTGGGAACCAATAAAGTTATATGATGCCTTATATGATTGTTTACAACAACTGTGATAATTTCATTGAGAAAAGTCTTCAATTGAAAATCCTACATTTGCAAGTTTCCGTATGTAAATAGGATTAAGTGAATTTCTCCATGACGACTACAGGGCAATCCTAAAATCAGATTGCTCTGCTCGGTTGAATCGTTCACTTCAATTTTAAACACTTCGAGATATTTGTATATTTAATTTTTTTTCTAATTTTGAATTTTGAAGGAGATTGATGAATTTTCGACCTGTGCAAACAAACAATTTTCCAAATGTACTGTAAGAACAATACTTCTCTATTTATTACAATCAAACTAGCATTAAATTCAGCAGAGGCGCAGCTTGCAATGCTCCTATAGCTGTTCAAATTTTTGATGGTTGCAAGATAGATGGCGAAGTTCATCATTTGCGATAGCGACATCAACACAATGTTCCTTGTCACTATAAATTATCTCAAACAATTTCTTATCCAACAATGCAATGGATTTAATTGAAACTCGTGTATCGATTCTACTCAGTGGTATGGCTGAAGGGCATTAGGTACTGGCGTACAAATCATGCTGTCATTCCCTTTTCATTGTGTAAATTAGAACACTGGAAAGTGAAAGAAAGTAACCTGCTCCAATGATTGTATGAGTGCTTCTGTAAATAGTTATCCCAAGAGTTCTGGTTTGTAATTTGTTTGTTGTAGATAATATAAAAACATGAAAGCATTTGAGTGGAAATTTGCATACGAATATTGAATTCTGATGTGTCAACGTGTTTTGCTTCCTGTGTGTAGGAGTGAACGAGAGTGTTGACATGTTAGAAATTAGTACAAAGAAACGGAAATTACTTCTCTATGAGGAACGTCTCATGTTGTTTCGAAGATGCTGAAAACAACTATGTTTTAGCTCAGAAATTGAGCAGAAACGTACCTGAAAGTAACTAATAAAGGTATAAATAAAAGAATGTGTTTATTCAAGGTGTAGCACTTAATTGCCTTGTTGTGTATTTCACATCATAACTACTAATTTTTCTTTAATCTGATGCCTGTCAATTCACACTTGCTCCATTCTCCATGACAGGAGGAGATTTATATTTACAATGTTAATATTTTTGCTGCTGTGTGATTTCTATTTATCCTTTTAATTCTTTAAATCTTGATTAATCTTAAGATGTTTTGGTAGGTTCTCTCTTCTCTTTTTATACATATTTTTTATTAACTTCATATTTTTTTCTTATTTTTGTTTTATTCCATAATTTCATCTCTGATGTAAATTTTTATTGTTAATACTGATATTCTTAGCAATATCTTCAAAGTTTTTCGTTTTCACTCAAATGATTTAATTTTTTTCCAAATTTGATGATACTTGCAAATGTTACGCGAAACTTCGTGTTCCGGTATTACATAGAAGGTAAAACATTATATTGAAAACTTTTTTATATTACTGATTGTATAAAAAGGAAAAATAGTACCCGAATGACGAATTATTAATATTATTTTTACCTGTAAATTTATCCATATATTTAGTATATTTTTATTATAAAACCGAGTGAACATTGCGTCATACTCCATGTGAAGAGATCTGATATGAAGTAAGGAAGAAAAGTACGTACCTGTTACGGAAGGAATTTGATAATAACGAACAATAAATATCCCCTAACCTTCAGTTCACGTTTTCAGCACAATTACCGCATGGAATGTTCGAGATGGGTATTTTTAGTTGTGCGAATGGTTGTAATCCGCCGTGATCACTACTCTAGGGCTGTGAGCACTTGACCATTCATAACGAAGCCGTTAGCGACCTTCGGACAACCTTCCGCCATGTTAAAACAAACACCACCACCCACCTCAGGGGGCCTTGAGATCCCGTCCGCGCTGCGCTCTGTTATTGGGCTGGGCATCAAGGCTCGTCCGTCAACACGATGCCCCTCGAACCGACAATTTCGTGGGGGGCCTTGCCTCCACGCCTCCCAAGGAACGCCCTTCTGCCTGAGGACGTCTGCGCGGCCGGACACCTGGAATTGCTCCCGGGACGACGGCGATAAACAAACGAGCGTTGCTCCAGGAAGTGGACGAGCTGGAAACGCGGAGTTAGTTGATCGAGTGGGCACAGTTGCGGATTCGTTCTCGATCAGGACTTGTCTTGGCGGTTGCCTCTATCACGCGTAGCATTGCGTTCATTTTATATCGTAAGTAATACCACAGCACTTCGAATGATATTTAGTGTGACTATTTCACGAATTAACACATTGCACGAATCGAATTGATAATTAAAATCATAGGAATTAGGAGAAATAGAAATATTACTCAAAACTGCTACCGGAAAATGTGAAAGTTTTATACAGCCCCAAGTTATCACTGCCTCCTGAAATAACTTATAATCAAGTAACATTTGAAGAACGGTTTAATGCAGAAAATGACTTCAAAAATGCAATTAAAACAAAGCTACTTACAAGAACATTGACTAAAAAAAACAATTATTAAAGTTGTAGGAAGTTAAGTTTTCCAAGTCTTGGTTTTCCGTGGAAGTATTTGAAATGGAAGATGTATAAGCTGAATTAGCAACGGGATTCACGTCAATTTTGAATGGATTGAACACACGCCATTCAAGTATTTTCCTGAATAAGTGTAACGTTCCACATAGTTTTGATAGCATATTCTTTGTACTTTTCACCATCTAATCTTGGCATATTAATTGCCTAAAATATGTGAAATTTCTTCATTTGTAGTTTGTGCTGTCCATTTGTACTTTCTTTCTTCACAAAATTTTTGCAATTGCTTCCTCACACTTTGTTTCTTTCGTTATTTTTCGACACTGAATCCTTAATTATAGATTTTTTTTCCAGAGTTTTAAACATTACCAAAACGACACATTGTAATTTTATCTTAATGCTCACAAGCTATTTTGCACCTGAAACAATTGCTATCTTTATCTTAAAAAGTTAAACAAAGTTATTACAACGGAGTGCAAAGGTAAACAAAGTGATTATCATAAATGACGATAGACATTTGGCATTGATTTAATTTGAATATATTCTTTCGTAGCATTGGTTACTTATGACACGGACAGACATGAGAGAAATAATCACCGGAAAAGTGTCAGAAATGTGTACAAGTATAAGATTTTAACACTTTCTATTACTTGTTTAAAATGTGATTGCAATTATTGGAACAACGTTATATTCATTCATATAAATTATGCAACATAATTACAATGACTCTTTACAAGACTCATCTGCGAATTTTACACTTACGCTCAAATTGTACAGATTAAATTATATGTGAAGAGGTTAAAAAAATATTTTTTTCGACTTTTCTTGGGTTTGTGTTTTGTATAGCAAAGGCATTAGAAAAACAATGTTGTTAAACGACAATGTCTTGAGCAAAATTTAGAAATTATATGAAAACTCAAGAAATAACATTGGTATATTCTCATTTATAGGATTTCTTTCTTTCTTTTTCTTTGTAAAAATTAAATTTTTCTTTTTGTTTCATTCTAATACTTAGTAATCGGGAGAACTGCGTGTTTCCATCCGTGCCCAACGGTTAATTTTCTCTTCATTGTCCACTAATATGGACGAGTGAGGTGTCATTCGTCGTGTCTCGATGCATAATTGGCCGTTCTGGACGCATACTTACAGATAATTATTGAAGCAAAAATTGCCTTTAAAGAAGGGTTGAAGCACTTACAGAGGTAGCGTGTGAAGACGACTCAACAGGCACTAGTTTTAGGTAGGACTTCAAGAATATTGGAGGTAAAAAACGTGTTTCAGGGATTTCAAGCACACTCAAAAGTTAAATGCTATGCACCCCACAAAACATGAATCGTTATGATTTGTTTCATTCGGTTAACCTAATTTTGTAGAGAAATATTCATTTGAAACATTCATGTATCATTGTTTTGTCAGAGGATGGACAAGCGAGACAAATGTATTACGCTCACACGTTACATATCACAAAACAATTTTTTAACATGAGAATTCCAGAAGGATGTGCCATGATAAATTCGCGGTTATTTTTTTAAACTAGGACGACACAAAGCTTACTGAGTCTGTGTCACCTCAATGGCTCGCTGAAAATCAGGAGCGGCAAATTTTGTTTGTGATACTTATCACCATCACTCTAGGTTGTGTTCACAGACGCTCTGTCGCAGTCTGTAGGCAGCTACAAATGCGGATTGCATTTTACATGAATATTTAGATGCGTTTTTTAAACATATTCTTTATATTTTTAAAACCAAAGTGCAATTCGTCACGTCTCCATGAAATTCTCTTTCTTGGAGACGTGGTTTATAAAGATTGGTTGCGTGTGAGAGACACAAAGGGAAAGTATACTACTGAAATAATATAGGAGACGATACTAAATGTCTATATTCGTAATTTTTATTTAGAAATTATTATATTCTTAACATATTATATATTCAGTACAACATTTAATTTTTGACTCACTCTTCATCTAATTTTTTTATTACAATGATAACCAATAATAGGTAATAAATGGTACACTCGCTTATAACTTTTCTTCCGTTTTCTATTTCTTGTCATCTTTCTGATATCTTATTTTCTTTTCTCTCCTTTTCACATTGCTCTTTTTAATCACATCTTCCTTCCAGTCTTCAAATCTGCCTACCGTATCTTTTTCTTACATATCTTTATCTCTGTCTACAGTCTGTGGTTTGTGTTCCATTTCCTCTGTCTGTCTTCTCCCTCAATCAGATTTCGTTATTTTTGTATCCCTTCCAAACCTGCGCCGGGGCAAAGCTGTATGACCATAACAAATGAAATCACATGTAAATGCAATTCGTACTCTGATCTGGAGCAAAGTTGAGCAGAGTTCAACCCTCGATGAATGGCTGAGGTGCTCGGATGAGCAAAGACTCGACGGCCTTGCGTTTGGGAATTTCTGACTCGGGAGGTTATCTCGATTGCGCAAAGGTCGATCGGAGCTGCTTTCTCACATTCTGCTTTTCTCTTTCTTCTTCTTCTTCTTGGGCTATTGAGGTAGCAGTTTTGATCCCCTGGGCACAGCTACGTAAAGAAGGATTCCGTGACGGTGTCTCTTCTTCACTGCAAGACCCTTATCCGGTTTCGTACCGGAACGGCTCTCCATAATAGCACATTCGGTCTTTGTACTTCAATCCAACGGCGTGTTTTAGAGTAACCTTTCGTTGCGTTGACCGGTTCTGAAGATTAGGACAATATAAACCCCCGGCGTCCTGTAAGCATCGCGAAAATGTCACGTGGCGTTTGAATCAATAAACATTATGCTGTTGGTTTATTTAAGAATTGCAGAAGTAACGGTTGCGTTGTTGCCAAGTCGTGAGACCTGCTTCCTTGAAAGGTCGAGTGCTGTATAATACATTCCTGAACAAGCTACTACTGAGTTATCTCCTACTTTCTTCGCAGTGCAAGAACGGAGTGGAGAATTTTACTTGTGCGGTTTAGTATCTTTCATACATTTTAATTCTCTTTCGTCTTGGATCATGTTCCCCTTTATTTATTAGCTTTTTTAACGTATATTCTTTAATAGAGCTACTTCTGTAATTACTCTAATATTTTGACTGCGAAAACTCTTAGACTAGCCCGATAATTTCGCTAACTCTTAATTGGTATATCTAATGTCAAAATGAAATAATTTATCGTAGTTTAATAAAGCTTAACTACTCTTGACCTCTTTTTAAAAATGACTGTATAATTCTTCATATATCAAAATCTAAATTCACGAATCAATCTCCTTTAAGTTCATTTTTAATGTGTTGATGTTTCATTCAAATATCATTTTTCCTGGGTAACAATATTCCTGGCTTTGCATATAACTCGTGTAAAATACAGATATAGTTTACATCTACAAATATTATTGTATAGAATTGCTCATTATTTTTTGGGATTAAGAAGTGAAACATTAATTTTGCTGTATCGTGTTCAGTAAATAAATGGATAAAGTTGTGACAATGTTTGGATACAACGACGAGGAAAACATTTGTATCTCCTTTAGTGAAATGTATTATCATTCAATGCATCAAAACCTTATTTTATTTATTTGTAATTTTAAAAACATAGGTCAAAAGACGTTACTAAGTAATAAAAAAATAGACGAACAATGTGAAAATTCCTGAGGATTTTTATGATGAAATAATGATGTTCTTCAAAATTTTCAACAACACTCGGATAATTCTATGAAATGTGATGCATAATAGGCAAAGAAATAAACATCTGTAACAATATTTAGTTGAAGAATTTGGATTGGACCTGAAACTATCACGTGCTCTTGCTTGTTGCATTTTGTGCATCTCATCAATCTCTTGTTTCTGTTTTATTTCATTGTGCTATTTCTTCCGGCAAGAAGTCATCTTCTAAACACGAATATTAAACAATCACCGCTACTCGAAATTCTTTATTAAGTTTTCCTCTGTTCTTGTTTTTCTATCGTGTGGGGTTGCTCACATGTTTTTTGCGTCGCATGCAAGATGCGGACATGAATACACGTACGATACGTGCTTTCTCTCCCTCGTCGACGGCACAAAAACATTTCCTTGACAAATACGCTGGGCTGTGAGATCGTGAGAGCGGAGCGCGGCTGAGTTAGTACAACCGATCTTTGACCCTCGGACGCTCTTCAGTGCTCATTTGTTAACTGCGTTCGGTATCCGAACACATGCTTTTGTCATTGCGCCAAGCAACAGGAATACTAACAAAACACTTTTGTTGAACCTGTGTGAAAAGTACTTCACTTCCTCATTCAAAGCAATATTTTCAGAAGCCTTCTCATTTACTAACAGATGATAGGAAATTTTGAGATTTACGTTGCTATTGAAGGTTTGAAAATTTGTATTGGATTCTTAGTTTTCAAGAAGACAATGTTTTTATTTCGACGAAACGTTGACAGTTAAGTGAATTAACCCGAGATATACTAATTGATTTTTAATGTTTTAATAAATGATTGGCGTCCACCCTGTCATTACTCCTTCAATTATAACCAATAACCAAAACTTCTCGCCCCCAAAACATACAGTCGACTCTTGAAATATTGAGTGATCAATATTTCTCATCTCGATCTCACTCTCGATAAAGTGAACTTTCGATAAGTGAGAACTGAAGTTACTGATCCCGATTCACATTCATAACGAATAAGCACTGAAAGATTCGGTTATCGTCAAAGAGTATCAAATGAATTTAACCACCAATCAATACTGCATTCTAAAGAAGACCAAGCAAAAATAATCAAATTTTGTTTAGCCATTAACATATTTATGGACGTTTAAAGCCAATGGATTCATGCAAATTGTAATTGTTGTCTCTGAATTGTTATTACTATTGTAAGATAATTGGAAATGTAATTGTTATAATTTTTGCCAGTTGTATTGTAACTGTAACATCATTATAATTATATTGTAACTGTATTTTAACTGTAACAGGAAGTCGTTAATAACCGCGATGTTGATGCGACTAAAAATAAAAATAATTTAAAAAAAGATTCGGTTATAGTGAACTCTCAACGTCCGCTATAGTGAATTCTGGTTATAGTGAACAGACAGAATACAACAATACAACTTCTCTAACAGCGAATCCATATGGCACCAAGGGTTTGCAGGTAGAGGCTCTCGTGAGTTATTTTTGTAAACTTCATGAAAAAGAATTTATGAAAAAGAATAGCTAATCATGCCATTCAGGAAATCGCAACAAATTATCTGTGGCACTTTTCTCCAATTTGAGGAGAATTCTTGGACGCAGAACACATGTTGAAAGCCAGTGAAAAATAATCTAGTTAAGACTTGGTGAATGCTGTGAAAATCGTAAAAGAGAAGAATAGCAGATTGATGACGAATGAGGTACAAAAGTGAAGAAGGTGCTAAATTTCCGGAGGTATTGGAAGTTATTGAGATGGCACAAAGATAGTGAGTGAGTGAATAAAGGAGAATACACTATGAAGACAGTACGCATATCTTGAAGTTGTGAATTCGTGGCAATTGGATATTTTATTAAACCTCTGAAATAATGTTAGCTATAGTCAGAAAAATTGTATTATATTTTGAGATTATTGAATCCAATGAACCTTCGATAAACTAATACATAATATTAAATTGTAACGTAATGACACTAATCAGGTATTTTTGGGAATGTATTTTCGACTCTTCTAAACTTTTTAACTCATATAATCGAATGGAATTATCGGTACATCACAAAGCAATGGCAATGACTAATGGAAGAAAGATAATATTGCGTTTAAAATATGTAACAATGAACAATAACAGTAATTCGCATAATGAGCAATTTATGAGTAAAAATGAGAAGCCCTTGTGGTATTTGAAGCCTCTATTTTGCAAAAAATCTAATACAGCAAAATCAAATGTAACTGGTAAAAATCGAAATTCAGGAAAATCAAAAACATAAAAAGTATTGTATTTAGCGTCGTTGGAAGAAAAATGTAATGATGTGCCTTTAAAATTCAGAAAAACGTTTGTTCATTTGAGATTTGTTCAGAAGACTCATTAAAATTCAACCATGCCCAACATAACTTTGTTCGGTCAAAATGAGCTCTATATTTCCTGAAGCTAGAAAGTAATGCCACCTAAACTCTGTCATTTGAATTTTATACCAATGATTTAAAACTATCTTAAAATATTTTAATAAATAACGTCGAACAACAAATTGAGCAGTTACTTATAACGTTAGTATAATCATATCAGTGTAATATGAAATAAAATTTCAGAAAATGAGTATTAACAAAACAAAGGAACAAATTAATATATCTTGAGTTTGTCTTTTTCCTTATTAGTTACGTAACAATCGAAAAACATTCAGCGAAAGATTTCTTTTCTAACACGCCGCGCACGAAACGAGGTTTTTCGTGCTTGTTTTCGTGTGCGACACAGTTAATTTTTTCAACATCCGTAACGATTCGCAATTGTCTTTCATCGTGATGACGTCTTTGTTTATTATCTACAAACAATAGTGTTACGATGCTGACTGAATCCATTTTGTACAAGTAAGGTATTTCTAGTTATTTGATATTTAATTTATATTCTTTTACTTGAAGCATTGCGTTCACGGCGTATGTACGTATACGCAACAAGGGCGCGAAGTGATTCCCGCACTTGTCTCTTTGTCGTCGTCGCTCGGACAACAAACTCAACTCGGGCGTGAATCACCTATTTCGGACTCTTGTTTCGTAAAGTATTATTTTCGTTTCCCCATTTTCGAGAAGAACAGTGTTCGTTTTCTATTGGTGCAATGCAATTTTTTTTTTCGGTGCGGGCGTCAGTTGTTCTTATTATTAGAAAGGACGGGTCATCGTGCCAAGCGCTGACCACCTGCGAGAAATGTTGGTGCAGGTGGAGTTGGACGGGCGAGGGAAAGTTATGTATTGTCGAGAGAGGCAGTGTGTGTGTGAGAGAGGTTTCTTCACTGTCCTTGTCGGATTTTGTTGTATCCAATATGCTTTATAACGGCATGTTTTCGCAGTTGTGAAAGGGGCAGAATCGAGTGATGAAATAGATGTGTCTTCATTGTAGAGGAATGTTGTTTGGGAAATTAATTTCACACGTCTTTTACCCCGCCCCGCCCCTAATTATTTTTGTGCCGCTTCAAACCTCTTTGGGTCACGTTCTTGAACCTGCAAGTTTCTGCAATATTCAATTTGTTTCTGCAGTTTTACCGTAGGAAGAAAAACCAATAATATTTTTCAGAACTTTCAACTGCGCCCTGTATTTTCTTGTAATTTAAGAACAAACTATTCACCACGAAAATACTAGCGTTATCATATTTCGAAGACACGTTATAAAATAAAATTATAGTAGAAGTAGTAGTCTTCGCGGCGAAACAGTGGATCTCGTGCCGCCACCTCTCAACCTTAACCACGCAATACTTCACATCTCAACCGTGTCGACACAATAACAGATGAAACGGATAATAATATAGAGATATGAAAAACGACGAAATGGTAGGAAATGAAGTCGAGATGACGCTAGTGAGAATGAAGAGATAAAAGTGACAAAGACGGGACGGTGATGGCAAAGGAGGAAGGCCAGAAGAATGCGAAAAAAGAGGAATGATGAAGGCGAGGGCAAGGGCGGACGTAAAGATATCTACTTGGAAGTCTAGGAGACACCGCATCATAGGCACAGACGCGATTGGTTTGGCCGTCATTCTGGTGGCTGCGACCTCCCTCAGGGCGAGACGCCTTGCCTAGGACGCGACGTCTTTTGGACAGCCAAGAATAGCCCGATTTAAATGCAGTGTCATTTCAAGGTCACGAGTTCAAAAGGGAAAAGTACACTGTCATCCAATAACGAGATTCAATACGAAAGTTTTTCGTGATGTGACTGCTGATTGGATGATAGTGTCCCCCTCTCCTTGATCTCGTGACCTGAAGAGACACTGCATTTAAATAGACAGTAGATAATGCTTCCGGCAGCTAAAGGTGGAGGCGGAGTAGGAATTCGAAGTGAAGGTACCGACAGTGTGCAGACTAAGGCGGAGGCTGACGACGAAAGTTGAGAGAAGGTGGCGGCAACGGAAAGAGTGAGAAGAATGCGGGGGTGGAAGAGAGGAATGGGGAAGCAAAGATCGCGCGCGGTCCGTGACCGTTTGTTAGGGTACCGCTCCGACATCCACCTGGTGTTGAGCGAAAAAACAATGGAAAATGTCAGATCAGAGCAGCCGGCCACTAGAATTCTCCTCCAGACAGCGACTGAATTCGACGTACCTGACACGCTAGGGTCAAAAATCCTGCCGTCGGTAATGGAACCCTAGTTCAGTTGTGTCAGTCTCCTACTGGCGGCATTTGCACGCGTCGTGGCACCTTAGCATCCCACGAGCTTCTTTGCGCCACTAGCGTCGGGAAAGGAAACTGTTAGTAGTAAACCCTCCCTTTTACAATAGTGATGGCGTTGTCTCGTGTGGCGGGGTGATGAACTGCGTGGAGGGGCGATTTCGTCGTGGCACTCGTGCCACGGACTCCCGCTCGTGACATGGAGCTTGACCTGGTCAGAGGCACTGCAGTGCCCTCTGTTGACGTCCTGAGCCGCATCAGGGAAGGGCAATGCGGCCTCCTCTCTCGCCGAGGGGAGTGGCGACAGAGCTCCCGCTGCAGAGGCGCGCCTGCGGTCCCGTCCCCGACAGGCGCAGGTCCTGGGGTGCGGCGGCGCCGCCTCGTGGGAACGGGCACGGCCCCCTACTCCCCTTTCCCCGTCCCGGCACGGCCCCCTGCGCAGACCGCTCCCAGGCCACGGCCCCCGCAGCCGCCGCCACCGCCACGGCCGCCTGGAGCCTCCGCCGTACACGACGACGCGTCCGACAGGGGTTTGGGGGCGAAAAGAGATTTTTATACAATAGAATAGAACATTTATTCTGCTACTTAGGACAACACGCGTGTTACCTGTGGTAGCGTTTTCCGAATACAATTACTAAATATACATGTAGAAAACAATCAAACATCCAAACAGTCAGTTTAATCAGTCAAATGATTGATTGATTGTTAGTGATTCTGGGTGCGCCAACGGCGAAAGTCGTTTTCCCGTAAGTGCAATGCATGTTTTCTGTATTGGAAGGTGAGATTATCTTTCCCTGACGGATGGCGAGATTCAGCGCTCACCTACCGTCGACTAGCGATGTTTTCCCCAACCAGGTATCTCCCACCATCGGGGCACCGCACCAGCCAGGACGAGCTCTAAGCTCCGGACCGGTCTTCCGGCAGGTGTGGTAGTGTAGAGCATGTTAATTTGTGTGTGATTAAAGGGTGAAGATACAAGGTGGAGGAAGGAAAGATCGCGCGCGGTCCGTGACACGTTTGTTAGGGTACTCCTCCGGCATTCGCCTGGTGTTGATCGGAGAAAACACGGAAAACTACCGATGAGTGCAGCCGGTTGCTAGAACTCCGCTCCGGAGAGGTACTGAATTCGATCTAGGTTTCTAGCTAGTGTCGAAAATTCTGCCAGCGTTGGTCGAACCATAGGTCCCTCCGGACAGAGGTAATGCAGGGACATCAACTGGGGATTTGAGCCACCTACAAGGGGCAAAAATTGTAAAACTTTCGTATCTTCTTAATACAAGTCCCGGAATTATTGTCCTATCGCTGTCCGCCGTGCAAAAACATCGAACTTTTATCGTTCCACATCGATTAACCTTTATCCACGAAGATTATTGTCGAGTCGGTTTCTTTTTTCCATCGTCTCGGCTGCCGAGCAGAATTTTAGTCCTGTGGCGCTTTCTTACCGTAAGGATCTGGCAACCTTGGCGCCATGTTCCTAATCTGCCGCAGTCTTGTTTGCCTGATCGTGTAGCGGATGTATGCCGTGTTGAAATGCATGTATGGGACGTGTGTGGGAGAGTAAGTTGCCGAAATTAGGCGCGATCGTGTGAAAACTGAACTAGGGATTCTACACAGCCCAGAGATGTTTCCGAGAAAGAACACCATTTTTATGTTTGGTTATTTTGTGTTTCCTGACTCGTCTACAAATGTCATTTGTCCCATAAATGTGATGGTATGTGATATTCCAGGACGAAAAAGAGATCTGAAGTCGATCTACACACGCCGGCCTATAAGTTTTCCCTATCAGGTAACTGCCTCAGCCGCGACAAGACTCTATGGTCCCGACTTGTGTGATAGGATAAGTACGTATTATAATGGGACAGAAGAAGACAAGAATGAGAAGGGGGAAAATTTCACGCAGTCCGTGGCTCGTTTGTTCTGGTACTGCTTCAGCATTTCTCTTGTTTTCATCACAGAAACTATGGAAATTTTCTGTCAGTGAAGTCGGCTGCTAGAATTATCTTCCAGATAAATTTCTTGTATGAAATGAAATGTGTTGTTTTCGACCTAACTATGAAAATGTAGTCGAAAATTTGCCACCACCGATATTCGAACCCTAGGACCACACAGCCAGAGCCACTGAAGATATGACTGATATAGTGCAAGAGAGTTTTCGTCATAATTTGGATATCGATATCATTTCTGTGAATGATTGCTCGTAATTTCTGCCAAAAACCTGCAATGTGGTCTGTTGACTTCCAGGGATCAATATATTTAAAAACAATGAGATTTCATTTTTGATCTTTAATTTTTTTAAACTTTTTAAATATATGTTTACCTAATTCCATACACCTACGGCCCTTTTACCAAGAAGTATATATGGCGTAGTAGCTGTTGCGAGGGCATATTGTTATGTGTAATACGCCAGTGAAGCTACGTGATCGGGAAGTCCTCTATCCAACTCTTAACGGTGGCTAAATTTTGGTGTTACTTGATAACCGTAGTTCGACGACCTCTCAGCCTACACACGAGTTGATGTGGTCGGCTGCTTAATTCGACTGTCCTGCAAATGTCTCTCTCATCGATTCGCGTTGAAAAACTGCTGAATTAGGTCGCAGTCAGCATCGCCGTTTTCTCTGCAACGACTCTGACCTGGAGGTCCTACAGTTCGAGTCCCAAATGACAACGCTAGTTGAATAGCGAGGTCGAATTCAGTCGCTGGTTGGAGGAGAATTCTAGCGGCCGGCTGCTCTGATCGGTAGTTTTCCGTGGTTTCTCCGATCAACACCAGGGGAATGCCGGAGCAGTACCCTAACGAACGGGCCACGGACCAAGCGCAATCTTTCCTTCCTCTTCCTTGCCCTATCATCACCCTTTAACACACACTAACATGCACTACACTAGCAAACACGCGAGGAGACCAGTCGGGAGCTTGGTGCTTGTCCCGGCTGGGGCGGTGTCTCCCATTCTCTTACTTGCACTACAATACCACTAACGTCGGGAGCTTAGAGCATGTCTCGGCTGCGGCGGTTTCCCGCTCAGATAGACTCCTTAAGGGAGTCCCAACATGTAGATCGGGACAGGATCTCAACATCCAGTTGGTGCACCGCCACTCCCCGCGATAAAACATTCACTGGCTGCAACGTCGCTGTCAAGAAGGTACCGTTACCGTAAATACATACATACATTTATTTGAACTGCGATTGGGTATGACCCAGAGGCAGTTAATTAACAATAACATATATGTAATGTTAGTGTATATATAAGAGATAAATTCCGACACCGTGAGACCTATCTCCATGAAAGTTGGCACTTCTACGAATTTTTCTCACTGTTAAATCTGTTGTAACACCACTACATGGCACTGTAGAGCAAAACTATTTACGCTAAACGCAACCCGCAACACATTCGGCAGGATATTTGAATCTATATCGTGAAATATCTCGTAAACGAGGTGTTCTTTGGCCTTAAAAATTTACGTTTTCAGGCCGGAGGCCAAAGAAACGTTTCTCACAACATATCCTACAGGATAAAACCTTTTTGAACATTTTATTACATTTTTGCTGGTCCGGCGCTTCCCGATATTACCTCATCTGCAAAGAGATGTGCAGATTTTGCAATTAATGTGAATGAAAGGGACAGAGAGCGCCAGAGACAGACAGGGACAGGTTGAGAGAGGGAGAGACACAGTGAGAGGGTGATGGCAGGGGAAAGAGGGAAATGAAGGGCAGAACAACGTCTGCTGGGTTTTCCTAGTAATAATAAAAATAACAAAAGAGTACAATACAAAACGATGCAATAATCATACTAACTCTAATATTAGGTGTTATAACTATTATTTCACCACTACCATGAAATACAACCATTAAATCAATGCAAGCTACGCAGATAATGGCTAAATTAGATAGACAAAAAGGCATTGATCGCGTTCACTACACTTCACTGCAGAGCACTACACTACACTACACTGTTTTGCTTTGAATTACACTACAGGGAACGCTGACGCTGAACTGAACCCAAGACGTGGTTCCATTTGAAATGCTACCCGTTGCTTTCATTGACGTACTCGTTAATTGAATGTTGTTCTAGGAAGATCAAATTGTCTACGATTGTCTCATCTACCCAGATCAATAAAGATATGTCACTCATTTGTCTACACACGTTTTTATCGCCCACGTTTGTTGATAGGCCATCAGACGTTCTTAAGGCGCCGTAATTATATTAAATCTTTTCATTAATAGACTCGCATCTGTAGTCACTATTTACACAGTTAATTGAAGGAACATGCAAAGAAATGTGTTTTCTTCAGAAGTTACGATTAACTCATTCTTATAAATATCCGATATTAAAAATGTAAAACACACTTTGAAATATTAAAAATGCACTTAAAAGTACTTAAAAAAATTAAAAAATGGAACTTAGACTTGGTCTTTCTATTGGGTATTGACTTCACAAAGGATGGCTTTCTTTTGCTTTTGGAAATAAGAGCCGAATCAAACCTCTAAAATCATGTTTCTTTTTCACGCTCTTTTATGTTTGGAAGTCGTTTTTACGTTGCTTTTTATTTGATGTTATATTATTAGTTTTGAGAACCATTGTTGGAGGAAGAAATAAATTGTTCCTTCCGTCCAATGTCTCTGTTTTCTCGTGAGAAAAATGGTCGTGTAAACTTGTAATCTCTGAAAATTCAAAGATTTAAAGGAAAATATTACTTTGCATGCTGGTTCCATATTTTAAACCTCGATGTTTCTCAAAGTGATTTATTAACTTTTAAGATTTACTTTTGCACGAGAGATTTTGACACAGTTTAATTTGACAGTTGATACAGTTTATTAATTCGTAAGTAAAATTTTACTGAGGGCAAATCAGAAAAATGGCAACAAAAAACATCGAATTTCTGACCGGTGAGGTTACCTCAATGGATCAGAGCTTCCTCGGTTCGCCATAGATGGATGCGGGAGGAAAGGGGAGGACATACGTTGGCTGCCTCTCCCCATGCCAAGTAGGACGAAAGGCGTAGTAAACCAAGACATGGGGGTTATCTCTCGGACGAGAGACAGTTTGCTCACTGAAGGAATTTCTTTTATTCAACAAATATTTACAATCTATTTCAAATTTGAAATAATAAGTAAATACTATAAATGTGTATTACAATAACAAACAGAATGAAAAATGAAGAAAGTCACCCAATGTTACTTTTCTTGGGTCTGAAGTAAATATGAGCACATCAATTAAGAACAAAACATAGTGCACAACCTGTATTTAGACATTACATACTCTTTGTCACGTGATAGCATTTCGCGACGCTACGCAAAATCTCTCAGTCGCCTTTTATGCGATGATGTGTGTCGGGGCAACCCAGTTCGAAACGATTCAGTTGAGAAGAAAACCTCTATTTAGACATCACATGCTCGTGGTCACGTCACTGCCTTACGCTCCACCACGCAAAACCTCTCTCTCTCTCCCTCTCGGTCGTCGTTTGTGGAAGGAGTGTGCGTGTCCAGTCCCCGATCTCATTTGTGATCTCGCGTTAGTGCGAGGACGAGTGCTGGGGTGGTTTCAATTAGAACTACGAGAGCCACCGCAAGAGTCTAATCTCTAAAAAGCAAAGGCGCCCTAAATATCTTTTAATTCATGTGCATTACTATTGGTCTTTGTACATCAATTCTGTGGTCACGGCGTAAAAGATCTGAAGTAAGCTTTTAGCGAAATTGTGTGAAGTACTGAACCTACAAGTTAAGCATCTGTATTTTATTTTAGTAAAACAAGCGAATTCAAATGTTCCCCCTTAACGACAAAATGGCGTTTGGGAACTGTTGCTGAGAGTAGGAAGAGCGTTGACTAGCCATGGTTTTCTCCAAACTATGGTTTTTGACTTCAGAACTTTTACCCCCGTGACAACGGAATTAAGAACCAAACATAGTGCACAACCAGTATTTGGACATCGCTTGCCCTTGGTCACGTGACCGCTTTACGCGCCGCCACGCAAAATCTCTCTCTCTCGCTCTCTCTCTCCCTCTCTCTCCCCCCCTCTCTCTCCTTCTCTCTATCCCTTTCTGTCTCTCTTTCTTTCTTCGGAACTGCGAGGGTCAGTGCAAGGGGCTACAAAATCTCTAAAGAGCTTAAGCGTACAAACGTTTTTTTTTTAATCATGTGCTTTACTTTTGGAGTGGCTTTCCTACATCAATATTAAGAACAAGACGTAGTGTCGCCCCTCTATTTAGACATCGCAAGCTGTGACCGCTTCACGCGCCGCCACGCAAAATCTCTCTCTCCCCCTCTCTCTCTCCCTCTCTCTCTCCCTCTCTCTCTCCCTCTCTCTCTCCCCCTCTCTCCCTCTCTCTTCCTCTCTCTCCTTCTCTCTATCCCTCTCTGTCGCTCTTTCTTTCTTCGGAACTGCGAGGGCCAGTGCAAGGGTCTACAAAATCTCTAAAGAGCTTAAGCGTACAAAAGTTGTTTTTTTTAATCATGTGCTTTACTTTTGGAGTGGCTTTCCTACATCAATATTAAGAACAAGACGTAGTGTCGCACCTCTATTTAGACATCGCAAGCTGTGACCGCTTCACGCGCCCGACGCAAAATCTCTCTCTCTCTCCCTCTCTCTCTCTTTCGCTCTCTCTCCTCTCTCTCCTTCTCTCTATCCTTCTCTGTCTCTCTTTCTTTCTTCGGAACTGCGAGGGTCAGTGGAAGGGTCTACAAAATCTCTAAAGAGCTTAAGCGTACAAACGTTTTTTTTTAATCATGTGGTTTACTTTTGGAGTGGCTTTCCTACATCAATATTAAGAAGAAGAGGTAGTGTCGCACCTCCATTTAGACATCGCAAGCTGTGAGCGCTTCACGCGCCCCGACGCAAAATCTCTCTCTCTCCCTCTCTCTCTCTCTCTTTCTCCTTCTCTCTATCCCTCTCTGTCTCTCTTTCTTTCTTCGGAACTGCGAAAGTCAGTGCAAGGGTCTACAAAATCTCTAAAGAGCTTAAGCGTACAAAGGTTTTTTTTTAATCATATGGTTTACTGTTAGAGTGACTTTCGTACATCAATATTAAGAACAAGACGTAGTGTCGCACCTCCATTTAGACATCGCAAGCTGTGACCGCTTCACGCGCCCCGACGCAAAATCTCTCTCTCACCCTCTCACCCTCTCTCTGTCTCTCTCTCTCCTTCTCTCTATCCCTCTCTGTCTCTCTTTCTTTCTTCGGAACTGCGAGGGTCAGTGCAAGGGTCTACAAAATCTCTAAGAGCTTAAGCGTACAAACGTTTTTCTTTTAATCATGTGCTTTACTTTTGGAGTGACTTTCCTACATCATTATTAAGAACAAGACGTAGTTTCGCACCTCTATTTAGACATCGCAAGCTGTGACCGCTTCACGCGCCGTCACGCAAAATCTCTCTCTCCCCCTCTCCCTCTCTCCCTCTCCTTGTCTCTATCCCTCTCTGTCTCTCTTTCTTTCTTCGGAACTGCGAGGGTCAGTGCAAGGGTCTACAAAATCTCTAAGAGCTTAAGCGTACAAACGTTTTTCTTTTAATCATGTGCTTTACTTTTGGAGTGACTTTCGTACATCAATATTAAGAACAAGACGTAGTGTCGCCCCTCTATTTAGACATCGCAAGCTGTGACCGCTTCACGCGCCGCCACGCAAAATCTCTCTCCGTCTGTGTCTGTCGGTGGCCGTTCGTGGGCGGGGAGGAGGGAGGGAGGGAGGGGGGGAGTGTCGACCTCCATCCACAGCTCCCACGACCCGCGCGCCCGCCGCCGCCTGCGTCGCCGCCTTGCCGTCGCGACGCCCCGCGCCTCGCCGTCGCGTGAAAGGGCGCCCGCCCGCGTATCGCGCGCGTCCATCGCCAGGTCGCGCCCCCGGCGCCGCCCTCGGCGACAGCCGCCAGGGGCAGCACCTTCGCCACCGTTCCACGGCCGGCGTGGAAGGCAAGATGTTTGGGGGACATCACATGACGGAAAATACACGATTGGAAAATGAAACTGTGGTTTGCGAGATTAGGAACAGAGAAAAAGGAGGTCGCCTCCGGGAATATTCAGAACTTTACAGTACGGAAAATAAAATAATGGAAACTGAAAGGATAATCAAGGAATAAAGAAAACTGGGATCTGTCCCGGCGGTATTCGGAACTCCCCAGGCGGGCAAGTAGCTCGTTCGTTCGACGTGCCTGCGCTAGACTATCCGGGACAAGCCGCGTCTCTGTCGCGGTGGCTGACGTTTCGGCAAACAAGTGGCATTCCTCAGAAAGTACCGCTGAATAGTACGCATTGAGCAGAGGCGTATCTACGGTATGGCAGGCATGGCACGTGCCATGGGCGCCACTCACAACAGGCGCTATTTAGAGTATACTCGTTAAAACAAATAACAAGAACCCTAATTTGATATAATCTGACAGGGGCGCAAGTTCTGTTCTTGCCATGGGCGCCATTTTACCTAGATACGTCTCTGGCTTTGAGGAAGGTCGCAAACAACAATAATATTTAGAGATAAAAGTGTCGATTTTTGGCGAGTGAGAAAGATTGCGACTCCATAGGATAGGCTCAGAAAGATCATGGATTTTTAATGTCATAAATAAACAAGAAGTAAAACAGCACTTAAAATTCTAGTTAAATCTCTACCATTGTATTCCTTACAAACTAAAATTTTACATGAAGCAAAATAAAAGCCTAATGATGATAAAAAAATAGCATCTCAAAATATAACTAGTGGTGCCACAGAATGACACAGACTTTCCGGTATAGATTTGCTATTTCCTTTGGTGTCGGCTATCTATTCGGACTTGCCACATACTCTTGTCAGCTGCCATCTATCGCCGCTCAAAGTACATTTTTTTGACAGTTTCTTAATTTTTCGGTTTCCTAATAGAAAGGAAATATTATTTTATGAAAATTAAAGAACAGTGAAACATTGTCCTAAACAGTAATTTTATTTGAAAAATTTGGAGTAATTTTTATGAAAACAGCGTTTAAGCTCTACTGTAAATTCGAAATTTGATGCTCTTTTTCACAAAACATTTTTGAGTGTTCCAAAAACATTTATTAGAATTTATTTGAAGCACTTTAACTCAAATACAATAGTGTTTAAAAACAACTGAAAATGTGCATAACGGCCTGAGAAATCTTAAAAAAAAGACATTTGTGTAATTTGCGCATAAACAAAAAATACCCCAAAATGAACTTCGCATCATATTAAAGAGTGAAATTAGCACTATCCGTTCGAAAAGTTTCGAGACAAATTTTGGAGCCATTTATGGAAACATGGCGTTTGAGCGTTTCTGAAACTGTGGAATTTTGAGCTAGTTTTCCCAGAAAACTTAAGAGTTTTCGAGGAAATTTATCAGACGTTATTTAAAGCACATATACTGATAAATGCAATAATGTGAACATATTGCCGCTAATGTTAATATTAACAACGTAAGAGACAAGTCAAAAAAATTATATTTTTGTAATTTCTGAAAAGAAAAAACAAAAGAATAGAGCAAACTGATGTTTATGACATCTCATAAAGTACATTTAGCACTGTCCCTACCAGAGTTTAAAGAAAAAATTGAGCTGTTTTTGAGAATATTTTGAAAATGTCCGGAGGGCTTCATGTAAATTGCCCCCAAAGTTTGGAGAAAGGTTTTCAAAATCGCGGCGCACCGAGTGGAACCAGATCGACCGTGGAATGGCCATTTTGGACAAAATTGTGCTTATGATTTAGGCGCTAGTGCTGTTCACAGACTGACGAACAGACGGACGGACAGACGTTTAAAAAAAATGAAAACACTTTTTCGGTATCAAGGTATCCCAAAACGTGTATTTCCGTGCAATGTCGAAATCGATTTTCCGCAACATTATATAACTTTCCCCATACTGCGTATATTACTCCGTATATACGTACGTATACGAGAAAGTGAAAAATACATTTAAAAAACATAATGTCATTTAAAATCACTTTCTTCATGATTGTCAAAAATAGTGAGGTAAAATACTGACATTGAAACATAAAGTTTCATGCTTTATTTCAATTTCACCTCTTCAAACGTGCGGCATTCTCCGTATCCTGCACTTCGCCCTCCATGTTGTTTCGCCGTATTCTCCTCTCGTGACCTAGGGCGCTGCGCTGTGCCTCGCCTGCATTCCAAAGCCCCCTGAGAATGCAATAATAAATTCGAAAGCACTCCCCTGTCAGGGCACTGATGTATTCTCCGCATTCAGCTGTCTCCAAGGACAAATCTCGTCGACTTACCTACACTGCACTCTGCGAATGGAGAGTTTCGCAAACAGAAGATGGCATGAGGTTCAACTCGCGAAATGTATTCGTTACAGATACTTGAGGGATTTTTTTCTTTCGGCTGGTACATTTCCCTGGCCCATGTTGGACTACAGGTTTAACAATAAGTCGAGAAGAGTAACAACAAGACGTTATAGCTATTAACACACCTAGAAATGTTATGAGTGTTATTACTGCAGAGGCCAAAAGTTAAAAATCTAGGCGGAGAGTAGCGGGCAACTTGTAGGTTTGCTTGTTAATAAGGGTTAAGATCTCGGCTACAGACCAGCCCTGATGAAGATCTGGAAAAAGATGTTCGAAACTTTGGCTATAAAGCCTGGTACACGGCTTCACCCGCACAACCGAGATCTCAACTCTGGCCGCGGAAGCCTAAGACTTCATTTAATAGGGGTTAAAGACGCATGTGACAGATAAACAATTAAATCTTCTGGTATCCATTCTGTTGACTTGATTATTTTGTCTGTATTTCTTTGTGTTCGAATTGAATCTCAATAGAATATTGAAAAAATAATCAACGTGGAAGAAATTAGAACCAACGGACAATGGAAATGACGTAAGTGAAATGACTACCGAAAATATTGGCTTCAAAATTCGCAGTGAAGGACTCAAGAGCGAGTGTCCCTCATTGTATTAGGATACAATCCTGTAGGTAGAAGAAAAAATGGTCATGCCCAAGAAAGCGGGAGAGATTTATTTGCACAACTAAATACACTAAGTGATCAAAGGTATCCGGGCACGTGGCTGAAAATGACTTAACAGTTCGCAGCGCCCTCCATCGGGAATGCTGGAATTCAAAGGGTGTTGGCCCACCCTTAGCCTTGATTCTCGCAGGCATACTTTCAATCAGGTACTGGAAGGTTTCTTGGGGAATGACAGCCCATTTTTCACGGGGTGCTGCACTGAGGAGAGATATCGATGTAAGTCGGTGAGGCCTGGCACGAAGTTGGCGTACCAAAACATCCCAAAGGTGTTCGATGGGATTCAAGTGAGGACTTTGTGCAGGTCAATCCATTAGAGGAATGTTATTGTCCTGTAACCACTCCGCCACAGGACGTGCAGTATGGACAGATGCTCGATCTTGTTGAAAGATGCAATCGCCATCCCCGAATTGCTCTTAAACAGTGGGAAGCAAAAAGGTGTTTAAAACATTAACGTAGGCCTGCGCCGTGATAGTGCCACGCAAAACAACAAGGGGTGCAAGCCCCTTCCGTGAAAAAGACGATCACTTCATAACAACACCGCCTCCGTGTCCGGATTCTTTTGATAACATAGTGTACTTGTTCATGGAGCGGACAAGTAGCTTCAACTGAAATGTATAATGACCCGGGTAGCCCTCGTGGGAAACGTTGTCTTGGCGGCGATCAAGGGTTCAATTCCCGGGCTAGGAAAAAATGAACCTGGATCTTTCTAATACAAATATTTTCAGTTTCTATACCTTTGTGTGACGTAAGAAAAACCTCGGGCAGGCCAAATAATTCAGGTACGGTGATCAGAATACAGTCATTTATGGTGGCTTTAGACTACAAGGATGTCTTTGCTACACGCACCACTTTAAAGAATGTCTGTGAAATTAAATATTGTCCTGTGTATTTTCAGTTGCTTCAACTGTTAGTTGATTCTGTAAAGTTGAACACACCAAACGACAACAAAGGTTTGCTCGACAAGAAAAGTAGTTCAATTCTGAAACTGTTTTTTTTAATGTTCTTACCAGTGCCGTGTCCTTCATGTACGCAAGGTACGCACCGCGAACCCTGAACCTTACAAAAACCTTTTACTTTATTTGTAACAGAAAATAAATCTCACTTTATTTATAAGGTAAATCTTCTAATTTATGGAAATCGCGTGGTGTCCAGTTGTGAAATGCCCGCGCTTGCCCCGCCTCGGTGTGCAAGGCGCGCGGGGTGACAGGAAGCTCAGATGTGCTCGGTGCGTATCGTGGGGCCTGCGACCAGCTGAGTTGCGGGACCTCGCTTGAATGAAAGCAACGTTTCAAACGAAAACCTTGGCTTTTAACGATAAATTGCCAGTGAATTACCAGAATTTTAATGATAAGTTACCAGGGCCCTGTAATAAGAGTTTTTCTGCCGAAAATCCACCGTTTTTTCGCGCAGCATTTCATAACTTCCCCTGTGCTATACGTACATACGTCTAGTATACGGGAAAGTAATAAAAAATGCCAAAAGATAAAATTTTATTTAATTTCAGAAGTATATATTTTTGGGCTTCCAAACATTTCAATCAAATCAAATGTATTTACGTCAAGCGGTGGTTCATTTTTAGTATAATGGAAAAAGTTATCACGACGAAAAGTTATAAAGTGAATTTTTTTATAAAGTGAATTTAAACAAGTCATTATTTTTTTATTTGTAGCAAAATATGATATTGTAATTTTGAAACTATGGAAAAAAATGAAATCTCACTATTAATTGTAAATAAGTCTTAAAATACGGACTTCATTCTGTGAAACGATAAGATCCTTTAACGACCAAATATAGGTCTGGACTCACTAATTTTCAGTATACAACAATCAATACAATTGATATCGAAGAATATTCGACACCTATTCTATGAATTCTCTTCTCTTTTCAGTATTATTATACTATTTTTTTGAAATTGATTTAAATTTGTAAAATACAGCTCAGACTCAAACTTCCTATGAATTAGAAATATTTTTTTAAGAAAAGACATGTAATTGGGAATTAAAAATTAACAGACATTCACTATTATAAAAGACTGCACAAAACTTTGCTGTGGATGTATTTTAATTAAAGAACTCCTAATATATTTTCAGACGTAACGTACAATAGAAGTAAAATAAAATGCAATAAGAATCTCGGTGTATTTTGTGCACTTTCAATGCAAATCTGTGCAAGAAAAAATATCCAAAAATATGCTTTTGTTTCATCCCTTTAAAGTAACATGCTCAGAATTCTGATTTCCTTATCTGTTTTGTTTGGTTCATTATTGTATGTATATATTCGACGCCGATACGTCCTTTGAAAGCAAACAAATGGCTGGCGAAGTGAATAAAACAGCGTATCTCCACGAAAACAAATCCATTTCTCGGCTGCTTTCGAAAGCCTTTAAGCAAGTTATCTGATTTCAATTACGAAAGGAGGAATGCTCAATGGTACCGATGTACCTTGTTACACTCTGAAGATGCTACTTCTCCGCAGTGTTGCCACATCAAAACAATATGAACATTGGGGTTCTGGGTGTGGAAATGCGTATTTTTGTTTACAAATGTTGAATTTAGTAAAAAAAGTCTAAATTTTATGTATACACGTACCACTTAACTTCGTTTATTTTGAAAATGTATTTGACATTTTACTGTATACTACCCATCAGTTTCAATTTAAGTGATTCTACGTGTATAATACGGAATTTTGATTCTTATTTGTATATCTAAATAAAAATACAATGTAATTCATTAAAAACGTATACTATTAATTTTAATTTGAACAAAATATTTTCTATCTTGTTTAAAAATTACTTTATCCACCATTGAATTTTTTAAACCCAAATGAAAACTCTGGAGATATTTTTAAAACTAAAAAAATGTAAGACGAAATAACTTTCTTTGAAAAAGGACCGAAGTCTGTTTGCCAATTACACTGATTTTCAGCATTTGGTGAAAATATACACCAAAACGACACGTAAGAGATAAGTCGTAAAATTGTTCGTTGCTTTGAGATCTCTGTTTGCTATTAAACTACATTGTGTTGACGGGCTTGCCTGTTATCAGAAGGTCATTAGTGCTGTGAAAACGAAGCAGCCAAATTAGTGGATGAAAGAAGGATTATTAGATATCCTGTGGAAATTGGTTTGGACTGTAAAAGCTCCACAGAATCGAAGCAAATAGGCGACCGAACTTGAGAAAAAACAGTATTTTAGCCTTCAAATCAAAGTTGCGTATTATTTTTAACCCACATAATTCAATTCATATTGAATATCGATAATCCAATTCAAAAAAAGAACTTTGTTGCATCTGGCAACACTGCTTGCGAAACGCCGTCTTTACTCCGAGCTTTTTTCTCCAGATCCAATCGCGGCGAAAAAATCTAAGACCCCTCGTCGGCACGGCACGCAAATATATTCGCGGCTTCTTTCTGTTCCGATCGCATCGCGCGGCGCTGCTCGCTTGTTTTATAGAGTGGGGCTCTTACTTAGGCTAATGCGGATTGAAACTGAGACTAAAATACGGCGGTCTAAGTCCCTTCGACGTGGCCAAGTCCTCAATATTAATAACGAACAACCCCTTCCCTTTAAATCTCATTCGGAGCTTTAAATCGATACGTTCGACAGATGGCATGATTAAGATTAACTAACCCCAGTCGCTCGTGCCTAGGTAGGGACACCGAAATGCTATTACAGTTAATTAATTTGTCACATCGGTAATTATTGCTGTGTCGAACCCGTTAATGCAAATTATTATACGTCCTATTCTGATTTTAAATTCGAATCGATAGTCCTTGGGGTGCACCGCTCCTCATTTGCATTCTCGTTTCTTTTCCGGTTTGCTTTCTTCCATAGGCAGCCCTCCGCACCTCGCCGCGTTGGATTTGCATTTTGCCCAACGATGTAAGTTCTGAGATTAGATTTTACCTTGTTGAAGGTGTGAAAAACATCGTATAACATGTGTAAGAAGCCCACGTGTTTTCTATGGTCGTATTTATTTTTACAACAAAAAAAACATGTATTGAGTTACACTCAGCAAAGTGAGCTCTATTCTGTTAATTGCGCATTTCCTTTTTATGTTGAATAATGCGCTTAAGGAGGAATGTTAACGAACAAGTATTGTTAATATGACTGAAATTAAATGTTTAGAGTTTCATTGCGAGAAAGATGTACTAAACAGTTGCCAAATACAACGCGGAGGTTGACAAATCTCGCTTTCGGGTTTCGTGGAATATTTTTTTCTTTTAATTTCTATTGTCGAAAATCACAATTTATTCAACAAATAATTATTTTTACCAAAAGTTCTTGTATTTCGTGTAAATGAAAAACTGAATTTTTAACCGAGATCACAACTGCACGTTCGTAGGTAAATAGGTGGCGAATGTAAATTATTTTTACTTTCTCACCTTATTTCGTTAATAAACGGAGGGTTTTCAATAGAAAAACTCTAATTGCGGGGTCCTGATAATGGAAAGGTGGATAAATCTGTATGTATAAAATTGTATCTTAATTGTATCTTAATGTATAAAATTGCTTAACATATTTAACTCGTAACTGGTGAGGTCATTTTTGTCACGTAACTGGTAATGTGGGGACTACACATACCCCAACACAAAAACTTGCTTAGAAGTATTGACATAACAAAAAATGCCTGTTGTGGTGATGTGAACAAGAACTGTAATGCATTATTATTAGAATTATTACAAAAATAATTAAATAGGAAGAATGAATGACTAAAAAATCACTATTTTAACTATATTTTGAACCAATACACAGACCAATTATAAAATTGTCTTTTGTGGACCTGAATCTGATGAAGAGGACTAATACAACTCAACCTCAATTTTAAGTGACTTTGCTCAGTTCCTCACTCACTATACGATTTCCGTATAACACACTCCCTCCACGGTCTCCTCGTTTCCACCACTGCATTCGCTCTCTTCCGCTTCTAAATCGACCTTGATCCATTGCTCAAATCCTTGGTCATCTCTCCTAATAATAGTGCTCGAAGCATCCATAGTTTTGTGAAATATAAAAAAAACACGGTATAAATAATTACGTAATTGGTGAGGTGGGGTTTGATTATACCCCAGGCGCCAGAAAAAATTAAATAACAAATTTCTGCTTATCTACAACAATGTGACCACCGCCGGGTTCGCAGAACAACTGACTTCCTGAAAGGTACACAGAAGCATAGGCTCCTTCGCTCATCCCTTCGGGCAGGTACGATATCCTTCAAGGGCTGGGGTACCACCAGCCTTTAAAAGATACCAGCCAGCACTTCACCAGTTAAGGAGAACACTGAACTTTGAAGAAAATTTATGGTTTTTAATTTCCTCTGACCCTATTTTCCAAACTTGTGAAAATCATATATTTAGAAAAGTCAAGGGAATTCCTTTCAGTTTTCATGACCAGGCATTTCCCGGAAAAGTATCTACCATGAACAACTGACTGAGAGTACACTTCATTTGTTATCTTGCGACCATATTTTCTCTCGTTGAATTAGGCAGACATTCCATTTTCATATCTCATGAACAAAGTTTAGAAAAATTTAATCATGCTATTTACCGCATAATATTGATCTTATTAAGCCGGAGTGATATTGGGACGTGATTCTTTAAACACTAATTCTGTGGTCACGGGATAAAAGTTCTTAAGTCAAAAATCTTAGTTTGGAGAAAACAAGAGTTGGATTATTAAGCCAACGCTTTTTCCTAAACTCAACGATATTTCCCTAAGCTTTTTTCTCTTTAAAGAGACAACATCAGAATTCGGTATTTTACAAAAATAAAATATAGATACTTGACTAGTATTTCGTTACTTAACCCAATTTCGCCAAAAAATGACTTAAGAACTTTTACCCCGTGACCACAGAATTATAAAGGCTAGAGGGAGAAACGTTACGATCTGAGCGTGATAACAAAACTCTATTAATGCAAAAAAACAACAACAGAATTTTACTTGGATTGTGGCAGATTTATCTCGTAAACCGATCTCATTTAGAAATTTTGATTATGTTTTATCTCCCGTTTGCCAAGAACGATACTTTCTCACATATTTCTGCGCGATTTAATATTGTGAGACAACTTGTTGGGACATGCAAGAATCGAACATTCATTAAAAATTAATGAATCACTTGAAATTAATATTTTAACCTGCATGAAATAGCATTTTACCTCCAAGATATCGTAATTTACATCTCGTGGATCAATAATATTTATTATAAATCGCACACAAAAATAGATTTCATTTTTATACCATGAAGAATACGAACCAGACAAACTATACCCATATTAAAACAATAAAGAATTTGCAAAATATATTATAGGTCATGCAAGTCATATATAAAATTAGTGACGTATTTTATTCGCACGTTCTGTTCTGAATAGCAGATACATCGCCCAAGAAATGACCAATGAATTTAATATTTCGAATTGATGAGACAACCACCTGCGCAGATTAACACCGGAAACACCAGCCTGAGAAGCCGACATCTGAAACTAATGCTGTAACAAGAAACGTGAGTGCTGTAATAGTACTGTATGCAATACACCATTGCCACTACTAAGAGCATTACGACATGAAATATATCTCCCCCTTTCGGCGTGAATTCAGGCAACCGAATGAAAAACGAACTACGCCGCTTACAAAAAAAATATACAGACGTCTCGAACGACTGTTGGTATCTCAGTCTAGAAACTATCTAGACCGCATTCCTGCCTCATAAACATCACACAGACCGGTAAAGTAGCCCCGGAGAACCAACGGTCCTTCCAGCGTACGTAGACTTGATATTAAACGCGTACAAGAGAAGTCGTACGGCGGTGGAGCCAATGAATATACAACAGCAGATCCCCCGTTCCGATAAGCCGGCGGCGCTGCAGGCCCGAAGCACTCGGCGGAATCGGCGTGTGTCATTGCATAACCTGCCTGCGGAATGCCACTTCAAAGCGCATGCGCCAACCGTCGTGCTACTAGCGCTTGCGGCGGTGTCTCCAGAAAGAAGAAATTTCCAGGATCTGTTGCACGGGCTTTGAGGATTGCTTTGCAGGAAGACTTGGAGTACATTTATTTTGACTCCGGCTTAAGTGCGACTTCAATGTTTTTCGTTTGTTAATATATCAATTTATCCGTGACAGGTCTGTAAACTGTAATACTTTTTGTTCTTCGTTGCATAAACAATGCTTTATTTTCTAAGTCAAACCGTGTGTGCTATTCTCGTTTGTGACCGTGTCTCCAGAAGAAGAAATTTCTAGAATCTGCTACACCGACTTTGAGGATTGCTTTGCAGGAAGACTTGGAGTACTTTTATTTTGACTCCGGTTTAAGTGTGACTTTAATGTTTTTCGTTTGTTAATAAATCAATTTATCCGTGACAGCTGTAAACTGAACAGGTGTAGGTTGATTTGTTTATTTATCAATTTATCCATGACAGGGTAGGGGTATGCTACTTTAGTGCAACTATAATGCTTTTTCATTTGTTAACATATACATTGATTCATTACAGGTTTGTTAATTATAATTTACTTCTTGTTCTTGGTAAAATAAAGATTTTTTTTCCAAAAGAAACACAGGAATCAATTCACAGTTAAGTATTTTATTTTACTGCTATTACATTTTTATGTTTGTCCCCGAAGGTAAATTTTCGTTTTAGCTCCTTGAAAACAGTATCTGATGTGACGTACTGAAATATTTTAATATTCCATATAATTCTTGCCATTGGTTAATAAATCCTTTATTTAAGTAATACAATTTTTTTCAAGACCAACTACGATACAATTAATTTTGTTTTGCAAATTGCAATGACAGAAACGTATCAAAACAGGCTATTTTTCGTTATTAGAGCTAGCAAGAATATGACACATGTGCTACACATGATGCAAGGATATGCTTGCATAATTAGCTTATAAATGGCGAAGCGAAATAGCAAGTGCTTTAAGTTCGAAGATTACCTGTTTTAAAATGCAAAGATCAGTGAGTGTATATACATGCAACGTCCAGCAATCGTCTGACACATGCATGACTTTGCAATAAACTCAGTTATTATAATAATACCTGTTGCATTACTGTTCTAAGTTCAGGTGGATAGCATGATATACTACAATAGTTCACTGCAGCATGCATATACAGATTTCAATAAGTATAAAATATTCCAATTATATTTTCAGAAAAACATTTAATGCCATGTTTACAACGAACGGTGATTAAATTTTCACAGATTTATAAAGCTTCCTCATTGAATAAGTTTTGGAGAATGAGTATTGAATGATGTAAAACATTGTTATGATGTTTTTCGATTTTCCGTATAGTCCATAGTAAGTTGTGTTATTCCATTGTACTGTTTGTACAGGTTTTCCTTTTGTAGGATGTAATCGTAAGTGTTGAGTTAGTTAATAATTATTACAAATACAGTAATAAAGAACATTAACAAAAATTAAATTAATATTACTAGTATTAAAAATATTCGGACAAAACTACATTTTTGCAAGTAGTAAATTAGAAAACTGTAAGGTAGAGTAGATTTTACATTCGATCTTACCTATAACTTTAAGTAGTGCATTTAAAAGTTAATAATAATAATAACAATAACAACAAATTACGCTTTATTTATTACGATGGAATTCTTATTGTTGAAACGGATATTATTGTATCTGTTGAATTTTTCATTCTTGATGATGAAGATGCATGGAAGGGAGTAGTGATTATTCCAGACAAATTCCGTTCTTTTAACTTCCACATCTCCCTTAATTGCAAATTTCTTGTGGATATTAATGCAGCCGAGTGTTTTTCCACTGCATTCCACGACGAGTATTTCGAGACGCATCACCCGGCGACGTTCTGAGGGAACAGCCCCGATCTGCTTCGCTTTCCGCCACTTAATGCGGCAGAACGTTCTAGAACCAGTTTCCGCTAATCACTTGGATATGCTCGTGAGACTTCGCTACGAGTTTGTCTCGTTTTGTCTTCGGGGAACAGGGCAGTCGCTAACCAACGAGCCTTCATTATCAATCAGGAACTGAATCTAATGGGCAGTAATGTCGTGCAAGACCTCGATGGGGGAGAGTCCTTCGACAGAAGAAGGGCGGCCGGCTCGGAGGCGGACGGCGGCGAATCGAGAGATTGCAATGCGCGGGTAGGAACGAAACCCAGAAAGAATGACTTCTTCTGAAATGTAGAGGGTGTCCCTAGGCGTGTTCCAAAGTCGGTAAGGGATATGTATATGGCCGCATAGAAGAGTTGGCGAATTGAAACAAAATTTAGAAATAAAATGTAGTTGGTGATGGAATTTTCGTATTAATAATAATAATAATAATAATAATAATAATAATAATAATAAACAAAACAGAGACCGACACCAAAACAGAGTAAACAGCTCTGTACCCCCATGGATGAACAGAATTATGAAACGGATAGCCGACACCCGGCGTGAAATATCATTCTTAGCTGAGGCATCTTCTAAATCAACGCACACCTCTAAAGTTCAACGAAAAATATTCAATGTTGAACAAAAATACCAAATTGAAAATGACACCAGCAGGCTAATGGTAGTTGAGAAGCTAAAAGAGAAAATTCAAGCATGGGCTCAACGAATAAGAAGGTACAAACGTAGAATAGATTTCCGTGTACAGAACCGGTTGTTTGAAACAGATGCGAAGAGATTCTATCGCAATCTGACTCAAAAACCGAATGGCAAAGCTGTTACTCCTTCAAAAGATGACGTCGAAGCATTTTGGGCAGGAATCTGGGAAGAGAGCAGATCCTACAACAAAGACGCATCTTGGCTTCAATCTGAAGTTGATGCTGCCGATGAACTTGTAGAAACAGTGGAAGATGTTCACCAATTCTCGGAAGAGGACCTCTTCCAAGCAATTAAGAACATGGGAAACTGGAAGTCCCCCGGGATTGATAAGATCCAGATTTATTGGATTAAGAAATTAACAGCAATACATTCTCATCTAGCAAAGGCTGTTAATAAAATTTTTGAAAACCCAAAGGAAATCCCGGAATGGCTCACACGCGGCATCACGTATTTGCTACCCAAAGCGGGACACAGCTCTTTGGCGAAGAACTACAGGCCAATTACTTGTCTGCCAGTGCTGTACAAAGTTATAACTTCAGCCATAGCTGACAAAATGTATAGACATCTAGATAAGAATCATCTAATGCCAGCTGAACAAAAAGGATGTCGTAAAGGCTCTTATGGGTGTAAGGAAATCTTGCTACTGAATAAAGTCATCTTGAATGATGTAAAGAAACGCAAACGTAATTTGAGCATGGCTTGGATTGACTACCAAAAGGCCTTTGATAGTGTACCACACGATTGGATTTTGAAGACCCTGGAGATCTATCGATTTCATCCTAGACTTATTGAATTTTGCAAAGCTAGTATGAAGTCGTGGAGTACCAGGTTACTAATACACAGCGGAAAGGAAGCAGTAGAAACCAGAAGTATTCAGATTAACAGGGTATTTTTCAAGGAGATTCACTATCCCCTCTGCTTTTTTGCATTAGTTTGATCCCACTATCGAGACAGTTGTCGCAAGCTGACTTTGGTTTTAAGCTCCATGGTGATGAAAGGCCAGTATCACATTTGTTTTACATGGATGATCTGAAAGTGTTTGCCAAGAATGAAGCGATTCTCTCCCAAATGCTGTCTGTCGTGAATGACTTTAGCAATGACATCTGCATGAAGTTTGGTCTTGACAAGTGTGCAAAAATCAATTTAAAAAGAGGGAAACTCACAACGTCTGAGAACATTGAAATTGATACGCACACTGTGATTCAAGATCTTGAGCCAGGTAAAACTTACAAATATCTGGGCATTGAAGAATGTGAAACCATCTCGAATGACAGAATGAAAGAGAGAATTCGTAGGGAGTATTATAGGAGAGTGAGACTGGTCCTGCAGTCCGCTCTGAATTCCAGGAATAAAATATCTGCAATAGGTAGTTTGGCGGTACCTGTAGCCGAATACAGTTTTGGACTAGTGGACTGGACTGAGCAAGAAATTCGCACCATGGATCGAAAAACCAGAAAACTGCTAACAATGCATCATGTTTCCCACCCTCGAGCTGATATACATAGACTTTATGTGTCACGTAAGGAAGGAGGAAGAGGCCTCAGACAAATTGAGGCCTCCTGGCACAACGCAATAGTCGGGTTGGGTAAGTATGTAGTCAGCCATCAAGACGACCCTCTAATGAGGCAGGTCATGAAATCTGACCGAAGAATGGGAAACAGAGGCATTGTTAGTGTAGCAAGAAACATTGCGAAGAAAACTAGGCAAGACACGTCGAATAACACAGACACTGAACTTCTGATGCTGCTAAACATGAAGTGTGAGACACAAAAAATGTTAAAGAAATCGTGGAGAGACAAACCACTCCACGGTCAATACCTAAAAAGAATGGACAAGGTGCAGATCAATAAAGATCAATCATTTATGTGGCTTAAAAGGGGAAGGATGAAGCCAGAATCGGAAGCACTTGTAATAGCTGCCCAAGATCAGGCCTTGAGAACACGACATTATGATAAAGCGGTTCTCAAAATTTCCCAAGATGACAAATGCCGCATTTGCCTGGAGCAAGTAGAAACCATTGATCATATTGTCTCAGCTTGTCCAATCCTAGCAAAGACCGAATACCTTAAAAGACATGACAGGGTGTGTAGCTACCTCCACTGGCAGATCTGTACCGCCCTCGAAGTTCCAAACACATGCCCCAAGTGGTACGAACACTCACCGAAACCGGTGACGTCTGTTGGATTGTGTACGATTTTGTACGACCAACAAATTCAAACTGATCGCACGATAGCGGCAAACAAACCGGATATAGTTATCCGGGATTTGGCCAAAAAATCGTGTTTACTTATCGATGTTGCTGTACCTTGCGATCAAAACGTCGTTACCAAGGAGGCAGAGAAACGTCTTAAATACAAGAGTTTGGAAATCGAGATCAGCCGAATGTGGGGCGTAAAAGCACAGGTCGTCCCGATAGTTATCGGAGCTCTGGGATTTGTTCCGCAAAATTTGAGTAAGAACTTGTCTAAACTCCCAGGTAATTCAAAAGACTGGGAAGTGCAAGAAATTGCTTTATTTGGAACAGCCCACATTTTGCGTAAAGTATTGTAGAGGCACTGATAGTCACCGAATCTGCTCCTTAGGTAGCTGGTTGCAACCTGGAGTAGATTTTATATTCAGCCGACTCATAACATCTTTAGTCGTGATGTAATGGAATAATAATAATAATAATAATAATAATAATAATAAAGTGCAAGAAATCGCTTTATTTGGAACAGCCCACATTTTGCGCAAAGTATTGTAGAGGCACCGATAGTCCCTAGATCTACTCCTTCGGTAGTTGGTTGGTTGCAACCTGGAGTAGATTTTATATTCAGCCGACTCACAACATCTTTAGTCGTGATGTAATGGAATAATAATAATAATAATAATAATAATAATAATTTAATAAACATTAAACACAACAATAAACATTATAATAATAATGTTTGTTGTGTATACTTTATTTTCTTTGTACCTCCACAAACATTGTACAGACAAAATTCGTCTTGGGCAGGAAAACCCCGACATTTTTTGTATTTAAAAAAGAAAAATTATAAAGTTATAATAATAATAATAATAATAATAATAATAATAATAATAATAATAATAATGAGAACGAAGATACATATTACACATTTTGTTTTCTTGACCTGTTAATTATACTGCCATTTTTCCATAGCTGCCTCTCAAGACCCGTCTTTTCGGTGGAAGATATCACGGCATTTCGCGCATTTCTCGGTCGTGCCGCTAGGTGTCGCGGGATGAAGCACTGCTGAATGTACGTATTCCATCGTGAAGAGGAGGCTTGGGAGGCAGCTACGGAAAAGCTATGTATTAGCAGTATATACCGGCACAAACTGTGGGAAACGTATTTGAAACTGTTTTAGTGCAACCGGATTCCGTGTAACAATTCCCGTAGTCGAGAATACTAGACTTATTCTGTGCCTACGTGGTCGCTCTTCAAGCAGCGCAGCGGAATTCGCAGCAGCTGAGTTGCATTCAGTGCTGGAGAAGTGAGCGGCTGCAGGAGAGAGTATTGATTACTGACGCGTCGGCTAATGCTGTAAATGTGGTGCATTTTATGTCCCTGGAGATGACAGTGATCCTTCCCACTGGCTGGAGAGATCCGATGTCAACCTGCACGTTGGCTTGAAGGGGTTGCCCCGCCTAGTGTCTCCCCCTAGCGGGACAGTGCATCAGCCCGGACAAGCACCAAGCTCCTGACCCATCTCCCGATAAACGGTAGCGTTGGGCTTGGGTGTGTGTGATTGTGTGTTAGTATGTCGGTGTGTGAGTGTTTCTCTGTGCGAGTTGGTGTGTGTGTGTGAATGCATGTGTGTGTCTGAGTGTGTGTCTGTGAGAGTATGTGCACGTCTGTGAGATTGTGTGCACGTCTGTGAGAGTGTGTGTGTGTCAGAGTGTGTATGTGTGTCTGTGAGAGAGTGTGTGTATGTATGTATGTGTGTGTGTGTGTGTGTGTGTGTGTGTGTGTGTGTGTGTGTGTGTGTGCGTGCTGTTCACTCCCGTTAATTCTAGAGCTCCGGTTATCGCCTGGTATTAATCAGAGAACCCCGCCGAACATAACTAGAGTCCGGATTTTATGAATTTGCATATTATTTATCTTTCTATATTCAATTTTTGAGAATTGTGATCTCGGCGAATCAGGACAATCCTAACACAATATCCAAATTTTTCGTTACATATTTGGCACAATATTATATGTTTTACGTATTTTTCTTAAAGTTTACGTATTTTAGAAAACTTTTATATTCTTATACCAATTTTATTGAAATTTATTTTGCAAAAACTCATTAATAAATTTAAGAAACTAATGTTTATTCTAAAAATGTCAGCATCTTTTTTCCTTACACATATTTGGAATTGCGTGTAAAAGACGCAAGGTCTCCCACCGTGAAAACGCGGGAACATGTATTCATTGCATAAATTTAGGAAGTGCATGTGAGTACTCAGAAAACTATCTTTAGGTATAGATAGTGTCATTGAAGTGTTTCTTGATCTTTAATCCCAGTTTACGGGAAATATTGGTTGTCGCAGACTTGGTTAATTAGTTTATTAACGTAATTTCAAATTGAGAAAAGATTATTTATTTTACAAATGTCCCATAAATTGGAACGTATTTTGATACTACCTGTTATATCCCTTTTTATATATTTGTTACACATTCTTGTAATTTTTTACATATTTATGTACACATTTTATCAGTTCTTACTACATATTTTTTCGAACTTTAGTCATAACAATTTTGAAATTGGTGATCCGAATTAAAAGAACTGTCTGAAGCCCCTGGAAGAGATGGAGTTGGAGTACAGAGCCAAGGCAAAACTGGCACTCACATCTAAACCTTGAAAGGCAGAACCAGTCAACATAGCTTTTCGAAGGTTTCATTAGGACACATCCTGTATAAGATCAGAATGTAGAGTCTCGTTTCAAATTTGACTTGCATTAGTGATTACAGGAATACATTGGGGGATTCCTGGAACATCGAAACCAGAGCGTGAAGTATTGCAAAGCAGAGGATGTTATATATTCCTCGCATACGTGCTCTCTCATTTCGTGCAACGAAGCGACCTCGGCTCGCGTTAAAACCCATGAAATGTGGGACGAGAATAAGTAATGATTTACGATCAATCTCTTAAACGAAAATGAGTCTAGGCGTGAAACACTTGAGGATGAATTATCTCGGATGTATTTGCAACCATACTTACATTACTTTAAATAGTAATTTGGCGAAACGTTCAGACATAAACAATACTCTGACTGAAGTCACTAACTGTACAGCTAGGAAGAATTTAAATTTTGTCTGGAGGAGAATCCTAGCGGCCGGTTGCTCTGATTCGTAGTTTTTCGTGCTCTCTCCGATCAGCATCAGGCGAAAGCCGAAACACTACTCTAACAAAAGGACCACGGACTGTGTGCGATCTTTCCTTCCAATTCCTTGCCCTATCCTCACTCCTTACTCACATCACTAATATACACTAGACTCTCACAAATGGACAGTGTTATGCATCAATCGACTAAGCGCCATTTTTGAAGAAAAAAAAGAGATAAGGACACCATCAGTTGCATTGGACCATGTTCTAAGAGTACACAAAAGTTTGGCGCCAAATCTGCAATGGATTTTATGTTTCGCAACAACCTGCTATAAAACTAGATTTTCAAATCTGATGTTCTTAATTTCACATTATGCAGGTAAGCACCAGATATTCCACTCATGTTTGTGTAGTTTGGCGCTTCAGTGAATGAAATAATTAAATAACAGTTTTACAGCTGAAAATGCAATAGAACACGATTGTCTCAAAACTTGTATGATGTCGCATAGCCGGTTGATGCATAACACCGTCCAAAAAATTACGGGAGATCGATCGAAAGCCTAAAGGGTGTAGCGGCTGTGGCGTTGCCCGCTGGGGAGATACATTCCGCCCCAGTTCAAAGTCAACACGCACCGCACCGAGAACGATGGCTCAGTGCATCAACCTGATGTCATTGCAGTCACTCTGACCGGGAGGTTATCTCCCGACGGTGGCAGGATTTTCGACACTAGCTTGTCAGCTAAGTCAAATTCAGCCGCTGTCTGAAGGAGAATTCTAGTGGCCAGCTGCTCTGGTGGGTAGTTTTCTGTAGTTTCTCGGATCACAACCAGGCGAATGCGGGAGCAGTACCCTAACAAACGGGCCACGGTGCGCGCGAAATCTTTCCTTCCTCTGCCTCGTCTTATCCTCTCCTATTACACACATACTTACACTAACATGCACTACACTACCACACATGCCGGGAGAGCGTTCGGGAGCTTACAGCTTGTCCCGGCTGGGGCGGTGCCCCGCTGGTAGGATGATACCTGGTTAAGGGGAAAACCCGCTAGTCTACGGTAGGTCGGCGCCGGATCTCGCCATCCAGCGGGGAAAAGATCATCGCCACCTCCCGAGAGAAAAACACGCACTACTCTTACGGGGCTAATGACCTAAGTAGTTGACGCGCCCGGAAACACGAATCAATAAATCAATCAATCAAACAACCTTCCCCGCGTCTCCGATCGTTGGTGACAGCGCCATGGCTGGCGCGAGGGAGGGGGTTGGTGGCGTTGAGAAGCGTCTCCGATTGTTGGCGAGCGCGGGTAGAGCGGCGCTGCGAGAGGCGCGAGTGCTGCGCTGTGGGGCCTCGCGGGCGCGCCTTCCATTATGTAACGCCGCCGCGTCCCGTTAAGGTGGTGGAAGGGGTGGGGCAGGGGGCGATGGCCGCGCACGCAACAAATGGACACGCGCGCGCCGTGCGCGGGTCAGTCCCCGCCAACGCCACCGCCGGCGGCGGCGCCCGAAGGTCAGCCGGTGCCCCGTCCCCCCCGTCCCCCGCTCGCGGCTGCGACGCCACTTACGTGGGGAGGGCGACGCCGCCGCTACTCTCGCCCTCGCCCACGCCCTCGCCTTTGCTCTCGCCACCGCCCCAGCCCCTACCCTCGTCCTCGGCCCCATCATCACCACAGACAAACGCGTCCGCCGCTTCGCCTACCCACGCCCTCACCCTCGTCATCACCACCACTAACCCATCCGCCGCTAGCTTCACCGCCCCCCCCGGTCCCCGCCAACGCCTCAGCCAGAGCCTCCGCCAACGCACCTGCCTCTTCTCTCTCCCACGCCCCCGGCCCCGCCCCGACGCCGCCGTCACCGCCACGGGTCCACCCTGCCGCGTCTACAACTACTTCGCCCTTGCCTCCGCCCGCCCCCGCCCCTGCCCCTGCCGTCACCACTGCCAACGCATCCACCACTTGTCTTACACACGCCCACGCCCCCGCCATCACCACCTCTAATGCATCCGCCACTAGCTTCACCTCCGTCTCTACCGCCACCGTCGTCCTCTACCGCCATCACAATCGTTGTCACCACCGCCGACGCGTCCACAACTACTCTCGCCAATTTCCCCGCCAACGCCCCTGCCGCCGCCCCCCCTCGTCGCCACCGCCGTTGTCGCCACCTCCAACGCGTTCACAACTACTCTCGCACCCGCCTCCGCCGCCCCGCCCCTGCCCCCGCCATCACCAGTGCCAACACATCCACCACTCGTCTTAGACACGCCCACGCCCCCGCTGTCACCACCACTAACCCATCCGCCACTATCTTCACCTCCCTGCCCCCGCTAACTTTGCAGATTCTGCACGTCTCTGAGCAGGTGAGGTAAAATCGGGAAGCGCGGGACCAGCAAAAATCAAGTTGAATGCTACGTTAGAATGTTCGTAAAGGACTTGTCCTATAGATTAGGATGTGAGAAAAGTTTCTGGCGTCAAAATTTTAGTTATTAATATCCTAAATCACTTCGTTTGGGAGTTATTTAACGAGATAGATTCAAAATGCTGCAGAGTGTTGCAGGTTGCACTTTAGGTGAATATTTAGCTTTGTTCTTCCGCGCCATATACTGGTATTACTACAGAATTAACCGCATGTAAACCTTCTCGGTGAAAAAATACGTAGAAGTGCCAACTTTCATGGATATCGGTCGCACGGTATCGGAGTTTACCTCATATATACCAACATCCAATTTTATGTGTATATATATATATATATATATATATATATATAATATCATAACAGATATTTATTAATTAACAAAAATCTACGATGACCCCACCCAAAATGTCGGCTTGCCATCGTTGCCCTCGCATTGGCTACTTACGACACATTGTCGTTGGAACTCTCCGAAACACCTTCATCTCCGCTTCCGGTTCCGTCTCTACTTCCATCTTGTCCCCTCACCTTCCCACTACCTACTTGTTCTTTCCTCTTCCTCCTCCACTTTCATTTTTATTTTTCGCCCACTTTGTACTAACGTAGTAAAGATAAAGTAATGTAATTCTGAAGATGAAGTAATAGATATAGATATAAAGTTTACTCTACAATTGGGCTGATGTTGCCCGGTGGCAGAATACAGAAACATAAAAGTACATTTACAATTACAAAACACAATTAACAATAAAAACAATATATAAAAAATCAATATAAAAAACAAACAAGTAATGTAATCTTAAGAAGATAAATCTTCTTTTTAAGAGTAATAAAATACTTTGTTACATTCTTAATACCAAAAAATTCATTGAAGGAGCCTATCCGTCGGCCCGTCCGTGAACAATTCCAGCGGCTAAATCATTCACATTATTTTATCAAGAGTTGATATTCCCTGTCGATGTTATCTCTGCGACTCTTAGAGAAATCGAGAATCTGCGTCATTTAAACGGATGTTTTGATTTTGTGGGTACATTACATTGTGCCTGAATAACACTTTCAAAATTTTATCTATGTGACTCCAATTTTGTTTTGCAAATAAGACGTTTAAAATATCTCAGGTTCCAATTTTGTTGAAATCTTCTAATTGTAGTCTCACGCTCCCGTCGCCTCTATCTCCTTGCAGTGTTCGTCCACCTCCTCCTCTTTCTCCTGCTTCTTCTCGTCTTTCTCCTGGTCCACATCAAATTTCCCTTAACTTTCCAGTTTCATATCCAGCTTCATATGCATTTTCATCTTCTCCTCTTGTTTCTCCTGATTATCCTTCTCGACTTACGACTCCTTTTTATCAATGTTCTCTCCTTCCTTCTTCTCCACAAAATTGCTCTCACAATTCTTATGTTCATTATTTGTAGGAAAATTTAATTGTTTCGTCATGAAGTGTGTTTATATTCGTTAATCTCATATAAAAACTGCAGTTATTCAAGAGTATTTGTAAATTCTTCGAAGATTCAAATATCGCCTACTCTATTTCTTGAATCGTGTTCCTCTATCTCGTGAACCGCATGGAAGAACTCCGCATTTCCGTTCAGGCTGATATGTCTTAGAGTTTCCGGAATTTCATCTTTTCGCGAACAAGATGTATATTCCTTCCTATTTTCCTCTCTCATTCATAAATTCTACAATAATCTATCGATTGTATTGTTTTCTTATATGTCTAATAAGCTGCTTTTTGTTTGTATAATGTCATTTTCGATATTTTTGTTTCAATTGTGCACATGACCCTTTTTTCGTTATTTAAGATTTTGGTCTAGAGCATATAGATCTCAATATGGCTTTGTGTTCTTATTTTTCCTCACAGTGCTCATTGCAGGGATGTTTTTTCTTCATTTGGTGTATTCGAGATATATCAACAGCACTTGTTACTCGGTATCTTTAAAAAACAGTCTTGGACTTTTTTAAATTTGTATTTGTGTTATCAAGACATCACTTGCATTACGATATTTCCAAATCTCACCGATCTGTGAATTTGATCGTGTACTTTAATTCAATTGCTACATCTTCTGATCGAATAGATTAAGAGTGGAAATTAAATCGTTGAAGCATAATTTGTAAATCATCGTCACTTGCAGCAGCCAATGTGCATGTTCAATTTGAATGCTACGTTAACTAATAGAGATGACGAGCAAGCACAATTTTTCGCAAGCACATACGGGACAAGCATTGAACACAGCAAATACCGTGTTCGTTTTGGGAGTGGCCATAAATCGTGGCGAGTGGTATTTCCTAAGTACACGAGAGGCGTAGCCGAGAGGCTAATTCGCCAAAAGCCAGCGACGAGGTGGGTCCGTTCTCTGCACAGAATAATGAGCTGACGAGTATAAATATGCGGTCAGAGCGGAGCTTCTAACTTTAGGCGTGCACTCAGCGCCAAGGGAGCTCGTCGACAGCAGAGGCGCTGTCTCTGCGGACACTCTGGCCTCGGGGCGCTCGAGTTCGAGTCCCGACTGGGGCAGGATTCCTTTACACTTGATCTGGGCTGTCTGGATGTCCGAAGGCTGGGGTGCCGACGTTTCGACAGCTATATTGAGGTCTTCTTCAGGGCTGCAGTGCCGGCTACAGCCCTGAAGAAAACCGCGATGCGGCGGTTGAAACGTCAGCATCTGAGCCTTCGACGCGACGTCACCCAGACAGCCCAGATGATGACTCGGGCCGCGGAAGCCTACGACAACTCTTTTACACTGGCTAGATAGCTTGGATTCGGCCGCTGTCCAGAGGAGAATTCTAGCGGCCGGTTGCTTTGACCAGAAGCATTACGAGGTTTCTGCCATCAACACTAGGCGAATGCAGAAGCAGTACCCTAACAAACGGGCTGCGCGCAATCTTTCCTTCCTCTTCCTTGTCCTATCCTCTCCTCTTACACACACTTACACTAACAGGCACTACGTAACTACACATGCCGGGAGACCGGTCGGGAGCTTACAGATTGTCCCGGCTGGAGAGACGCACTGCTGGTGGAAGATACCTGTGTTGTGGAAAACACCGCTGGTCGTCGGTAGGTCGGCGCCGGATCTCGCCATCCAACAGGCAAAGATAGCCTCCACCTCTCGAGCAAAACGCACTACACTTACGGGACTAATGATTTTAGACGTTGACGTGCCTGGAATCTCTAACAATCAGTCAACCATCTCAAAATAAGAGACCGACTGTAGTAGCTCAGGGGCCGCCATTCTCTGCAGACCCTCTGGCCTGGAGGCCCTACAGTTCGAAACACGACTGTAGCAGGATTGTTACTCACTAGTTACACAGGAGAGAATTATGTAATGCTGGGCGGTTATGTAACGCTGGGCGGAAAAAACGGCGAATTTTTGCCAGAAAGTCTCTTATTACAGGGCTCTGGTAACAAAAAGGGGATAAATCCAGATGCTACATTTAAAAAAATCCTCTAACACGTGGTGTAGCAAGAACCCATGTTTTGACGGTCCTTGATACCAAAAAAATCGAATTAAGGCAAAACGTCTGTCCATCATCTGTTTGTGTCTATGTCTCACCGTAAGTCTGTAAACAGTGCTAGCAGCTAAACCGTTCAGCTGATTTCAAAATTTATATTCTCCGTTCAATCTGGCTGATGTCGCGGACCCTGGAATTTGAAACTAATATTTTAATTTTGAGGGTACTTTACATGAAGCCCCTGGGACATTTCCCAAATTTTCAAAGAAATGGCTCCATCGTTATTGATTAAATTTTGTTTTTGGATAGTGTGAAGGACGTTTAAGAGAATGGTATATGTCTCATGTTTCGTTAAAACTCTCATTTTTCGAAAATTCCAAATTTCAAAATTTTTGCAGCGACTTCCTACAACTAAAATGTTACAGACAGATTTTTCGGGTTATGAAATCTGTTCCTTAAAGAAAGATTTTGAAATAAGATTATCTACAATTTTTCGATAATTTGTGTACTTTTCTCGTAATTTGCTTGAAAATACGGACGAAAAAGTACGTGCTGTTTTACAGTAGTCAGATAGCTTGGTCGGATTCACCCGCTGCATGGGGGAGAATTTTAGCAACCGGTTGGCCTGACAGTTTTCCGTGGTTTTTCCTTCAATACCAAGAGCATGCCGGAGCGGTACTCTAGAAAGAGTTTAAATTCTAAATGTTTCTTTCATTACAGACTCAAGTCATCAACTGCGCTTGGTGGCCAATATATTAAGGGGAAATGGTTCTAGAAAAAAACATAACATGATATTTTCCATTCCATTCATAAAATACATTAACATGATATTTTTCGTTCTCATTAATATTAAGAAACTGACACTACAATCTATTTTCTAGTTCGAATTTAATCTTCAATTAAACAACTTTTCTACATGGCCATTTACACATACTTTACAGACATTTGAACAAGGCACATGCTTTCTCATCTGGTTACCTAGCTACTGATAGAAGACATTTCTAGAAGACCAATGCTATTGGCACTTGTCATCAGTCGTAATGTTGAAAAGATTAATATCATCAACATAATCAATAAAACACAATTTTCTTAATAAGAATTTCGACCTTCCTAGCTCATCTTTCCAACAGAAATATGATATACCTCACTTACAGACTTTTTGAGTACGAAGCCTACTTTCTCATCTGGATTATTTTCTACTAATGGAGGACATCTCTAGACTAGGTATTTGCAACAGAATTGTTTTCTCCATTGTTCCCTTACTTTAATCTGCATAATATATAAGATATATATTTATCCGCAGTACAAAAAAATGCTCATAAATGTATTTAATATAACAGTTAAAAGCACAAATATTTTGGTAAATATGCTCTATATTGTCAATAGTCGAAAACGCTTCCACTTAAGGACTGCTGACTTTTTAATCTTCCTTGATGTGTAGTGGTTACGAAATGTTGAACTTTTCTCCATTTACCGAAATATTTCTTCAGTGCGTGGAGAGTATTCTTGTCAATACGTAGTTATTATTTGTTGAGTTTTCTAAACATCCCAAAAACTTGCATAGTTAGTTTCTAGGATGCCTGAAACTAGGAGTTTCAAATCTAATTGGTATAAGAATATTACTGGTGCAATGAAGGGAGTAAGTAGGGAGCGTGATTTTTTTTATTCTTTGCTTTGGGGGACTGGCACAATGGATGGATGCACCAGCCTACCCACGCGCCTAGACCTAATGTTGAATGACGGATACGAAAGTAAAGAAGTGAATTTGTAAGTTATTATAATATGTTCCGTGGCAATATAACTGAAAAAAAATTATTATTATTAATTGATAATTTTTTAATTTAATAATTAAATTAATTATCAAACCGGCCCGGTGGTCGAGATCGCTAAGCCAGTAGTGCCGTAGCCATCTCGGACCGAAGGGTCGCGGGTTCGAGTCCCGCCTCGGGCTTGGTTGTATTTGTGTTCGTCCTTTCACCGCTATCACCACCATATCGCTTCGTCCTCATAGATGTCATAACGTTAAAATCCAATATAGATCGCTAATGGCCTAGAAATTGATGCAACCTTCATTAATATATTTTGTGTTCAAATGGGATAATGATTATACCTACATGCACCAATCGCCGGCTCACAATAGGCTGTACAACCCCAATCAACCCATTGATTGTCAGTGAACCCCTTCAAAATTTCATCGCCCCCTAGGGGGTCGCTACTGACCCCATAAGGAACCCCTGCTCTAGACCATTCAACGAGCCACCATCCTAAAACAGAGAAACATGATCACAGCAGCAACTCACCATCATAGTAAGTAGTAAAGTGAGAATTCTACAGCGGTCGCCGTTTGTCGCTACCTAATCCTCCATTTCTTTCGCTCTTCCCAATCATCTTCCAAATTTCTCGCCACATCATTGATCTTACTTCTTCCTCCCACATACTTCTTGGTCTTCCTCTATACATTCTTTCTTCAACATAGTATCCCCACATCATCTTTGGCAGTTTGCTCACTGTCCATTCTTTTTAAATGCTCATACCATAATAAAGTCTTTGTTTCAATCAATTGTAAAGTTGATTTTCCAGGTTTCATTATTTCTATTTTTTTTTTTTGATTTTTAATCATTTCCTTTCTTGTAACCTGACAACACCACCTCCATTATTCCATTTCTGTTCCTTGGGTCATACTTCTATCTCTGGCCTTAATAGTCCATAACTCAGCTCCACGTGTGAATAGACCTTCAACAATTGTTTTATTGTGTAATTTTTGTGTATCTATTTAACTCATGATAATGAAAAACGCAATTTTCTTAATTCGGATTTCGGCCTCATGCTTCAACTTTTCAACACAACCATGTCGCACCTCACCCACGGACTTTTCGAGCGCACCAAACGGACTTTCTCGCCTCGTTACCTGCCTCAATCGAGTAGGCGTAGACAAGAGCATGGGCCAGCTCGTTCCGACCACTGCAGCGGGATACGATTCTTACACGTAAGATTTCGTGTATAATGAATGTAGCAATTTGTTACGTCAGGGCATTAGGGCCGGGCACACTCTGTATCTGCTTCGACGTTTTGATATATTCCACTTGCGTCTCCTGATATATGGTCGTACTCTATATATTTCCCGGCCGTTTCTTTGAACGAGTTCTTTCGCGGGCGTACACCCACGCAATGGGGCAACTGCTACGGAGTTATTATTACGCGAAACAAGATCGGTCCTGTGTTCTACTTTGCTCCGTAAGGTAATACTGGTGGGTGGGCCATATATTTCCCCCTTACGGTGTCTAAATCTGCGCTTGGGGTTTATGTTTTATCAGATCCGTCGGCAAGTCAGTGCCTCATTGATTTTTCGGTGCGTAATGCACCAGTAGTAAGTTTTCTTTTGGATATGGTTTGTAGTATTTTTTTTGTGGACATGTGTAAAATATGGTCCAAAAGCTTTGTTTTGTAGAATACGTCTTGATGAAAACTTGCGGCTCTTTGGACCACAAAACTAATGGGCTAGCACTTATCGTTTCTAAGTTAAGACAGATACATGATTCAGGAAAAATGTTCTGCTTGTTACATGACGGTTGGTAGGTAAATACAAAAGATTGCCTGGAGTCGTAAATATGCGGATAGTACAGAAAACCAGATTGAAGAAAGTTTGACAGCAATTCAGTCGCGAATAATGTCACAAAGACAAGCTGATGCTTCCTTTAAAATAAGTGGATCGACTATAAAAAGGAAACTGAAAAACAAGTTCATCCAGAAACCGAGCCAGCCAAAGTGTTCACCAAAAATGAATTGGCCTTTGCAAGTCACCTTGACAAAATCTGAAACTTCGGATTTCCTGTTGACGAACTCGATTTTCGATTTATTACGAAGTCTTACTTACCTATGCGTCGCAGATCTCACTACTTTCAAGAACAATCTCTCAGGATGAGATTGGGTGAAATTATTTTTAATTAGGTACACCCACAGTTAACCCATTTCTTCCCAAGCATTGAAATACCTACTTTCTTTCAAACTTCTGACTGTAATATTAATAATGCTTCTCCAAAGAATGTAAATATACCCTCAAATTATTTTTGTGATTATTCATTTTGCCGGAATGGAACGTTGCGTTCACGCAACGTTGGGAGTTCTCCGGTAACTATGAGTCAGATGATCATTTTACTAAATCTTTTTATTTCCTTATTGTAATACACATTAAAAAACCTTGGAAAAATTGAAAATAAATTTATTCATGATATAGTGAGAAACATTCAGTATGCAAATGAATTCGACACTTTTTACATTGATAAATTGTTTGACTTTTGCAAATTTTACATCTCCGACGCGCATTATTTACGTCACGAATTATTACGTGACCAACAAAGTCTTTCTTTACAGCTTCAAGCAAACTATTTTTGCTGCTATGTCCCAAATTGGAATTCTGACTTCCATTTACTTCTTCTCTTCGGAGAAGGGTGAGTAAAATCTGTGATCTGAACTCAATTTGACTTGTCTTTTCGCCAGTTACTAATGTGTACAATTTCCAGGCATTTACAATGGCACTATCAATACCATTTGTAAAAAGTGGCCACCACCATTTTTTGCCTCTTATTCTTATTCTGTAATTTGCAATAGCATTGTCATGCAAATCTACACCACCCATTCCCTGATTGTATTGAAAAATGGTATTTGGCTGTTGATCTATTTCCTGCATTTTCTCCTTACGGTTATACCGTTTCGTGTTGACAAGAGGTTCCAAGGTGCCGACATTTGTTGCCACTGTGACAACTGAATTGTCATGCCATCTAACTAAGAAAATCTCATTTTCTTTGTCCATCATGTAGTCATATGTTCCTTTATTTGCTTTACCAATTTCTTTACATGTTCGAAGAGGGCAGTTTGAGGTACGGTTTTCTTCACGCGCACTACTGCCTCAAAGGAGAAGAGAGAAGCTTTCGTGGTGGATCTGTTTTGTTTTCAATTCCCAGAAGAACCTACGAATAGCTTGGACACGTGCTTATCTTATCTTAAAATGCCGGTGACAGAAACTTCTAACACGGCAGTGTATCGCCTGTCTCATATTCCTTTTTTAATTATAGGGTACTGCGAACTGGCGAGTATCGGAATGAAATACCAAGCGCGCGCGCGTGGGCATCACTGGTCAACCGGAGAACTCCCAACGTTGCGTGAACGCATCACGATATTGATTTACTTACAGCATCCGTTTCGAGAATCACTTTTCATTCAAACTTTTACACTTGTCTTTATATAGTATATACTTACCACTATCGTTATAAATTGCTTCGCAATTCATCAATTTTGAAAGAAAAGAAAATAATTAGTAACCTCATGAAATTACGCTGCACAACCCGAAGAGAAAAAATTAATAAGTCAGTACCAATATATTGTTTACTAAAGTAAAAAAATATATACGAATCACAATGAATTAAACATATTGTGAAAAAATTCACAGATGCAATGTTATAATAGAAAAGTAGAAAAAAAATCATGAACCTTGCGTTGCGTTCACGCAACGTTGGGAAGAAATGGGTTAACGATAAAAAATTGGATAATAAACATTGCCTTTCGGTTATTGAAGATAACTTTGTGTTTGTAGGATATTTACTCTTATGTTTGCATTAGAAAACCAAGGAACTACTGATTTGATATATGAAAATATCCTGGGTTCAAGTAGTCCATACAACAGTGTGTGGGCTACCCATACACAAATGTAACTTGAACCCAATTTCCAAAACAATTTTTTGCGCTTTCTATTAAACATATCTTACCAAACTACTCTCGAGCACTTTATATTAATCCGTTAGAGTCTTAAAAAAATATAAACATTTTTTTAGTTTTACATGGATAAGTAAAGAAAAAACTACGAAAGAATTGAAAATTGTCCCATTGGCCCTTGTTTACGGTAACTAAAGAAAACGTTAAACCTGCGTAATAAAATTACGTGTAAGATTCATTTTTTTGCCGATTGCCGCAAAACATGCTCTATGGATATTTATTTATTTGGTAAAAAAACGTAAAAACTGTATATGACGTATGGGGGAGGAGATTATCTGCGCACATTTTCTTGAGGACCAGAATGAAAAAAAATGCGCCAGATTAGCAACATTTGAAAAACTAGTTGTAGTTCGTTCCCGAGTTATAGAAAACACAATTCCAGCGGTAAATGAAGTGGTGATTTCATTTTTCTGTATTGATAACAGAATAGTAACTCACCTTCAGTTCTGCTCCTGACATGTTCCTTAGACTGGACTGTATGAAAACCAAAGCCTAAAATAATCCGTGAAATGAACAAAAATTAAATATATTCTAATTAGTCAAACGTTAAGCGTTAAAGGAAACATTAAACCGGCGAAATACGTTGCAGGCGAAATTGCAACTCACTGTTTAACGAAATGGCGGTCTGACCCTTTCATGGACTGGAATGTATGAAAAACAAATCTCAAAGTAAGATGTGAACTAAGTTACAGTTAAATCGTAAGTTATGAACCCAAAATGTACGTAATGGGCGAAAAAGGTTACGTTAAACTGGTGCAATATTACCAGCAATCTCTTGTCATATCAGAGTGTGTCACTTCTGAAGTTTTCTTCTCTGCTAGCTATCATTACATTTTCACAGGTTGTTACTAATAAACGATATAAATGAAATTGGAATGTTTCTCTGTGATGTAAATATACGTTCCTTTTTATAACATCTCATACACTGACATAGGAGATATAAAAACAATTCAATGTTTTTTAAAGTTTTTTCATGTTTTTCGGGGTAATCGCTGGATTCTTGAACTGATTACTGCGGTTTTCATTGAATGGTGATTTGTCGAACAAAACGTAGACTACGCTTTTACGCATTTTTATTTTCTCTTTCATGAAACCTTTTTGTTGGAAACCTTCAACTGGCGTATTGTGTTTCCATCGAAAGTGCATTATTTCACAGAGTGGATGACTCTGGCTGGATGGGACAGTTGGTACGCCTTCCTTGGATAAGCAAATAAAATATCCAAATATCCAATATCCTAAAGTCGCTACTAATTCGGTTTTAAATTTTAATTTTACTCGCAAATTTTTAACAAGCCCACATTCCGGCGTTCATACTCTCGCAAACTCAATCCAGTCTCTCTCAATAACCTCGCGTCCTTGGAAACCAACGCTGCATCCCTCAATTGTTCTTTACCATGACTTCATACAACTCATACAAAATTTATATTTTAATTTCGTAGCAGATACGTTGAACTCTCGTATAACGTTTTCAGCAAAAATGCAACCCGTTATTTTACTACATTACTGTTTAAATGTCTACGGGCGTGACTCTTGAGGTGTAGCAGAGCGAAACGTTAGCCGTAAAATGATTAAAATTAATGCACAGTTACTCACATTATAATACAAAGGAATCATTAAACTTTTACATAACGTTTCTGGCGAAAATGCGTTCCGTTATTTCACAGAGTGGACGGTTCGTGTCGCCATCTGTGTCTATTAGAACTCTCTACGTTGGTAGGCGATTGTTAAAATTAAATTGTAATATTTCAACGCAGAACACGAGGGGCATTTGTAAAAGATACGTTAAACCGTCGTTGAATTACCTTTCTAGCGAAAATACGGCTTGTTTTTTCACCAAATTATGGTGTAATTGACGTATGGCGTATCTTTTCCAGTTTATGAAAACCAAAGCCAAACATATGGTATGAAATGAATTACAATGAAGTCGCAATTTCTCAATCCAAAGTACAGTGGAAACGATAAACTGGCGCATTACGTTTCCGACGATAGTGCGTGCTGTTATTTCACGGAGTGGACTGTTCAGACTGCCGGGCATATCGATTGGAACGCCCTCCGTGGGTTTGTGTTACGATTAAATCGTAAGATTTCAACGCCGAACACCAGGAGAGATGGCTCAGTGCGTCAACCTGATGTCACTGCAGTCCCTCTGACCGGAAGGTCCTAGGCAGGATTTTTTACCCTAGCTTGTCAGCCAGGTCGAATTCGCTGTCTGGAGGAGAATCCTAGTGGCCATCTGCTCTGTTGGGTAGTTTTCCGTGTTTTTTCCGATCGGCACCAGGCGAATGCCGGAGAGGTACCCTAACAAACGGGCCTCTTCCTTGTCCTATCTTCACCTCTTACACACATAATTACACTAACATGCACTACACTACCACACATGCCGGGAGACCGGTCGGGGCCTTAGAGCTTGTCCCGGCTGGGGCGGTGCCCCGCTGGTGGGAGACAGCTGGTCGAGGGGAAAACCCCGCTAGTCGACGGTAGGTCGGCGCCAGATCTCTCCATCCAGCAGGGATCACCAGCTCCCGAGAAAACACGCACTACACTTACGGGACTAATGACCTAAGTAGTTGACGCGCCCGGAAACACGAATCAATCAATCAACGCCGAACTTAAGGAACGAATGCAACGGATGTGCTATACTCTCGTACTACGTTTTCAGTGAAAATATAGAACTTTATTTCATCAAATTACTTTTTAAAAGTCGAGGAGTGTGATTCTTGTGGTGTACCAGAGCGAAACACAAGCTGTGAAGTGAATTACAATTAAGTCGCCAATTCTCATCCAGAATATAAGGGATACGGTAAACTGGTACAGTTCGTTTCAGCGAAAGTTCGTCCCATTATTTCAACGAGTGAACGGCTGCTCGCCATGTTGGATTGCTCTCTTTTGGTAAGCGACGGTTAAAATTAAATCGCAAGGTTTCAGCGTAGACTATACGGAACGGACTTAAAGATGCCTCAAACTCTCGTACTACGTTTTAAATGAAAATGCAAACTATTATTTCACCAAAAGACGGCCTAACTGACGTATGGTGTATAACTGGTGACCCATGAAATCCAAAGGCTATGAAATGAATTACAATTAAGTCGCAATTTCTCAAATCAGAATACAAAGGATTCGTTAATCCGGCACATTACGTTTTCGACTACAGTGCGTCACGGTGTTTAACATTGTGGACGTCTCTGGCTGCCGGCTGGGTCATTTGAAGCGCGAATGTTAAAATTAAGTCGCAAGATATTATCTCAAAAATAAAGAACAAACGTAAGTTAAAGTCTCTTATTACATTTTCAACGAAAATGCAGCTCGTTATTTTACGAAATGCCCGTCTGACTCCGTATCTCTTGTGGTGCATGAAAACCAAAGCCAAACATAGGATGTGAAATGTAGTTAGTTCATAACTTACGTATTTTACGCGGCGAGTCTCGAGCCATGAGGCCCGCTCTTCCGTCTGACCACGCAAATTTCACTACGCTCCTTTCACCAACTAGCGGAGAAAGAAGGTATTATCTCGGGCGACGAAACAGGCGATTTGAATTTAGTTCAGAGGCGTCATTTAGACTTGAGCATCTTTTACATGCAAGTAAATCTATTAACATGGGACAGCCGGCTTTACTTCCCCTCCGATGGAAGGCGTACGAAGGATTTTTTCGCCCTTAAAAATCCACGGCTTCGATCGAGTTTGAACCCGCGAACTTGGGTGTGACAGTCCGGTACGCTAACCGCTACACCATCAAATCCGTTATGTATTAGAATTTATTAGAATTGAGTCGCAATTTCTCAAATCCCAATACGAAGGAGAGTCTTAACTGTCGCATTACGTTTCCGGCGAAAGTGCGTGCGTGCCGTTATTCGCTGGCCGCGGGGCCGGGCGGGCGCGGAGTCGGCGGGTATGCGAGTAAAATTGAAAAGCGGGGCCCTGGCCGGCCAATCTCTGGCGCGACGCGACCCCACGTGACCCGGCGGCGGGCGGGCGCGCGCGCGCTACCTGTTCCATTCGTCATGCGGCGCGCGCATGCGCGGTCAGCGCGGCGACCGGCTCCGCCGCAGCTCATTAACCGAATCCGCGGGTTGGCGCCCGCGCGAGATGGAAAGACCCGGTCCCCGGAATTCGCTTGCCACACTAAACGTTAATGGTTCCTCGTGTCACTGTGGCTGTAGTTTAGTAGTGAGTGCATGTAACAATCATTTAGTATTGTGAATTCTATTCCAAATTTGCAAATATTTCGTATTTTATTTCATTCTTTCAAATATCTCGAATTGTATTTCGAAATTTCAAATATCTCGAATATTATTTAGAAATTTCAATTATCTCGAATATTATTTAGAAATTTCAAATATCTCGGATATTATTTAGAAATTTCAAATATCTCGAATATTAGTTAGAAATTTCAAATATTTCGAATATTATTTAGAAATTTCAAATATCTCGCATTTTATTACGAATTTTTAAGTATCTAAAATTTAATTTCAAATTTTAAAGTACATCGAATTTTATTTTCAATTTTCACATCTTTTTAACGTTATTTGTAATTTTTGTCGAATTCTAATTTTATCTCGAAATATTTCAAATAGTTTGTAACTCGAATATATTCCGTAGAATCTCGATTTTCAAAATTCCAACGAAAATTATCAGATTTCTAGAATTTTTCATCCTCCCTATTTAATTGCAATGGTTTCTTGGCGTTAATTTTTTGAAACGGAACTAACCGGTTGATTCTCAACAACAACTGCATTTCGGGGGTACATTTATTACATTTCGATCGAAGTTGAAATTCGCGCTAAAATAGTAATGAGTACAGTATTTATTCACAAGAACTACTGAAATTTATTAAGTATTCTACTGGTTGTTAAATATTGAAAGCTTCATGCTAGTAGAGCGATTTTAGTCTTATAGGCCACGGCCGGCTTCAGCACTGCTTTTCCCCCGCTGTAACTCATTAACCGAATCCACAGGTTGTCGCTGGCGCGAGATTGAAAGACCTGGTCCCCGGAGTTCGCTTGCCACAGGGCTCCGTAAACATTAATGGTTTCTTGTGTTGAACTCGTGTCATTGTGAGTGGGGTTTAGTAGAAGTTTCACCTAGCTGAGTCGTTTGGTATCGTGAATTGTATTCCAAATTTCCAAATATTTCGAATTTTGTACTGAACTCTCAAATATCTTGAACATTATTTAAAATTTTCCAACAACTCGATCTGCATTTCAAATGTTCCAATATCTCGAACTTCATTCTAAATTTTCCAATATCTCTATCTTCATTTCATATTTTTCAACATCTCGGAATTCATTTCAAATTTCCAATATCTCTAATTTAATTTCTAAATTTATTTCGAATCCTAATTTTATCTCTCTTTTTTATTCAAAATGATATTTCGTATATTTATAATAGAACCTCTGCATTCCAAAAGTTCTATCATGAATGTTTTAGATATCTCGAAATGCTGTATTCTCAGAAGTAAATTGCATTCCGCAACTGATTGGTTGATTCTAAACGTCAGTTGATTTACATTTGTCCCTTATATATTTGTTTTGGATGTCCAGCTAAAATAGAATGAATGTCACATTTCTTCGCAAGAACCTCTGATTTTCAGTAACTGATTCTTCTGGTTGCTAAATATTGAAAACTTAATACAAGCGGATTCTCAGTCGGGCGAGATTATGATGTACATTTTCCTTGCACTGTCCCAGTACATGTCGCTGTGTGACGATGAGAAAACTTTTCATGTTGGGAAGACCAGAATACGGCGTGGGGATGTCTTCGTGCTAACCACACGTACCCCTTAACCCATGGCTGCGAGGCCGGGGCTACCAGCCGAGGCCGCTGGTAGGCCATGGCCCGTACGCGGGCTGTCGCGCGAAACGCAGAATGCAAGTGGAACGTTTTAGTACCGTAGAGCGTGAGCGACTCTCTTATCTCTACTCCCCCTCTCCAACTCAACTGCAAGCTTTCAGCAGTTCCGCAGGTCGTCTTCGCAACAGATTCAAAGATCCGGTCGCAGAGATTGCCTTGCTACAGCGATCCGCAAATGTTAATAGTTCCTGACGTTCCTAAATTTGTCAATATTATTGTGAAAGTAGGGCACACATTCCTTTGATAATTTGGAAGTTATTTCGCATTTTCAGTTATCTCGCATTTTCAGTTATCTGGCATTTTCAGTTATCGAGCATTTTCAGTTATCACGAATTTTCAGTTATCTCGCATTTTCAGTTATCTCGAATCAATTTCGAATTTTCAGTTATCTCGAGTTTATTTCGAATTTTGCAGATATATCGAATAATATTTTGAATTTTCATATATTTCGAATTTCTTTAAATGCCGAAAGTCATTCGTAGAATATCGATCATATTAAACTCGCAACACGAATTAGGCTCTAGTTTAATTCTAGAAATTTTATTCGCATAACTAAATTAATTTCATTCATTTGTGATAATTTTTAGATTCGGGCTGGTGGATTCTAAACAAGATTTAATTTTGGATGATAGGTTTGTTACCTTTCGACTGAATACTGATGTCACGCTAAAATAGTGTAAATGCAACATTTCCTCACAAGAACCACTGAATTTCATTAACAGATTTTGCTAGTTGCTAAGTATTGAAAACTTAATGCATATGGAACAAAAGTCTTATAAGGCCAGGATGGGCTTTATTACTGCTACTCCCCCGCTGCAGATCTTCAAACAAATCTGCAGAAGCACGTCGTACAAGATTGAAGGAAGCAATCACCAAATGTCTATGCTACAGTATTACACAATGGCGAAAATAATTGGGCAGACTTCGTATAACTTTCTTTTCCAAACACAAAAATGTAATAGAATTAGTGTTTATTTAGTTTTTGCGGTACGTTGATTGGAAATCTGAAATCAAATTATTTGCTATTTAACACGTCGAATCAAGTATTGAAATCCTGTTAAATTGCCTAACGTAACTTGAATTTTGGTTTCTTGAGGTTGTGTTCGTTCATTGTGAATCTGTTACATGTTTGGCAATAAGTGTGAGAATTCCTATTTGTTAATTTAGCGAGAAATCCTATTCGTTAATTTAGCAACTTTCTATGCCTGGTATCCCGTAAATCTTTTTCATAGAATTATTATTTTAATATGAGTTGGTAATATGGTTACTTTGATATGCTGAAGTTGTAGTAGTATTCTCTTTTTGGGAGTAGCCGTAATATCGAACTAAACCTCAAGTCTCGTGCATTCATTGTGTCATTCTTGAAAAGACAACATTCTGTAAAATAATTAAAAATGAATACAAATGAATGACAGGTTTATGTTTTTATTTTAGTTTTATTTCTAGTCGAAACGAATTTTGCATTTGAACGAAATGCATTGATTTTCATTTGAAGAACAATTTCAATTTGTATTCACATGAATATACGTGGTCGTTAAAATTTTAATATAAAACTGTTTGCTTTAAAGTTCATTACTTTTTTGATAACTTTTCTTATTAAAATTGAATATGAAGTCACAATATTTCGTAACTTACATTCTTTCTATCAAATGTTAGCAGTTTAAACTCTCTCCCCATAACTTTCACATGCATTTCTATTATATCGATGAACAATAAATAACTCACAATGGTGTATCTCTCGAAGTAGAACTGCGGGCACTCTCGAGTAATAATTTTTTTAATCGCGCCACAATGAGAACACTATTCCTCCTTGCATAGAGGCACAAATACTCCGTGACAAATGCTTTATTTGTTCTCGCAAGACAAGAACATCGAGGGCTAGTGTTAGGAAACAGAGGTTCGCCAATACCTGAATGAAAACTAGGCTGCATGCCCTAATACATTATGAATCCGCGGGGTGAGAAATATCTCGAAAGGCGAGCTCTGTCGTTGCAAGCAAAAGGAACGAATCGAGGCGCGCAAGAAGTCAGGTGAGCAGAAACAGTTCCTGCCGTCTGTTCGTGGTCGCTTCACACCTGCTTTGTTTCGAATCACAGGTGTCTGCCGTATGCGCGATGATCAAATGGATCATCTGCCCAGTGCTCTATGCGCTTGGACGCTTCACACCTGTTGCGTCATGCATCATCTCACTAGTGATTATCGTAGGTAAGAACACGAGTGCTTTGGAAGTTATCGATAAATACCCGACTCGCGGAGCGAGGAGGGTATTTATCGGAGAGTTTCCAAGGCACGAGTGGTATTTAATAGGACTATTCCACGAGTGAAATTTTATTCATCAGAGTTCCCAACTGCGCCAAATATGTTAAAATAAGTGAGGTTAGGTTATAGTATACAGGCGCTTCATTGGACAACGACGTAGCGATCGATATATATCGCTTCCTAAGATAGATGAGTCACGATATATGATTGGCCAGGAGGGGGGAGTGGCTTTTTGTACGTGTAGTTAAACACTATTGGTTTTAATTTCACGAGTGGAATAGTCAAATGAATTGTCACTCTGCATCTTCTTAGGACGTCACAGTTGCTGAATACCGTCTGAGAAGGATAGATGAAAGGGAAAATTAGGCTTTCCAACTCACAAGTAATTTGCAAGATGAATTACTGATTGTTGCTTACTGTGAACACAACGAATTGTTTGGTTACCATCTGTTTAGGGAATGTGAAAGTGAATTGTAATATTTAACTGTTAACGGTGACGTGCAGTCTGTGAGACTGCAAAAGTTTTAGGCAGATTATTTTCGGTGAACCATTTCATGTTGACTTAACACTTTTTTCACATTGACTATGCCATAATAAACATAAAAATAAAAGGATTTGTTGTTAATATGTAATATGAGAATATTAAAAATTATTTATTATTCGACGAGTAAATTTCTGGCTATTATTGTTCCCTACAGTTTCTTCACTATTAATTACCTTAAGAGCTCGTAGACTGGTTTGAAATATTATTCATTATATTAAAAAACCTTCATTTAAATACGATAAAGCATCGTTACCCGAAAATTATCCATTAATAAAAAAATTGCAATGCACATTCACTATGGGAAGAAAAGTCCCACTACTACTGGTATTGTGAGGTCTGCGAGACCGCTCCGAAACTTCAACTATCTCTAAAAGACAAACGGCTATCACTGGATCCGTTGCCCCGCGTGTGAGTGTGTCTTAGAAAGAGATAGGAACGTACCAGAAAGGAGGGCTATGCATTAATTTTTGCTCAGGGATCTCAGAGAATGCACGTCACCAGTTAAGGGTTAATTTGACAAGAAATGTAAATATGTGTTCGTGCATTTAAGGCTTCACTTAATATCTTTTTCACCAAATACCTCAGAAATTCGTTGTAACCCGCTAACATCATTCTCGTTTGAAATCATCCGAAGGCCAGGGATGTGATGTACTTACAGGGAAGGAAGGAATTATTCGAGTTTCTAGTCGTTTAGCTAATCATGATTTTCAACTATTTGTAGGAATGTTGGATATAGAAGATAAAATGTGAACTTATATAGAACTTATATAGAACTACAGTTCCGCAAAACTAAAGATACTGCAGTTCAAGATAAAGGAAGTGCGAGATATAGAACTTCGTAGTTACAGTTAAAAATATTGGAAGAGAAGATTTCGGAGTGAAAGATTTGGAAATGTAAGACTTTGGAATGAAAGTTTTCGTACTTCGAGATATCAGGTTCCAAGGAATTGACTTTCGAGATATAGCCTAATAGTAGAGAGTTTTTGCCACCTCGAACGGTAAGCACTATCGATCTTCTGCTCATGCGCAGTTCAAGTTCGCATCACCTTAGTTTATCTGCGCATGCGCAGAAGGTCAATAGTGCTTAACGTCCGAGGTGGCAAAAACTGCCTTGTATGTTTTGAGATAACGATTTTTGGGTATCGACTCTCGAGATATCTATTTTGGGGATATGAACGTTTGAGATAAGTTTCGTGCTATTTAAGCCCTATTGTATTAACGTTCTATCCGTAAAAAAACACCAAAATTCCTACAAACTCCTTGAATTTCACTTTGACCGCCCTCTTGTTCGAAATCAAGACATCGTTTGACCCCGCGCGCTGTTCTGCGAGAGGTTGGCCAACCTGCGCATAGTGCTTCGCTATGACGAATGGAACAGGTACAGAGCGTGGAGTTTGCGCCCTAAGCCAGAGACAGGTCAGCGAGGGGGGGGTGGAAACCAACTTAACGCTGCAACCGCCGAGCTTTATTGTGCAGAGCAAATTTCATGGACGATAAGCAAATTATCTCAACTGCGGGGGGTTCGGTACACTACGAGATCGTACGTCTTGCGTGTAGAAAAAAAAAACAACAACGAAACCGGTCCTCAAGGAAATTACACAATGTAAATCCTACGACGGAGCAACAAAAAATATTAATCTGGTTTTCAAAGTTTTTTCTGGGAAAATATTGTGCAGGTATTGTAGGTAAATCCTACGAAGGAGTAACAAAAAATATTAATCTGGTTTTCAAAGTTTTTTTTTCTGGGAAAATGTTGTGTAGGTATTGCAGCGTTTGTGCCCATTTCACAAAAGGAGAAGTAAATTTGATTACAGAGAATAGTCTATGTAATCAATTCAGTCATTTCCGTAAAGGGAATATAATTTTTGGATAGGTTTTAATAGCACTGCTACACGTTTCAGATATCATGTTTACGTCAAGGGGCCTGGTATATGTAAAGGAAATATAATATATTAATTATATTATAATTGTGCCAATCGATTGGTTTTGTCATGAAAATTTGTTTGAGATATTGATTAGCTCTAAATGTGTTGTATGCCACCCAATACGCGATTTAGTCCCGTGACAAAGGTTTTAGAATATTTTTCTTGGATACTTCAGGATAGAATCACAAAAACAAATCTTCATCAGGATACCGAGAAGTAATACACCTGGCGGAGATCTCATTTGTCTGGATTGGTGGAACGGAAGCGGAACCGTGAATGACAAATGCTGATTAATTTACTCGATTACAAAATTTGGATTAGGGGCTTGTGGTACGTGGGGTAAACATTGAAGAACGTTTATACATTTTCTTTCATTTCATGCTTATTGAAAGGAATGGCTTTATGAAGGAAGAATGAGAGAGCAAGGGGAGATGTGAAGACTTTTTGAAAAAGAGATGGCTGAAAGATTAGGAAAAGTTGAAAAGTTATAAAATTTCGTCATACTGTAGTTACCAATAACGCTAGTAAATTTGTGCACTTGTAGAACCATTGGTTTTCACTGGGTTCTCCGAGAGTGAAAATAGGCGTTTGGTGCTGAAATGTCGCTTCGTACGAGTACGTTTCATTAGTAGCCGGAAAATATTAGTCGACTGTTTTCGGGTACTCGTCAGTTCCGTTAATCTGATGATTGAGGGGGGGGGATTTTAATGAAATGTCATTTTTATCTTTTTGCTTTTGAACAATGCCGTTTAGTGTAGAAATTAATTTTATGTTAGAAAAAAAGGAAATGACCCATATTTATAAGTAACTTCTTTCGCATTTTTCATCGATTTCGATTAATAAGTCTTTCTACCTTTTTCAGTAATTTCGTTGATTTCATCGATTTTAATGGTACTGGGCTTCATATAATATTTACAAGATGCAGCAAACGTTCTCCATAGAATTCCTGATAAGTCTATTCGATTTCTTCGTTTAGAAATTGTAATGTGAGCCGTTGTATGTAATTTAAAGTTCCACAGAGCCAGTTAGCGCCATTCGCGTTTCGGCCGATTTCGGGATGACTAAAGACAGTGATTTCGTGGTAAAGCACAGTTCGTACCTAACGTTTGCCAGTTGAGTTTCCTTGAACGAATGGAAGTTAGAATTACATCAGTAACGTATCCAACAGGTTGAGTTGTTCATCCAAACTGGTTTTCATTATATTGTTACGTCATTTTTCTTTGCTTTTGGGGCATTTTAAAAACATTTTGAGAGCATTTTATTTATGTTTTTCGCGATGTTTTTGGTCATCGAAATCCGCTACCTAGTGATGAATGTTTCATTCCGTGAGTTGGAAGTGGTGTTCTTTGATGGTGATAGTCACCATCGTCACTGATCGTCAAAATGAAAAATAATGTTTATTTTAACAAAACAATGATATTTAATGAATTAGTTTATGTTTGCATTGTATACATTTAAAAAATATTTAACACGCCTGTAACAAGTAATGTAATTCATCTTCCGCGTCAATGACCCCCATCTCGATCAGGTCTTTCTCAAGTTTCCCTGATCCATTGACCAAATGCTGAGATGGCCCCTTGTTTTGCTTCTGGACGTAAATGTAGCTTCACTGTGCGCACGTTTTGTTGAGCACTCCGTTTACTTAGTGGTAGGAGTAGAACTGATGTTCATTACTATTTGGTTAGCAATGTAGGAAAAAAAATCATCAGTTCATTTACCGTTGAAATTGATTTTCTATAACTCGGGAACAAACATTTTTCAATTTTTTATTTTTCTAAAATAATAATTATCTTCTAAATTCTTGTTTCTAGTTTTTCAATTTTTTTAAAATTCTGGGCCTCAAGAAAATGTGCGCAGATAATCTCTTTCCCCACACGTCATATACAGTTTTTACTGTTTTTTTGACCAAATAAATAAATAAATAAATAGATGGACGGTAAGGATCGGCACTTGACGTCGGTTTACGGGAGACTTCGCCTTACGGTTTCTCCCACCAGCGAGACCGCCCCAACTGGGACAAGCTCCCAGCTCCCGACTAGTCTCCTGGCATGTGTGATAGTGTAGTGCATGTTAGTGTAAGTAAGAGGTGAGGATAGGAAAGATCACGCGGGTTGCGTCCCGTTTGTTAGGGTACTGCTCCAACATTCGTCTGGAATAGATCGGAGAATCCTTGGATAGCTCGTGATCAGAGCAGCCGGCCGTTAGATTCAGCCAGTGTCTGATTACGAACCAGCTATCAAACTACTGTCGAAAAATCTGTCTCCGACAGGCCTGCAACCCTTTTAGCTCCGAGTTGCTGAAGTAACAATGGCAACACAGGCTGCGAACAATTGGGCGCAGGACGGACAATCGCTGTAGGTCCAACGACATTGCAGGCTGCAAACAATCGGACGCAATGCGGAGTATCGCTGCATGAACAATGGCAACGCAGGCTGCAGACAATCGGACGCAATGCGGACAATCGCTACAGGGGCAATGGCCACGCAGGCTGCAGACAATCGGACGCAATGGGGACAGTCGCTACAGGGACAATGGCCACGCACGCTGCAAACAATCGGACGCAATGCGGAGTATCGCTGCATGAACAATGGCAACGCAGGCTGCAGACAATCGGACGCAATGCGGACAATCGCTACAGGGGCAATGGCAACGCAGGCTGCAGACAATCGGACGCAATGCGGACAATCGCTACAGGGGCAATGGCCACGCAGGCTGCAGACAATCGGACGCAATGGGGACAGTCGCTACAGGGACAATGGCCACGCAGGCTGCAAACAATCGGACGCAATGCGGAGTATCGCTGCATGAACAATGGCAACGCAGGCTGCAGACAATCGGACGCAATGCGGACAATCGCTACAGGGGCAATGGCCACGCAGGCTGCAGACAATCGGACGCAATGGGGACAGTCGCTACAGGGACAATGGCCACGCCGGCTGCAAACAATCGGACGCAATGCGGAGTATCGCTGCATGAACAATGGCAACGCAGGCTGCAGACAATCGGACGCAATGCGGACAATCGCTACAGGGGCAATGGCAACGCAGGCTGCAGACAATCGGACGCAATGGGGACAGTCGCTACAGGGACAATGGCCACGCAGGCTGCAGACAATCGGACGCAATGGGGACAATCGCTACAGGGGCAATGGCAACGCAGGCTGCAGACAATCGGACGCAATGGGGACAGTCGCTACAGGGACAATGGCCACGCAGGCTGCAGACAATCGGACGCAATGCGGACAATCGCTACAGGTACAAGCTAACTCAGCCAGTCCATGTCGTTCTGCTGAGCAGTTCGCTGGCGAGTGTTGGACAATGCCTTCAACATAGGACAATGTCTTCATTGCGGCGGGGGGTGGGGCGTGGCGGGGCGGGGCGGGGCAAGACGGAGGGGCGGGGCGGGGCAGTGCGGGCAGGCGGCAAACGGAATGCGCGATCTGTCTCACAGATAGGCCTCCAAGAAACGCTCCGGTTCTTGCATTGCGTAGTTGCGACCGATACACCATCCCCCCCATACACATACATACACGTGGCCAGAGGTCGCGTTTTGTTAAATTGCTTGTTCCGCTCTACGACTTTGCTCTGCGGCAGATGCAATCGGTATTGCCACTCGGAAAGAGCTATGAATTTGTCCGGAGCCGTATTTTAATAGAACGAGGCCAGTTATTTAGAACGATATCAAAATGTAAAGGAAGTGTATGTTATTCTGTAAAGGGTGTGTATGTTACTCTGTATAACTGAACACTGGCTTACGGAGGATCAAATAAAGATGACACAAATTCCAGGGTTCTATTTAGCTGGTTACTTCTGTCGTAAGGTCAAACACACCAACAGTAGTCATACGTATGGAGGCACATGCATATACCTGGCCGATAACATAAATTCTAAAGAAGTAACTGAATTCAAACAGATAACATGCGACTCTGACATGGAATGTTCAATTGTAGAAATTCCAAATCTAAACATCTTCCTCATAAGCATCTACCGAGCTCCTAATGGAGATCTGCATATATTCTTAAAAAACTTAGAAATAATCTTGGATAAATTATCAAAGCGGACACATTACTCTATCATAATCTGTGGTGATATAAACATAAACTTCCTATCTACAGCTTACAACATTCATGAAAAGGACAGAAACAAACTAATAAACTTAGTACGCTCCTATAATCTTGATGCAATAATTGACACACCAACCAGGCAATCCAAGAACACGCAAACAGCAATAGACCAAATCTTCTTAGACAAAACAAAACACACATATACAATCACCACTAATGAAACGGGGCTCAGTGACCATAATGCACAAATACTCACTCTTCAAATAAATTCCACCTCAATAAAAGTAAACCCAATAAAGGAGACTAGGAAATTTAATGCAAAAAACTTGAACAAACTCATCACGATGTTAACTAATGAATCATGGTCAGGGATATATGAAATATCTGACATCAATCTAAAGTTCAACACCTTCTTTAATACAATCAAACATCATTTCAACATCTCACATCCACTACAGTATCACAAACAAACAATACACAAAACAGTAAAGCATGGATAACCAAAGGTATAAAAATTTCTTGTGAAAGAAAAAGAGAGCTTCATACACTCACAAAACAACACTCTTGCAATCAACAAATAGTCAGCTACTATAAGCGATACTCAGCCATACTTAAAAAAGTTATAATAAAGGCCAAACAACTGTCAAATGATGAGTACATAAAAAAATCTAAAAATAAAACAAAAGCCATGTGGAACATTGTAAAAAAAACCTTAACAGCAAATGACAAAACAACACAAAATATTGAACTAGTTCATGAACACAAAAGAATAACAAACCCTAATGAAACAGCGAATATATTCAATAAACATTTCTCTGAAATAGCTGGCAAACTTCTGCAAACAAGCAATCCAAAAACTACATCTCAACAATCACCACCTTTCTTTAAAAACTCGATTTCCAGTATGTATATCACAGAAACAACAGAAAAGGAAATACTTCAAATTATAAATAAAATGCAAAATAAACAATCTGCTGGGATAGACAACATTCCAGATTCCTTAATAAAAAAGATTGCTCCATACATCATCAAACCACTAACATATTTATACAACCAATCACTAACTCAGGGCTCCTTCCCAAACATATTCAAAACTGCAGTAATTAAACCTATTCACAAGAAAGGTAACAAACAAGATGTAATGAATTATAGACCAATTTCACTCTTGTCAGGATTTTCAAAAATATTAGAAAAACTCTTCTATGAAAGATTAAAAAGCTACCTGATACACTGTAACATTATCACTGACTCACAACATGGATTCAGGGAAAATCGATCAACTGAAACTGCTATATTCGCCTTTATTAATGAAATCCTTATGGCACTAGAAAAAAAAAGAAATTCCTGTTGGTCTTTTCCTTGACTTGTCAAAAGCTTTTGACACAATAGACCATAAAATTCTATTGTCAAAATTAGAATCTTATGGAATCCGGGGAATTGCTTATAACTGGATAAAATCGTATTTAACAGACAGAAAACAAATAGTAGTGTTACCTTACCTAAAAGATAACAAAATAAACAATCATCACTCAGAACCAAGAGATGTGACCTATGGGGTCCCGCAAGGATCTACACTAGGCCCAATTTTATTTCTCATATTTGTAAATGACCTGCCATTAATAATGGAAAACAACAAAACAGTACTTTTCGCTGATGACACGAATATAATATTCAAAGAAAGAACAACAATATCCCTACAAGACAAAGCCAATTCTGCCATTGACAAACTAACTCAATGGATCCACCAAAACAAACTAGTACTAAACAAAGACAAAACAATCACAATGCATTTCCGCAACACTCACTCCCAACAATACTCACCAAATTTAATGTTAGAGGGCAACAGTATAACACAAGCACAGAATACAAAATTTCTTGGAATCACCATACAATCCAACCTCAAATGGAATTCACACCTACAAGATATTAATTTAAAATTGAGCAAACTTAATTATGCTCTTAGAATAATAACTAGAAACAGCACCATCGAAACAGCCCGAACAGTGTACTTTGCGAATGTGCACTCTGTTCTCAAATATGGAATAATAATGTGGGGCCAAGCACCAGAGGCTAAGCAGACATTCAAATTACAAAAGAGAATCATCCGAACAATAACAAATACAAAAAGAACGGAGTCCTGTAGACCTCAATTCAAGAAACTTAACATACTTCCACTGCCTTGTATATACATTTACGAAGTTCTCATGTTTGTAAAGAAAAATCTAATAAACAACAACACACCTTACAAATTTAACTCAAACTTACACTCATACAACACAAGACAAGCATATAACCTTCATCAACCATTGTGCACAAGTACACTATGCCAAAAGGGTACATTCTCTACAGGAATACAATTCTTCAATAAATTACCTACATATCTGAGAAACATAACAGGAATACACAACTTCAAGAATAAACTTAAACACTTCCTTGGCCAAAAACTTTTTATAATGTTCAGGAATACATCAGTAACTAATATGTACAAACTGATTTCAGGTGCTGCAGTAGGACTAGGTGTAGGAATAGAAAAAACCTGGCCAAAACCTGCCTCCTGCTCCTTACCATTTCAAGATTGGACAATTATATGCTAACATTATTACTTATATGTAGCTGTTATGATAATTAATATTATGTACTATTTTATGTGTTATTTTTACTATTATTACTATTACTATTATTATATTATAGTTATTATATTATAGTAGCAGTAGAATGACAGTAACAAGTAAATTTTAATTTTACATTAAACAAAACTACAATTCTAAAATGTTAAATATTTTGCTACTAAAAATAATTGTATACTGTATAATATCTTAATCTACCTGTAAAAAGTATTGTAGTATAATTCTTAGGGCAATGACTCCATCTCGATCAGGTTTCTGTCCAGTTTCCCTGGTCCTTTGAGCAAATGCTGAGATGGCCCCTTGCTTTGCTTCTGGACAGTAAATGTAATTTCCCTCTCTCCACCCAATATACATTGACTCGTCATACACAATTGTAATTGTATATGTGACTCAATAAATTATTATTATTATTATTATTATTATTATTAAATTTTAATTACATTTTAGTATATTTATATTAATTATTGTAAAATTATATATAATAATATTTATCTAATATATATTATTATATATAATTCATATTATTTATATGTAATAATATTTGTGCGAAAGACGAATCCTAAAATTGTATCTGTTGGACCATCATTGTCGCGGTTTCGGCTAGTTTGGAAATGTCTCTTTTTGGTCCTCTTCGTAAAGCTAATACTTGAATGATTTAAAACTATTAGGATTATGTTCACATTTACCACCACAATAGATACGAATGCGTATCCATAACTTCAAGTTCTGTTGACCCATTCGTTCTGAAGGAAGTGTCACAGTCGCATGGAAACCTACGAATGTACGTGATAGTAAAGCTTGAAGGTAAATCTTCGTCGTGACGAGGGAACATTACCCGGTGTTAAGTCATTTAATTACAGGGTATCATTTTTACTTTTCCTTTGCATGCAATAGTACCTGTACGAAAAGTAATGTAATCGTCTCAACAATACTATTTCAAATTTTTGCTCGTAAAATACGTGTTTATGGACATTTTGGGCTCCAACTTTAACACACGTCAGGGTTAAGGTTTACGGACTTTCCAAAGGTAGTTAAGGTTGGTGTAAGGGGCGAGCAAAGACGGCATTTTGATCCCGAAAATCGAAAGGTCTGCCTGTTTTTATAGATAGACTGATGAATGACTAGATAGATTGAAGTGCCCAGCATTACTCACATTAGAAGCTTTTGAGCTGAAACTTCATAACATTATCAAGAGTAAGATTTAGTGCCCTTCCGGTTCATTAAGCTATTCTAATTTTTGAGAGGCACTTTACTTGAAGCCTCTGCAAAGTTTTCAAAATGAAAACGGTTGCCTACGCGGCCCGTGTCAATAAATAGCATGTCTGATGTATTAGCGTAATATACTATTAAATTAAATGAAAGAATAAAAATTAATGAAAAATAATTTGTAAAATCACATTTAATTTACAATATTGCCTATAATCAGTATAAGTAATGAAAATTTGATTTGGTCCCGTTTTTGTTAGTGTCAAATTAAAGTTTCGTATTCTCGATTTGATTAATCTGCGAGAGTAAATTAGAAAAAAACAAACGAGCTACGAAGCCGCGTGTTGTGCAAACACCCACTAATGAGTGCACGCCCCGTGGACCGCGTCGCCTTTCCGCCGCCGCCCACCAGAGATCGCGTTTGATGGGGGTCGGAGGTGCAGGGCTGCCAACAGCACACGTCGTCGCTTGATAGATGGCCGCCGCTGCGTAGGAGGGCGTCACCCAACCCACACGCGATGGCCAGCCTGCGGGAACAGTTGAAGTGCGCAGTCGCAAGTAGAGCGCAACTGCATTGCGCAACTTCTTTTAGTTGAAAAAATAAAATTAAGGAGCAACTAAAAGCGAAAGTGTTCTGTTAGAAAGTGTAGGAAAAGTGAGATGGCTGATATTAGTATAACTGTTGGTAATGTAGATACTTTTTTCAATAAAGAATGAGACACTGATGTCTGGTAACAAAATGTTTTATTTAAAGCTGAAAGATCTTTTTCGATAGCATTCGAAGTTCGTTTTTCGCCCAGAGGCTGCAAGATTGCTCTGATGATGATAGCCAAGCTATCGAAAAAGATCTTTCAGCTTTAAATAAAACATTTTGATACCAGACAACATCAGTGTCTCATTCTTTGATGAATAATAGTTATATTGTGAATTTTATATAATGAAAAAAGATTCCTAAAAATATATAATAAGTTTCAGATTTGCATGTTTTTAACAAAGGCCATTATAAATAATATATGTAGTTATTAATGTCATTATTTTTATTAAACTAGTGGACCAACAATGCTTTACTATTGCAATGCATTACACTTCACACGCTACTGGTCATGTGATTGTTAATCGTGTTTTACACCACGCTGTGCAATGATTTTAATAGATGAAAGATTTTCTTGCGAGTATGACTTTGATACTTGCAAGTATCCTGTTGTTAAAACGTTCTCCCCCAAGTTCGGGCTTGCATTCGCTGCGACTGTCTTGAAGATATTTGATTTACATGTCCGTTATAACGTTCAAGTAATAATTCCGGCCGATATTTCACAATGGCAGGGGCAGAATATGCAGCAAAGACGCGCCTGATACTTGAGGGTGTGGCGGGTTGCGTAGAGCTTTCCTTCAGGGACACGTAAGTCAGAAAAAAAACGATAAAACCATCATCAACTCGCATCTATGCAATAAGTTGACAAAGTTTTATCTTAATTGGATAAACGGTATGGCAGAGCATAAAATACGAATAAACAAACGTTGATTATTACTATCACCATTTGTCATTCGTGGTAGCAGCATCATGGGAGCGTCAGCTTGTTGCGAGTACACCAAAGCCGTTTTGAAGGTCATGAGACCGTAAACTGGAATTTCCAATTGCAACAGCAACAGCAGCTGAAGACGTCAGTATTGCTCATTATTATTATTATTATTATTATTATTATTATTATTATTATTATTGTTGTTGTTGTTGTTGTTGAAGATAATGAAATAAAAAAGAAAGCTACTTCAGGAGTTTACCTCGCGAAAGCATCCATTCGTAATATCATTTTTTTAATTCATGCCTTTACTAATAAACAATTATTACAATTTAAAATCAGATTACAATGTCAAGCAGAGTTTCAATAATTTAAAATAGTACTCGACTAAGGTATGTTTCTTGCTTTATATGAGGATTCTATTAATGTAAAATCACGCTCTCATAAATGTTTTTGGAAATCAACTAACTTGTTCTGATGTTGCGGTCTGGGGCCGGATTGTTAAAATACTGCTCCGGCATACACCTTGTATTGATCTGAGAAACTACAGGGAAAAAAAAGAACTGTAAAAATCTAAAAGACTTTTTTGGCATCAAAATCGAAATTTATAAAATACTTGTATTTAAGTCAATTGATGGTTGTAAGTCAAGTTTAAATTATCTTATTATTGTGGGTCTTGATTATTTGATCTGAATTATTGTAAAATGTATTGTCCTTCATATTTCTGTTTATTATCAAATGTATCTGTAGTGTAAATCAATAGTGGTCTAGCAGTGGTCATTAACGTCCTTGGATGTTTTTAAAGGGATCAAAAATAAATATTTTTTAAAAAAATCTGGCAGCAGCCGACCGCTAGAATTCTCTTCCCGTCATTGGTTTAATTATGCAGGTATTAACGTATGCTTTGAGACACCTCAGTCGGTACTTGGAAAAGAGTTCACGCAGATTTTCTTGAGGTTCTCCTGATTTTTCTGCCACTTATTCCACTATTTCTTGATCAGCATTCGCATGATATTTTCAAATATCCGTCTCCGTGCATTCAAGGTACGGACCAGGTGTATTTCGCTGAAAGCCAGCTGTCTAGCGGTGTGTGGCTCTCATGTGGAGGGTTCGAGTCTCGGCGATGGTGATTTTTCCACACTAGCTGTGTAGCGAAACGTTTTACTAAACAAACTGACATGAAAATTGAGCGCCAGGAAACAATTCCAAGTAATTAATGGAACCAATATCAATTAGGCCGTTCCCGTGCCAGCTCAGCCTATTTGTGGGTTCCTGCTCAGTAACAATTCGCTTTCCTGCGATCAACAAACTGGATGCGCCCTCCGTACGGATAAGCGCGAAGTATTAAAGTATTTCTTTACCTATCTGCACAAATAACGTGCTAGATTGCACAAAAATTATTCGTTCGGTTTCATATAAACAGAAGAACAGAAATCACTTTGTACTTCTCTCGTTACTTTCTACCAACAATCTTTTTTAATAACTTTCTATTTAAAACGTGATATTCGGTCATGACCTATTACTCAGTTCATAGCTACCACACCAGAGCTCTCTTGGTTGTAGTGGGATGGCACCTCGTAGAACCAAACGCAGGCTTCCGCGACGTCTTCCGGGGTCATCTGCTTCGCTATTCTTCAACAGTTTAAGTCTTTCCAATTAATACTTCTACGAGAATGAACAAATTAAAGTTTCTCTCGTAATCTAATATACCACATCTTAATAATCGCCACAAGATCCGGAATGTGCGGCACCCAGTGTACGCTCAATAGTTATAAACAAGCTGAGCGCGCACCATAGCAACGCCCCAACAACCGCGCATGTTCCAGCTCCACGTCCACTTCTTGACGTTCGCCGTCAACCATCAAACCCGCCATGTTTTGTATGTCACAGTAGCTGAGTCGAATTCAGCCGCTGTCAGGCAGCGGCTGCTCTGATCAGTAGTTTTTCGTGCTTTCTCTTATGAACAGCGGGCGACTGCCGGAAGGAACCCGAACAAAATGCCCAAAGACCGTGCGCGATCTTTCCTTCCTCTTCCTTGTCCTATCCTCACCCCTTACACTAACATGCACTACACTACCACACATGCCGGGAGATCGGTCGGGAGGTGAGAGCTTGTCCCAGCTTGCTGTTGTCCGCCTTGAAGTACGTAGGTACCGGATCTGACAATCCAACTGGAAAGGAATTACCGTAACTTCTCGAGGTAAACAACATTTGTACACTAACAGTGTACCAAAATCAGTTGAAGTGTCGGGAAACATCAATGAATCAATCATTTCATCATTCGAAGTGAGACATTAAGGTTGCGCACTGGCATTGCAGCAATAATAAAATAGTTATTCATGTACCAACGGCGTCATGAGGATTCTGATGATCGAGCGGTGACAAAATGAACAAAAACCATTGGACCCAGTGATTTTTGTGGTCCGAGATCATTAGAACCAGTTAAGGTCCTCGTTACATGCACGATTTTATGTTTTTACATAATTTTATTGATTTAGATTTACTTATTTACTAATTAACTATATATTAACTTACCTTGGTTTGTCCTTTTATGTTTCCATCCCATAATTTCCTTTGGCAATTCCCTCCATAAGAGAACAAGTAGCATAATTCAACTGTTTTCATATTTGTATCGTAACGCCCATCCTCTCAATCAAGGTTAAGTTCTGCAGTGCATATCGAGTCCTTATCGAAGCATTAACAAGCAATAACGTATCAGTAAAAAATAAAATACCTTTTGGAAGAGGTATCGTCCAACGAACTCCTTAACCAGCTCGGAAAACAACCACCCTGCCGGGGTGGAGCGTGAAATCTCTCAGACTTCAGTGCTTCAGTTGCTCCATGCTACTGCATGCGTTAGGGCATTCGGTATGTTAATTATATTCTGACCTCCATTGACCCTTTTCATTTTGACATTCCTAAACCACTCGCAGTTCACTGTCCTGAGGGGTCGTGCATGTAGTTCTTCATTCCAAGGCACCAGACCCTCGTGTATCACCGCGCCCCGGAGGGCATCATGAATTCCATCTATGAAGAGTAATTGCGTAAGCCGTACACAGCGCGTTGTAGTGTGATGAATGTTCGCAACTCAACGGGGTGTCATTCACAACACGCTACGAGTACATTTCATTCGCGAACAGCACTAGAAGAATGGTTACCTTAACGACCGTTAAACTCACAGAGCGCGGGATCGTTCAAGGCAAAAGTTTCTCGATTTTCACATGGTGAAAACGAAATACTGGGCATGCATACTGTTGTCCTTGAAATATTTAATTGCTGCTGACGACCTCTAGACCTAGTTGGTTAATGCCTTATTTTACGCGGCGAGACTCGGGCCATCAGGCTTGCTCTTCCGTCTGATCACGCAAATTTCATTACGCTCTTTTCCCCATCTAGCGGGGAAAGAAAGTATTAATTGGGCGACGAAACTGAAGAAACGATTTGAATTTATTTCAGAAGATTGTTTTAGATTTGAAGATATTTTTACATGTAGTAAATCCACAACATGGGACAGACGACTTTACTTTCCCTTCGAAAGAAGGATTTATCTCTGAGGCTTCTGGATAATTTTACATGCAGTAAATCTACAACATGGGGCAGCCGGCTTTCCCCTCGGAAGAAAGGCGTAGGAAGGAAGGAAACCATGGCTTTGATCGGGTTTGAACCCACGCGTTTGGGTGCAACAGCTCGATACGCTAACCGGGAAAATCCGTTGTACCACTGAACCCACAAATTACACGGGCAAAAACATTTGCTGACCCAAATCTTGACACATGCTTCATGTACGTGAACGCTGTGAATCCAAATCTCGAATTCGGAAGAATCATTTTTCGAATTTTGAAACAAATCGGAGAGTGATTTCACAATTCTAGGTTTACATTCGTATTCAGCGCTTTGACATACATTGAGAAGAATGTCAAACCTTTGAATCTGGCATTAATCCCAAAAAACAAAATAATACAATTTCTAGGATTTTTTCGCGATTTAAAATAAAGTTGAAGGTGGTATGGCAACTCTGGCTTCGGATTCAGCGCGTCGACCTACATAGAAAACATGTGTCAAGTTTTTGGGACTGACAACATTTTTTTGTTTGTCTGTGTTAGTTATTCAGTAAAACTTGCTCAATACGGAACTTTTATAATGCGGAAATCCTTCTAATTTGAAAATAAATATTACTTTGCGTACTGTGGAAACTAATGATTGTACAAAAGCACGTACGTTCTCACATATCTGACTGCTCTGCTCCATTGTACTTATACATAAACCTACAGAAGTGTTGTTTCTTTGCGTAAATGTATTTTCACTCCGAGACCCGAACTCAGATCCACAGAATTAGAGATCTCCTCATCACTAATACCACATTAACCTGACGCTCATACTACTACGCCACAGAGCAGTACGTTTCCAACTTGGGCCGACGCTTAAAAACATAAATGTTTGCTTCCTATAAAGAATCATCAAAAATCAAAATATCCGTTTCAAACTACCATAACGTCGTTTTCATTTAGATCGATCGCGATATTTTAATTTAGGGGAAAATCGGCTGAACGGTTTGGGCGCTAGCGTTGACCACAGACGGAGAGACGGACGGACAGACGTTTCGCCACCAATCTATTTTTCGGTGTCAATGACCATGGATTGTGGACATGGATTCTGGCTACATCACGTGATAGAGGATTTTTTTTCTGTATTTAACAAGTGGGTATATCCACTTTTTCTTCACCAGGGTTTTGCAATGAGAGTTCTTCTGCCAAACATTCGCCGTTTTCCGACGCGCCATTAGAAAACTTCCTGTTCTTACAAAGTATCTTCGTAAGAAGGAGAAAGTGATAGATAGTGGTCCCTTGAGCTCTTATTAATAAAACTTATCGAATTTTATTTATAACAATCCTTTATTATTCTGCAACCTGCCCCGGTGGACTCAAAAATATAAATATATTCTTATTATATTTATTTCTGTTTATATTCTTGAGTCCATTGGGGAGGTTGCTGTTGAGTTCACTATGTGTCCTCGAGTGCTTTACCGTTAAAAATGGGACAACAGTTCCCTTTATTAAGGAGCCTGATGATGTAACTAAACACGTTTTGAAACGTTGCAAATGTGAACAATAAAGAATTGTCATCAATAAAATTGGATAAATTTTATTATTAAGAACCATCAGGAACAATTTTTCAATTGGTCTGCAAGATTTTTAGTGGTCCCTTGAGGATCCGTTTTAGTGCGCGTGCAGATCACTGGCATGCGATCGCCCCGTTGCGAGAGGGCGCGGCTACCGGGGACGGGCTTGGGCTTCCGATCTGCCACCGGCGGCGAGCGGGTGGCGCGAGCGCGTGACGTCACCCGACTAACGAGGCGCGGACGGTAATGAGAGCGGCGGCGGCGGGTGACACGCCCCGCCCCCCCCAACACATCCATCAGGTGGCGACGCGGGGTCACCACGACCGCGCCTTCTCATCACCGCGCCACGCCCATGGCCAGACAGAGAGAGAGAGAGAGAGGGGGGGGGGAATGAGTGAGAGAGAGAAAGGGAATGAGAAAGTAAGAGAGAGAAAGAGAGTACAAGAGAAAAAGAGAGTAGAGAAAGAGAGACTAGAAGAGAAAGAGTGAGAGTAGAAGAGAAAGAATGAGAGTAGAAGAGAAAGAATGAGAGAGTAGAAGAGAAATAATGAGAGAGTAGAAGAGAAATAATGAGAGAGTAGAAGAGAAAGAATGAGAGAGTAGAAGAGAAAGAGTGAGAGAGTGAGAGAGTAGAAGAGAGTGAGAGAGAAGCAGCGAGAGAGGTTGAGAAAGAGTGAGAGAGAAGCAGCGAGAGAGGTTGAGAAAGAGTGAGAGAGAAGCAGAGGGAGATCGCGAGAGCATGAGAGACAGAGTCGGGAGACACAGTCGAAAGTGAGTGTTGGGGTGGATGTCAGAGGGAGACAAGAAAGAATAAGAGAGTGCCAATTATGACGGATCATGGAGAGAGTAGTAGAGAAAGAGTGAGAGAGTAGGAGAGAGAGTGAGAGACAGTTTCGAGATACTGAGTCGAGAGTGAGAGTTGGGGAGAGTGTCTGAGAGAGTGAGAGAGAGACGAGAGTGTCAGAGATGAAGAATGACAGGGAGATAATTAAACAGAGAACGAGAGAGACAGTAAGTGTTGGGGAGAGAATCAGAAAGAGTGGGAGAGAAAGTCGGAGAATGATAGGGAGTGAGTCAGAGAGAGTGAGAATCTGAGAGAATAAAAAGCAAAGGGAGAAAGAGAGTCTGAATAAGCTAATCAGAAAGAGTAAAAGTCAGAGAAAATTAATCAAAGAGAGAGTGTGAAACAGAGAGAATGAGTCAGAGAGAGACAGAGACTCAGAACGAGTGAGATAGAGAGAGAGTGAAAGAGAGTAAATCAAGGAGAGTGAGGGTCATAAAGAGTAAGAGAGAGTGAGTCAGAGGGAGAGTCGGAGATAGATTGATAGCCAATGAGAGTCAGGAGAGAAAGAGTGAGTCTGAGACAGACTGAGACTCAGAGAGAATATGAAAGACAGAGAATAAATAAATGCATCTGCCTCATCCATCAGGTGGTGATGCGGGGTCATTTCGACCACAACCACTCATCAGCGCACACGCGCAGGGAGAGAGAGAGAGAGAGAGAGAGAGAGAGAGGGGCAGCTGTGACTCAGGGCATCCATTGAGTCACTCGGTGCTTATGACCGAGGGTTCCACTCCCGACGGTGGTGACAGGATTTTCGACACTAGATAGTTTCCGGCCGCTGTCTGGAGAAGAATTCTATACACCGGCTGCTTGGATACGTAGCTTTCCCTTGTATCTCCGAATGCTAGAGCAGTACCCCAACAGACAGCGAACGATCTTTTCTTCCTCTCCCTTGTTCTATTCTCTTACCCCTTACACATACATTTACAAGCACTACACTACCAATTGTGTCGGGACCCCAGCCGAGAGCTTAGAGCTTGTCCCGCTTGGGCGGTTGCCGCGCTGGTGGGATGTATCTGGTTAGATGAAACCCTGCCAGCCAGGAGGTACTTCGGAGCTGGATCTCGTCCTCCAGCGGAGGAAGATCTCCGCCACTTCCCGAGGGGGAAAAAAACAAGCTCTACCCTGCAGGACTAATTACTTTAGCAGTTGCCGCTCTCGGAATCACAAATCAATCAATCTACAGAGGGAGAGAGGGTGTATCAGAGTGAATGACTTATAGTGCAAGGTGGAAAGCCTGAGAGAGAGAGAGACTGGGAAAGAAAGAGAGACGAGAGATAGAGAGAGAGAGAGAGAAAAAGTGAAAGAATGAATGAATGAATACAGATGCGAGTGACTGAGATGTACTACTTTGAATGTGACCGACTGCTTTATCTCAGTGGCAAAACCATTGCCTCTGCCACACTGTTTAGTAGGACATCTACGGATTTGAGTCCCAATCGTGGCGGACTTCAGCCACAGTAACGTCCCTGGCTGCCATCCACTGTCTGGAGGAAAACTCTAGTGGCCGCTGAATCTGATCGGGAAAGTTTTCCGTAGTTTCTTTGATCAACACGAAGTCAACGCCGGAGCATTACTCTGCCAAGCGGGCCATGAACCGTGCGCGACCTTGTCTTCCCCTCCATTCCACTTCCATACTTTACGTGCTTAACTACACTTACGGGATAACGATCTCAGACGTTGACTCACCCGGAAAAAATGGCCACTCCCTCCGATAGATATAAATAATGTTCCCGTAAAGTAAATACATGTAAAAGAAAACAACTTCATTTACTTCCGAATTTTATTAGATATTTTAGAATACTTGGGGAGGAAAATTTGGGTAGGAAGGGAGGGAGAAAAAGGAATGTGACAATCGAAAGAGGGAGGAGAAGCGACATTAGGCTTAGAAAAAGAAGAATAGTGTGGTTGAAATATAACTATTAGACTTTTATATCCCGTGCTCAGAATAGTAGAAAACCATCATTGTTATCGACAAAGAATGAGATAGGTGATGACAGTGAAGCAGTTGTGAAGCAAACAAGAAAACAAAGAATCAAATTGCAGTTCAGTTGAAAACAAAAGTAATAAGAAAATGAAACAAGTGCGTGATTGAGGAAAGAGAACTTTCATATTTGAAGAATATTAAACGCACTTTCGAACCTTGAGGAACACCGATTAGTATTCGCTTCGCTCTGGCCGGAGTGAGCATCGGCTGCGCTGAGTCTACGAGGGAGTAGCTTCGCCGGCGACAGCCTGTTACACAGCGGCTATCCATTCAGGTCGCGGATGGGCACGACTGCAAATTCTCATCAGATGACGGACGTGCAGCGTGCACACGCGAGGCAAGGAAGCTGCCTCGTTGAAGGCGCAGTTTCGTGATGAAAAGAGAAGAGGTGCGTTTGTAGTGATGTTCTAATGGATCTTGAAAATATTAGTATTTTTCTTCTTTTATTATGTTCTCGTTTGAAATTAGTAGATTTTTAGGTAATGCTAGTTTACAAATGCGTATAATAGATGAAGGAATAAACAAAATGAACTGCAAAATTAGGGAGAATCCGCATCACTTAAAAAATCTGACATTGTACAACGAAAGTTACGTAAAGTATGATAAAGTCGTTCAATTCTCAACGGTAGCGGATATTTCCGAACTATCTAAGTAGTGGAGATCTCTTTCAAAAACGATTTGGGGAATTGTAGCGGCCGTCTACTCTGATTGATATTTTTCCGTGGTTGCACCGGTCAGTATGTGGTGAATTACCCAAACGGACCATGGATCGCGCGCGATTTTCCCTTCCTCTTCTTTTTCCTATCCTCATCCCTTACAATTACACTAACATGCACTACACTTCCACAGATGACGGAAGGCTAGTTGGATGCTCAGAGCTTGTCCCAACTGGGGCGGTGCCCCGCTGGTTGCGGAAAATCCCGCCAGCTGATGTGCAGATCGCTGTAAAATCTCACCAGCGAGGCAAATATCACCTCTGGTTCCGAGAAAAAAATTCTACGAGACTAAAGACTTTAGCAGTAGTCGCGCCTGGAATCAATAATTAATCAGTCAGTTTTCTTGCAAATACTTACATTGACATGTTCTACAGAACCGGACCTGTCGGGGCTTTGAGCTTGTCTCCGTTGGAGAAGTGACTCGTAGAAGAGATATCTGGAGGAAGAAAACATATAAACCGATATGTCGCCGAATCTCTCGTCTGTGTGAAGGCCGTAATCTTCCGTTAAATAACATACACAACACATACGATGCTAATGACCATAGTAGTTGGTGTGTATGGAAATATCCATGCATTAATGATTGTAATATCAGATTTACAAATTGAACCGTGGATGGAACTGCGTCACCAACAAAGCAACCGAGTTCCCGCTACGAGGTGCGTGCGTTGTCTGTGGAGGAGGCATAATGCTCTCAGTGCGTCAGTGCATTCAGACGGAGCTCTCCCTCGCTCCAACCTGCACTCCCGTTCGGTCGCCTGGGCTCGCCCCGTCCCTTCCCGCCCACCCCCGCCTCCCTCCCCGCCGTGCCCCGCTTTTGCTCTGCCCTTCGTCCTCTTATTGCATCTCCCCTCGCGCCGCCCGCCACCCCTCCCAATTCCCTCCACACTCTGCCCGGTCCACTCCGGCCCACACCATCCATCCCGCCGTGCCGCACCATACACACCCCGCCACGCCCCACCCCACCTTCCTTCCTTCCTTCCTACCTCCTCCTCTCGTCCCAATCCACCCACTCCTCCACCTGCCCAGCCGACTACGCGCCCAGCCACTCACCCGCCCGCCCACCCACCCACACACACCCGCCCACACAGCCGCCCACCCACCCGCCCACATGTCCACCCGTCCACCCACCCACCCACCCACTCACCCACCCACTCACCCACCCACCTACCCACCAGACCACCCGCCCGATACCCACCCACCTACTTACCCACCCGCCCATTCACCCACCCACCAACCCGACCACCCAGCCAGCCAACCAGCCACCCACCCACCTACCCACCCACCCAACCGCCCGCCCGCCCCGCCCGCCCCGCCCGCCCCGCCCGCCCCGCCCGCCCCGCCCGCCCATCCACCTGCCCATTCACCTGCCCATCCACCCGCCTTCCCACCCAACCGCCCGCCCGCCCCGCCCGCCCATCCACCTGCCTTCCCATCCATTCGCCCCCCATCCATCCTCCTCCCCATCCTGCCCCCCGCCCACTCGCCCAGCCGCCCACGGCCGCAGCCGTAAATCTGGCGGTCGCAGGGAGGGCGAAGGGCAGGGCAGGGCGGAGCAGGGCGTTGCGCGCCACGCCCCCTTTCACGGCCCCAAGGGCGGCGCCCAGGGCGCAGCGCCGCGCCGCACCGCCAGGGGTGCACAAATCAACACAACCATCCCCGCTCACACTCCCTCCCGTCCAGCGGGCGACACCTCTTACACAAAGTTAGTAAATAAGTAAGTTAATGCCTCATTTTACGTGAGGGGCCATTAGGCCCGCTCTTCCGTTTGATCACGTGGCCCCTTTCACCATCTAGCGGAGATAGAAGGTATTACTCGGTCGACGAAACAGGCGATTTCAATTTAGCTCAGGGGCTTCTTTTAGGCTAGACATACAGGAAATTTACAACATGGGACAGACGGCTTTACTTCCCCCCCGAAGGCAGGCGTACGAAAGACTTTTTTGTCCTTAAAAGTCCACGGGTTCGATATGATTTGAACCCGCAAAATTGGGTACAACAGCCTGATACGCGTCCCCTTATACCAACCCTGGAAAATTCTGTTTGCAACTTTGATTGGCGAACTTTTATGGTGGTAAATTATACAACCAAATTAAACTGCGCCGATTTTCACATTTCTTTTCGTAGGGATGGCATTATCGTGGTGAAAAAAAGAGCCCTAATTCGCGTATCCGAATAGGCAATTTTGTATCACTGTATTGTTCGGAACCGCGTAACGAGGAAAAATATATTAAACCACTAACGCCCGATTATGTGATATGCGCGAAAAAACAGTTATGCGACCACTTATGTTACCAGTTATCTGATCAGTTATGTGTTATTTACCAGTTATGTGATGCTGCGCGAAAAAACGGCGAACTTTCAGCAGAAAAATTCTTAATACAGGGCCTTTGTAACGAAAAATTGGATCAATCCAGTTGCCAAATTAAGAAAACAATCCCCTAACACGTGGTGCAGCCACAATCCCTGTTTTGTTAGTCCTTGATACCGAAAAACCAATTGAAAGCAAAACGTCCGTCTGTCCGTCTGTAAATAACGCAGGCTAAACCGTTCAGCCAATTTTATCCAAAATTGATATTCCCCAATCGATCTGGCTGATGTCACGGCCCCTAGAATTTGATTATTTTTTAAAAAGCTGATTTTTCAAAAATTGAAAAAATTCAGCATATTTTCGGGGCCTTCCTGCAGCTACAATTACAAAGATAGGGATTTTCCCCTTGTTGAATTCTGTTCATTAAAGATAGATTTTGAAATAACGTCACGTACAATTTTGCGGAAATTTGAATACTTTTTTGCGTAAGTTTGCGTAAAAGTGCGCGTAAATTGTTACTTCAGTGCGTGGAGTGGGAGGGAAGAAAGAAGAAATAATATGGCAGGAATTGATACAGATCATGTCTTAAAGCAAATGACAGTATGTACGTTCCGTTCAGGCCAGTAGTTGATTTTTTGAATGGTTTTATACAATTGAGCATCGCTGAATACTGCCCAGTGCTTACTCAGACTATTTAAACCCTAAAACACGCATCGGATATGTTCGTGAATATACTGAATACCTTATATCCAGAATTAAATTCCAGAAATAGATTTTCATTTACTTTTTCAATAAAAAATATATTTTTTACTGTTATTTTATTTGTGGGATAAAGTAATATTTGAAGTATAAGAAAGGCAGAAATGAAGACAACATTACGCAACGATAACACAATATTGCGAGAAAGTATGTGCTATTGTAGCACAGCTTGTTTGACTGGTTTTAAACAATTGAATATCACTGAAAACTACCTCCCCCACCCAAATGAGGGCTGGATCCGGCCCTGATTCTTCGAATACCAGGATTGATCCCAGCGATCTTCCAGTTCGGAGGCCAGTTTGGGCAGCCCTGACAAGCGGAAAGCACTTGCGCCGTGACGTTTACGGGTTTGAGCCTCGCGAGGAGAGACTTGTTTTTCCGGCGCTGCTGCTGCTGCAGCTTCTCCGTCCTTTCTCGTGTTTTAGGTTCTGAATTCCTCCTATACTTTCCTGTTCTTTTTTTTTCTTTCTCTCAGATTCTCATCTCTTTATCTTTGGTAGGCTCCAGTAGAAACAGCTTCTTTCGTAAGTAACTGATCTGATTCTTCATTGTTTCTGGGCAATAGAGGAATTTCGGAGGGCGTTGTTGAAAGGAGTAACAAATAACTGAGTTGGAAACAAAAGGGTATAAGGAACTGGTATAAAATACTAAATATGTAGGTTTCTGAAATAATTATTTTGGTCATGAAATACATGGACAGTATATAACAGAAAATGAAACATGTTACTGCTGATTAGATACTGGTAAATATACGAGATTTATATATAATGTGAAGTAACATTTTACATGAAGTTGTTTGATGTATACTGAATCAACATACTTTTCAGATTTGGGCTATACTAAATGTACTTTTCTAAAACCAAACAAATAGTATCACTTCCTGTCTGTTAACAATCTCTGGCTATTGTCAACTACGCCCGAGATTAAAGTCGATTCTTCAGTGTCACTTAAATACGAAATCGTACAAACTTTGGGAAGTGGTTAAGTCAACAGAAGGCAGACACAGCTCTCGTCTTTCTCTTATTAGTACTTTCAATGATGATATATCCTCTAAGGATATAAAATTGAAAAAAAAGTGATAGTGATTTTACAAAGTTTGGAAAATTAATCCATTACTTTAATTGTTGCCTCAGTTTTAACATTAGTGCTTTGGATGCAGATAATGACATATGACGACGAAAGTCATTGGTAGTGGAGAGCAATGACGACACTTTAGGCTGACGAAGAATGATTATAGTGCTCTTGCTGAAGAAATGGCAGGATGACGAAACAAATGTTTTAGCACTTTTTAAATTTATTTATCTTCAACATCAAAACGTGTCATGTATGATGGAGAACAATAATCCATGTAGTTTTCTTGAACGAAATTCATTACCTCTTTTAATTCCGCTGCCTTACATTGAATAAAATAACCGTGCTTAGCACTAGTTGAAAATAAATCGCATTTGCTACCAAGGTGTGGAGAATGGATTTGCTATCGCCAAACAAACTACAACTCTGATTTTATAATACTTCTGACAAAACAGCAACTACCCTTACCAACCAAAGCCCTCTGGCAAGTAGCAAAAGTAGCTGAACATACTTGTGCAGAGAGTGAAGCTACATTTCTGTCAACAAATCTTGTATTGGCTCAGCGCATCAACTGGTGACACTGCAATGTTTCTGTCCGGGGGGTTGTAGGTTCGAGTACAGACGGTAGCAAGATTTTAGAGACTTGCTTTAGACGCTTGTCAGCTAGGTCGAATTCAGTCGCTGTCTGGAGGAGAATTCTTGCGGCCGGCTGCTCTGATCGATATTTTTCCGTGGTTTATCCGATCAATACCAGGCGAATGCCTGAGCAATAACCTAACAAACGGGCGATGGGTCATGCACGATCTTTCCTTCCTCTTCCTTATCCTATCCTCACCCCTTACTTACACACACTTACACCAACATGCACTACACTACCACACATGCCGGGAGACCGGTCGGGGGCTTACAGCTTGTCCCGGCTGGGGAGGTGTCCTGGTGATGGGAGATACCTGGTTGGAGAAAAACCCGCCGATCGGCGCCGGATGTCGCCATCCAGCGGAAGATCACAGCGACCCCGATGAAAAACATGCACTACACTTTCGGATCTAATGACCTGCGTAGTTGACGCGCCCGAAATCACTAACAGTCAATCATCAACTCTTGTTTTAGCACTTTTGTTTTAAATTAATTAAATAACAATTTTCAATTAATAGTTTCTCAGTTTTTCGAGCATTTTTTAAAATAGGCATAAATTGTTTGAAATAGTGCATTTATTACCGGAATGTGGATGTATTATGAATTATTTCTTACTATACAGTATTTATTACGTCGGAAAAAACGCACAATTGTTGTGTTTGCCGTAACCAAAGAAGTGGCACGTAAATTATACTAGTAGTTTGATATCTAAACTATACCTGTTACTGCGAATATGTACACATGCAGCCTCTCAGTTGTAGAATTCGCCGCGTGTGGAAGCTCTCTTACACAAGTCACTTCTCTGTACTGTTTTCCAGAGCAATGAATCGGGAGCGCTGCTGAACAAACAAACAAAATAATGTTTAATGTAACAAAACAAAGATATATAATGAATTAGTTTACGTTTGCATTGTATACATTTAAAAAAATATTTAATACGCCTGTAACAAGTAATGTACTTCAGCTTCCGGGTCAATGACCCCCATCTCGATCAGGTTTTTGTCCAGTTTCCCTGATCCATTGAGCAAATGCTGAGATGGCCCCTTGTTTTGCTTCTGGACGTAAATGTAGCTTCACTGTGCGCACGTTTTGTTGAGCACTCCTTTGGCTTGTAGTTCATTTACCGTTGAAATTGATTGTCTATAACTCGGGAAAAAACATTTTTCAAATATTTTTATTTTTCTAAAATAATGATTTTCTAAATTCATTTGTTCGTTTTTTTTTTAAATTCTGGCCCTCAAGAAAATGTGCGCACATAAATTTCTTTCCCCACATGTCATATACAGTTTTTACTCTTTTTGACAAATAAATAGATAAATAAATAAATAAATAAATAAACCAACACCAAATGTTTTCTTTAAAAACGTAGCACGCATGCGGCTTTTAAGGACAACCAATATAATACTTTCGTTTTAAACTGTAATAAAACAAATGTTTTAACAAAACAGTCTACAGATATACAATTTAAGAAGGCGCGAACATGAGTACAACAATTTTTTACATCCCAAGAATATGAAAAAAGTTTGCTGTTCTATAAGACAGAATGTAAATAGCAAATATTGAATGGTAGGCAATCTCCTGCTTGGAGCATGCTGCTGTGTCGTTAGCAGTATGATGCTCAAAGTATGAGAATTCAGTTGGTTGGCATATTAAGAGCTTAGCGGATTAAGCCAATCAAATATTTACTTTCAGTCACATTAGAAACTGTTTCATTGCTTTTGTTTGAAGCCGCATTTTAACATCCAGGTCATCTGCGACTTTCGTTTACGTAATTTGCATTGCATATAATTTGTTATTGCTATATTCATCTAAATTTATTAGAAATATGTAAGGGATCTCTATTACTTTTGTATTTCCATGCTTCCATTCTGAGTATCTAACTATTGAAACCTATGGCAAGGCCGGAAGCTGCACGTTTTTCATTAATGTGTTTTTTAAAAGTTCCCTCTACCAGTAACCTTAGCAAGGCGGTAATTTATTTTCTTTTTACGGCAGCACAGTCTGTGCACGCGCCGCTGCCCTATTCTGCTTTTGTTGATCGGAGAAACCACGTCAATTGACCGATGAGAGCAGCCGCTAGGTAGAATTCTCTTCCAGACAGCGACTGATAGGGGCCATGTAAGTAGTGTGGAAAATCCTGCCACCGTCGGGACTAGACTCTAGGACCTCACAGTCAGAGTGCAGGCTGCAGTGACGTCATCAGTTGGTGCCGTGAGACACCTCTCCCGTTTTTGTGTTACGAGGGCAAGTCAATAAATAAGTCGCAAAACGGAATTGAGGTAAAAATAATCAAAGACGTTTTTAGACATTTATTTCACTTTTTCACATGATCACCTTGCACCAGGCACTTATCCTATCTCGTTACAAGTTCTTGAAAGCCAGCAGCAAAGAAGTCCTTTGGTTGCTATCGCAGCCAACGTGTAACGTCATAGATTACGGCGAAACTGGTGAAACTGTGAATGCCGCGTCGTACTGCACCACTCTGCGGGAACTCCGACAGGCCATTCGCCGCAAGCGACCTGGACTGCTGTCAAAGGGTGAGATTCTTCTGGATGACAATGCCCGCACCCACACAGCAAAACCCACGCAGAAGCTGTTAGCGACATTTCATTGGGAAGGCTTGGAACATCCAACGTACAGCCCTGACTTAGACCCCAGTGATTTACATCTGTTTGGGCCCCTAAAAAATCATTTGGGTGGCCGTCATTTCGATACAGATGATGCCGTAATCTATGAGGTTACACGTTGGTTGCGACAGCTACCAAAGGACTCCTTTGCTGCTTGCTTTCAAGGACATGTAATGAGATGGGATAAGTGCCTGAGTGTTCAGGGTGATTACGTGGGAAAGTAAAATAAATGCCAGAAAATTACTTTATTTTTGCGACTTATTTATTAACTTGCCCTTGTACATAAGGATTAGATAAATGATTACTGCAACAATCAAAAACAGAATTATTTTTTCAAATATCACCTTCTACAAAACTGATCACACAAAATTTATTACAAAAACCGTGATGGTCTTTTTTTTATAAAAAATGCAACGGAACCCGGTAGACTGCTCTTCATCTCCCTCTTTCCCCTTTCTGTCCGTCCTCCCCATCTCTCACTTTGTCCCATCCGTGTCTCTCAGTGTGTTTGAGACTGTGTCCCTCTCCTTGACATTGAATTGCAGATGCTTGTCCCTCGCGCTCCAGCCGTGGCGGTAGCTGAATGCGGTGCGTGGTGCGTGCGTCGGAGGCGAGTGCGGAAGGCGGCGGGCGCCGCGGGGCAGCAGCCGGGGCGAGCGCCCGGCGTCGCCCCCGGCCATGGGAGGGGGGAGGGGGAGGCGCATTCCTCGAGCGCTTTTTGTGTCGCCCGCGGGCGGGGCGGGGGGGAGGGGAGGGGGTCGGCGCGCGCCTGCGCCCCGGGCGATGGGGGGAGGGGGAGGGGGCAGGCGGGCGACCGGGCGTCGCTCCCCGGGCGGCGCGCCTGGCACGCGCTCCTCGCCCCGCCACGCCACTCAGCCCACCTCCACGCCCCGCCCCGCCACGCCACACCACTCAGCCCACCTCACTACCCACCTCTCGACCCACACTCCCCGCCCCGCCACGCCACGCCACGCCACACCACGCCACTCAGCCCACCTCACGACCCACCTCTCGACCCACACTTCCCGCCCCGCCCCGTTCTTCTCCCCGCCCAGCCCTGCCCCCCCGTCACTCGACCCACCACCCTGCCCCGCCCCGCCCTACCCTGTTCCTCGCCCCGCCACGCCATTCGCCCCACCGCCCCGCCACTCCCCTCCCCTTTCTGCCAAGCCCGTCGCCGCTCTATCCCTTACTACCCTCGCCACCCCTGCCCCTCCTCGCTTTACTCCGCTCCGCCCCACGCCGCTCCTCCCTGCCCCATTCTGGTGGGGTTTCCACAACCAGGTATCTCTTCAGCAAGGCACTGACCTAGCCAGCCGAATATCTAAGCCCCGAGATGTGTGTGTGCGCGTGTAAGTAAAGAGTGAGGATAGAACAAGGAAGGGGAAGGAAAGATCACGCGCGGTCCGTGGCCCGTTTGTTAGAGAACTGCACCGGCATTCGCCTGCTGTTGTGCGGAAAAACGACGGAAAACTACCGATCAGAGCAGCCGGCCGCTAGAATTCTCCAGACAGCGACTAAATTCGACCTAGCTATCTAAGCTAGTGCCGAAATTCTGACGTCGCCACTCGGACTGTAGGGCTTGTCCGTTATACGCACTGCGCTGACATCATCTGACGTTACCGCAGTGCCATCTAAGCAGGCACCCCCTTCCCTTAGATAGATAGATAGATTTATTTAAACTGCAAATGGGTATAACCCGGTGGCAGCTAATTACAAAAACATAAAAATACACAGTCATTAAATAATAAATTACATTAAGAGAGAAAATAAAAAGAGAGAAAAAAAAAGAAAGAGAGAGAAGAAAAAAACAAACAAACAAACTTCTATACTCTAACTCCGCACTGAATGTATCCCTGTAGCCCAGTGCATTCGTGTCCCAAACCGTCCCATCCCCTCCCACCCCGTCGCACCTCATTCAGTTCCAAACCATCCGTAGCTACCCTGAGTTGACTTTCCCATTCTCGACCAGTCCCGCACCATTCCTCCACATCCCACCTAGCCCCATGGTGTCCCGCTCTGTCCCACCCTTCGCCAACTTGCCCCGCCCTCTCCGGCCTTCCCGCGTCTCTTTCCATTGCGCACTGCCCTGTCCTGTCCTCTGTCATTCTGCCCTATCTTCTTCGACCAGCCGAGATGGTCCGGTGCAACAACTGTTGCCATTGCGAAGTTTCTCTCCGGTAATTCCTCTAGTTTGAGTCCAGACGGTGGCAGATTCTTTTCATTTGTCATACAGCTAGGTCGAATTCAGCCGTTGTCTGAAAAATTAATTTTAGTGGCGGCCACTCTGTTCGTTAGTTTCCCGTGGTTTCTGCAATAAATATTTGTGAATCGCGGAGCAGTTCCATGGAGTAAACATGTACATCCTTAGTCTATGGCAGTACCCTAATAAATGGGCCATGAACCAAGCGTGATCTTTCCTTCCTCTTCCTTGTCGTGTCCTCTCTCCTTACGTTCTCTCTCTCTTTCTCTCTCTCTCTCGCTCTCTCTCTCTCTCACACACACACACACACACACACACCTTGACTACAGTTCCACATACTTCCCATTCCTTCCTGTTCCTTCTGGTGCCTTCTGATCCTTCCTTTCCCTATGCCTCCCTCAACGACTCGTCCCTTTCTGTTCATTCTCCCTTCTTTTCGTTTCCCGTTCTTTCACCTCTTGTTCTTTCTCGCCCCTTTCCTATCCTTCTCGTCCGTTGCCGTTCTTCTCGGTTACAATAGTTTCCATCCCGCCGTGTCGTCACCCGCTCTTCCCGGTCCTCGTCCCCGCCTCCGTCCACCACAGACTCTCCTCACCCCGTCCCCACACACTCGGTCTGAGCCGCTCGCTGTGCGTGTCTGTTGTCTGTGCACCGCACGGCGTCTGCGTGCACACGGTGCGCTATGCGAGTTATTCAAAGATAATAAGGGCGGGGCTTAGAAGCAGATGTGCAAACCTCGTGGCCATTCCGTGAGCTGCCTTGCTTGCTGGGGCCGAAGAAATGACTTCTCCAAGCATTATTTTCTCAAGGGGGGAAGAGGAGTACTAATAGTGGAGATGAAGTTAAAATAGTCATAACAGCCAGTAATAATAATATAATACTAGACTAATCGACATGAATGGTAATCCATATAAATACAATTAGTGTCGTTTTGTTTCAAAATAGCTATTTTTATATTATCATTATACAACTTTTGGTTATATAAAAACCACTTCGATTGTTTTTACGTTTTTTGTTTGTCTGTCGGTCTATCTGTTTGTCCGGAGTAATCGCGGAAATGTCTCAACCGAATTTGGCAGTTTTTCTCTGAGAGGCACCGGATTTTATCGAGCCTAACTTAGGCTCTTTTTTTCAGTTATTATTTTCTTTGATTTACGTTCTTAAAATTCTTCAGCCTTATTCCGATCTTAATGAAATTTGCCATACGTGACATTCAAAACAAGGCAAAAATGTGTCTGTATGGCATTCCGTAAATATACTCCTTCCCCAATTTTTTTGGTTTAAGTCTGAATTCTTTCAGTTTTTGTCTTTTAATTTTAAAAGAACAAAAAAAACATTAAATATTTCTGAAGATACCCAGGTCTACAATTTTTACTGCATGTATTTTTATTTATTTTGATATCACAATTCATCTGTCAATAATTGCAATAGAAAATTGTTACTGAAACTTTCCCGTAAGTACGCAACAATGCAATTGTTTACAGCTAGCCATAGCAATAATATTCGATGTTTGTAGCAAACTAGCCAGGTTATGGGGGGGGGCAGAAGCGATGTCAATCCAGGTAGTGAAGGGCAAAAAACGGACGATTTTCAGAAGTGCGTCACACGACTGCACGGGTCAAATCGGGAATACTCGCAAGATAGGATTCATTCCTCTTCTTGTATAATAGAAGATTGTGATAAATACCTGGCAGACGCTAATATATACATTCCATGGCATAGAGATGATCTGGCATGATTGCTGCATTGTAGTGCGATTTTAGTTTCAGCTCGCAAATGCGGTGGTAACCTACAGTCTGATTTAGAGATAGTATACTAAAAAACAAAAATGTTTGTGAAGATAATGATCAGCAACAATTCGATGTGGAGGTAATCTAGTCGTTAATTTCAAAACTGGCTCTTCATTTACGTCTATTGAAGTCCTACACCGAGGAAGACGTGCCACTAAAGATTTTTCGGCCGGCGCTCTTCACGGAGAATGACAGTCGAATAAATAAGTATAAACAGATGAAGGCGGCGTGATACAGCGGGCCGTGAAATTTGCGTGCTCACTCCGCCCGGTCGATCGGAAGCCGTGGAAAATAACTTTTGTGGCGTGATGCTCTTGTTGCGGCAGCCTTCAAGCAGGTTTGGTACGTGTTGGATTATAATTTGCGAGTGTGCTTTGAATTCCGAGCTGGAGAAACTGGAATGCAGAAAGCGCCTTATCACTGCCCGAGCTCGTGCGTTTCTCGGATGATTTTTCGGTCGCTCCGATGGCGAGATTAGGCCTCGAACGTGTGCTCATGACTTCACAGTCGTGCGGCTGATGAAGATAGCACATCGCTTTGGACAAGCTGAAGGGTTTCCTTGTGGGATGTAAATGTAATATACATATTAAAGATAATACAGTAAACCCTCCTTTACACGAATTCCAAGGGACTGAAATAATTGGTGTTCTTGTTATAAAAATTCGTGTTATCGGATTTTTTATATATCTTCATTATGTAATATACATATTAAAGATAATAAAGTAAACCTTCCCTTACACGAATTCCAAGGGACTGAAATAATGGGTGTTCTTGTTATAAAAATTCGTGTTATCCAATTTTTATATATCCTCATTACTATGTTTCTGTGGCAGGACAAAAATTTCGGTCGTATTATGACGAATTTCGTGTTAAGCAACTTCGCGCTAACGAGGGTTTACTGTAGTACTTGAAACATACTATTTATTAGATTACATTTTCGCATGACGATTAACTTAAATGTTTTTAGCTGTCGCAATGGAGAGTATATTTTATTTTTTGTTCGATAACGATACATTGTGCCGTAGTGAATTAGAAAAGAAAAACAAAATGTTTGCTGCGAATTTTATTATACTTCTAATAAAATTTACTGAATATTGTGTAAATGGGTATATTTGTTTACTTATGTTAGATAACGCTTCAGTGCACTTACTAATGCAATTTTAATCAATAAATGCACATTGAACTCTCTCAATTTTGTTTATGCAATAATATAATGTATAAAGTATAATGCACTGTAATCCCACTTTAGAATAAAAGATATTTATCCAAACTATCTTCGTAAGCCACCGTTTATTTCGTTGTACGTGGGAGATTTTTCTCTGGGGGGAGGGAATCTACAACCATTTATTTCATTGAAGGCAAATTAACTTATTGTTATGGATCGTATTGTTTAAGTCTATTTGTCAACAATCTTACTGCAACAGCGAAAGATATGTATCATTTGAACAACATTCATTTAATGTTTATCATTTTTGTTCATGCAAATGTGTCCATGATGCATTCGCAATTGTACGTCGAATACAACTACGTCTGGCCATACAATCGGTGCTTTCTGATTTTTATTAACTGTTGACAAGAGCTGTGCAATACGATAATTATTCGATTAGAGCCGTGTTATGCGAGGAACACAGAGAATATGAAACTAAATACTTTTTGAAAAATAGCACATGGCTATCTCCACCCCTGCAGAGAGGACTGCCAAAATATGTTCAAAACATACGCCCTTGCCCTACAATAAAAAAATGAAATATTTCCACGCAATCGTGCAAAAAAATGTACGTATTGCTAATTACCTGTGTAATTTATTTCTTAAATATTTAAAACGTTCTCTCAGTTGTATTGCGATTTAATCCCAGGTCTTCAGTTGACCCCTCTCTTCAGTAGTAATCTCGAGGTACCGGAATGTGAATTAGGTATGCCACAAAGTAAATACTATTCTCAAAGAAGCACATTTAGAAAAAATGACAGGAAATACAATTGCAAGAAAAAATGTATAACTGTGAAAAAAGTAAATACACGTTGACACAAGCGTTTGAACAAAGTAGGGCGAAACCATGTACCTCCCAGGACGTTGAAAAGAGCAAAACAAATTAATATAAAAAACAATTTCACCATGCCCTGAACAGCATGAAAATAAAATACATCTCCACACGTTAAAGGCAAAGATGTGAGCAACGTATGATCAAACCAAGTACCTCCCAGGACGTCGAAAAGAGCAAAATAGATTAATTTAAAAAAAAACAAAAAACTATTTCACCATGTCCTGAGCAGCATCCAACGAGAAACCACCCAACAGAAAACTTCCTTCGAAACGTCAGCCAGAGGACGTCCCGGACTAAAAACTTAACCCTCCCGCACATCCCATTTATTCGGTAATAGTTGTACGGCGGCAGAAATTGTAGCTTCTGTAAGTCCGACCCGAAGCGTGCCCGTGGAATAACGAGCGCTTTGGGGCTCGGCCCGTGCACTAAACAGGGTGATTAGGGCAGGCCGCGCTCTCTCAGGAAGTTCACATTAAGGCGTTTCGGCCGCACGTGGGAGCGCTTCGAGCTGCAAAGCACGGAGTGAAAAAATCACTTAGTTCCAGCGAAGCGGACCTCCGCATTTTCCTAAACGACTTTACGGTGATTAATAGACGCTTGATATCATAAATGCAGGGAGTTGAGATACACAATTGAACGTTTTTACAAATAGCAGTGGCAGAGGGGAGCGTCCTTTGTTTTGAATTGTGTTATTTTGGAGTGTTTTTACGTGTGAGATGCCGTGTGGGGATGTAGCAGTGAAGAAGTTGCTTAAGGTGGCAATTCGGATGATATGTAATAAAAGGCAGGGGGTTAGTGAAAAAAGAATCCTAGTTTTCTAACCCAACTTAACACTCTAATTAATAACAGAAGAATTGCGTCAGATGGTCCGTAGAAAAGAACTCCAGTAGCATTGATCGTTATCTTAGAAGGCAAGATTAAAGCAGTCTAAATTTGGGGAAACCTCTGCCCTTTTCTAAACGAGTTTGCGGTGACTAATAGATTATTGATATCATAAATGCACGGAGTTGAGATACACAATTGGACGTTTTTACAAATAGCAGTAGCAGAGGGAAGCGTCCTTGTTTTGAATTGTGTTATTTAGGAATGTTTTTACTTGCGAGATTCCATGTAGGGATGTGACAATGAAGAAGTTCTTTAAAGTGGCAATTATCAGGAAATGTAACAAAATACTGAAGATCATAGTAAAATGTCCTAGTTTTCTAGTCAAACTTAAGACACTAATCAAGGACGGAAGAGTTATCGCAGATGGTTCAGAGAAAAGAAAATTCAGTAGATTTCATCATTATCTTAGATGACAAGAATAAAATCAACCAATACTGCCAAATTTCCAAAATTCTCCCCGAGAATTATTTGAACTTAACAGAAACAATTTGCAAGATATTCACCGAGATTTTAAAAAAGTATAATTTGTTGTAACCAACCTTTCGTTAAGGAAATTTATTTAATTTAAATTGATTTGGAAGGTCGCCACTGCTTTATTTCGTTTGCAACAAATTGAAGATTTTTCTTTACAATGTTAGACATGTGCGAAGATCTTAACTCACGTTTTTGTCCTACATTTCTCTGCAGTTATGCCCTAATTTGAAAAATATGAAGAGGAGGAATAGTCAGTAAAGTTTTGCCCGTTTCGTTTCATCAGGGTTAAGATACTAATTTTGTATATGATATTTACTTATTTAAAATATTACATAGCAGAGACAAACTCTTCTCACCATCGAGCTAGAGACGTTCACCATCACCTTCACTTTAGAGCATGCCCTATCCTTACAGTGCTAATGACCTTAGCAGTCAATGTGCTCGAAATATCTAATAAATGAATCAATCTGAAATACAGAACTCCTGGCATGTGTTGTGTATCAAGTAAAAGTGTGAAAGGAAAGAGAATAGGACAACGAAGAGGAAAGAAAGATTGCGCGTGGAACGTGGCCCGTTTTTTAGGGTACTACTCCGGAATTCTCTTGGCATTGATCGGAGAAAGTGAAAACTGCTAATCAGAACAATCGGCTGCTAAAATTATTCTCCGGTCAGCGGTTGAATTCGACATAGCTATGTAGCTAGTGTAGAAAATCCTGCCATCATCGGGACTGACACCCTCAGATAATTTTCGTCGCAGACACTGCATGACAGTAGTTGACTCCCTGAGTCCCGTCAGCCAGTAGGGACGACAACAATGTAGCAACCAGAGCAATACACCACTAGAATTCTCCTCTAGACAATGCTGTGGTCACGAACTAAAAGTTCTTATGACAATTTTTGCCAAAATTGAATTAAGAACTGAAACTTCAAGTTATCTATATTTTATTTTAGTTAAACGACCGAATTCAAATGTCTCTTTATCGGCAAAAATGCGTTTGGAAATAGCATTGAGCGCAGGAAAAGACATTAGCTCAATAATCCAAACCTTGTCTTTTCCAAAAATAATATTATTGACTTAAGAACTTTTACCCCGCGAGCACAGAATAGTTGAATTCGACCTAGCTGTGAAGCTAGCTCGCCTACATCCGCCACGGGCTGGTCACGCCATAGAACGCGCGGGTCAGCGACGTGGAAGAGGCATCGTCAATGCCGCCGCCGCCGCGGTGGTTGGTGCGTGGGCGGCGGTGCGCGGGAGGGGCGCGGAGGGGCGGGGCGGAGCGATGAGGGGCGGGGCGGGCGCCGGGTACAAATGGGACCACACGCCGGGAGCGACGGGGCGAGCGGCCGCCCAACCGACACGCTCTTTCCATTACGGCCCGCGGCGCCACTCCCGCCCACACGCACTGGGCCAGCGCAGCCGAACACTGGGCCAACGCAACTGAGCACTGGACCAACGCAACTGGGCACTGGGCCAAAGCAACTGAGCTCTGAGCCAATGCAACGGAGCCCTGGGCCAACGCAACGGAGCACTGGGCAAACGCAACTGAGCACTGGGCCAACGCAACGGAGCACTGGGCCAACGCAACTGAGCACTGGGCCAACGCAATTGGATACTGGGCCAACGCAACTGAGAACTGGCCCAACGCAACTGGACACTGGGTCAACGCAACTGAGAACTGGCTCAACGCAACTGGACACTGAGCCAATGCAACTGAGCACAGGGCCAACGCAACCGAGCACTGGGCCAACGCAACTGAGCATTGGACCAACGCAACTGCGCTCTGGGCCAACGTAACCGAGCACTGGACCAACGCAACTGAGCACTGGGGCAACTCAACTGACCACAGAGCCAACGCAACCGAGCACTGGGCCAACGCAACTGAGCACTGGGCCAACGCAACTGAGTACAGGGCCAACGCAACTGAGCATTGGACCAACGCAACAGAGCACTGGGCCAACGCAACTGAGTACTGGGCCAACGCAACCGAGCACTGGGCCAACGCAACTGAGCACTGGACCAACGCAACTGTGCACTGGGTTCCCCACACAGCGCAAAGGGGCGTTTGTCGTACACTTGGGTTTTATTTCTTGGCGCGTAGGGGCCTGTCTCATTGCATTTCGCGTCGTTCTCGGCCGTGCTACTAGATGTTGCATAATCACGACCTATCAAGCAGTTCTGGTGATAATGCGACATCTAGCAGCAGAACCGAGAAAAATGCGAAATGCCGTGAGATATTCCATCGTGAAGACAGGACCTCAAGCGCCAAGAAATAAAATCCCAAGTATAGTATGTCTGTAACAACGGAAGCACGAAAGACGAACCCTGTAGCATTTAAAAATAGGCTTACATTTTCTTTCTCGTGTACGATTGATTGAGTCCGCGCGCGTCAAGTGCTAAGGTCAATACTCTAGTAAGTGTAGTGCACTTTTTTTCTGTAAGCTAGAACAAAGAAGAGAAAGGAAAGATCACGCGCGGTCCGTGATCCGTTTATTAGGGCACTGCTTCCGGTATTCGCTTGGCGTGTATCAGAGAAGCCACGAAAAACAACCAATGAGAGCAACTGACCGAAAGACACTGAGAGTACTGGCCGAAAAAATCGTCCAGACGATGGCTGAAATAGATCTGTAGATCTAGCTATCTAGCCAATATTAAAACCCCTTCACCGTCGGGACTCAAAACATACGATCTGTGCAGATACTCTTTGAATCTGAATCAGTGAAATTGTCACTGATTCAATCAGTGAGAGTCGAAATCTCTGATATCTTCAGTCGATATGTGTAGTTTCGCCGACAATCAGTGAATATGCGTACTTTTCCATAATGACCGCCTGCATTTCACTGGTCGTCAGTGGTAAAAGTGCCGCGCCACCATCGCTCACTAATCGTTCAGTCGTTCGCGAGCTGCTGTCGTTACAGATTTCACTAATTCAAACAGTGAAATTTCACTTATTCAAAAAGTGGACCTGATTTTCACTGATTTGTTCAGTTCAATTCACTGATTGTTAGTGGCAGGGTTATAACTGACACCATCAGTGAATAGTCACTGTCAATCAGCAGTTTTTCACTGATTCAGACTGAGAGAGTACCAGCAATACTGTCTCTGAGAGCAAAAGTCATCCGGCGGGAGTAGTGTGGAAACATCGAAATGAATTTGAGCCACACACATGTATTGACTCTCCAACACATTAAAACTTGAAAGACATAAAGCGGCGAAACATGTCTGGCGAAGGCCCACTGTGTCTCCGCGCGGCTGCGTCGTAATTCTCCCGTCGCGTGCGTCATCGCTGCAGCCGAAGCTTCGATTGCCTCCGACCTTGCACCTCCCACCCCCCGCACGAGGCGGACGGGGCGGGGGTGGCAGCGCCAGCGGCGGTCGCGGACCACTCCTCACGCTGCCAGCGAGGTTCATGTCGCCTATCGCTCGCCTGCCTACCGTCCCCTTCGTGTTGGTGAGAGGGGTGGTAGTGGGTGATATAAATAAAAAATGATTAGATGCGTAGATGGTACGAATAAATACATATTTTGACCATAAAGGATCAATCAATATTGACTTCAGGAATTAAAACTTCGGTAGAAATACATTTATTTTTCGCACGTTTAGTACGTGCGTGAGCAATACAATGTGTCATCCATGTATTGCTCTTGACAAGGCACGTACTGAACGTGCAAAACGGTGAGCCAAAAATAAATGTATTTCTACCGAAGTTTTAATTCCTGAAGTGTCAATATTGATTGATCCTTTATGGTCAAAATATGTATTTATTCGTACCATCTACGCATCTTATCATCTACCAGGATCAACAGGAAGAATCTACATCAATTTCAATAAATAATGAGTAACCGGCCGGCCGTATTTCGAAATCCCTCTCTCCCTCCTGTAACGCCTTATATGTGTAACGTGCGCTTTAACCACCCTCTAATAATTACGTAATGCTTGAGACAACCCCCCCCCTCGGCCATGACAATAAGTAAAATGAATTATAAAGCAGAATAAACGAATTGTATTAATTGTATTTGTGCTGATCGCGACCATACGCAAGACTTAACACATGGTACAGTTTTCCTGCCCTATGTGAAGAAAGTAACAGATCGCATAGGGAGATTGTTAACTAGACATGGGGTCAGAACAATTTTTAAACCCACCCAACAACTTCGCAACATATTACGCTCAGCGAAAGATCCCCAGGATCGCATGTCTCTAGCCGGAGTGTATAGAATTCCTTGTTCTTGCGGGTCCGTGTACATAGGCACTACGGGGAGAAGTTTCAATACACGAATAACAGAGCACAAAAGGAACTGCCGTTTAGGACAAACAGAAAATCAGCAGTTGCCGATCACGCGCTGTCAGGACGCGGCCACGACATACGCTTTGAAGCTACTGATATTCTCTCCACCACCACGCATTACTATAGCAGACTCCAAATGGAAGCCATCGAAATTTACAAACATAAAAATAATTTTAACAGGAAAGAAGAAGGGGAAAAGTTAAATAAAGCATGGTACCCGGCACTTCGTTACGCAAAATCTCGGCAGCCAACCAGTACCGCTGACGTGGCGCAGCAGCCCATTAACACCGCCGACGCGCCCAGCCAATCACGCGCGATCACCGGTGACGCGACCCAATCAGCCGCGAGCGCGCGAACCTCGGCGCGAACCGCGCGTATAAATACGGCTCCTCGACGCCGTAGTGCATCAGTCGACGACGTGCTGCCGGACAGAGTTCTTCGCCCCCGCCAGCGTCACCACTGAAGATGCCTACCACAGCTGTAGGCGAAACGTCTGGAGTAGTCTCCGTTGGACCACGGCCTGCAAGCCCGGCAACTTCCCACAATGAATTGTATTTGTGTTCAATGTAAGAATTTATGATAATTAAAGGTAGAAATAGCTGGCGATGCGAATTGCATGTAACAATAAAATTGAGAACTATTGCTGAAGGAAGGACGTGTAGGTGAGAAAATTTCTGACAGGCCTTGCACACGTCGTCATGGATGACACATGGGCCCCGTGTCTACGCGCTAATTTAATTGGATTCGAGAATATACTATAGATAAGTTGGGAATATTTTCTTTGTAATCTAACATACTGTATCATTGATGAAAGAATATTTTCATTTATTGCAACAATGTATACATCACACTTGTTAAAAGCAATTTTTACAGCAAATGTTGAAAAATGTTTAAAAGAAATATCAGCATTACGTAACACTAAACTAAGACCCCCCTACCCCCCATTGTGCTTCTTTCCAGTAAAGTTTTCTTCTTCCTCTTTTCTGGAGATCTTATCGTAGGTAGATGTCATCTTATCGTCGACGTAGCCACGCTAGTTCGAAACCAATGTCATCACATCTCAAGAATGTTTTAGAATATTCACGTGACTTTCGTTTCAGGGAAATTATTTGATAATTCTCTATGAAAAGAACATTAACATTTTTTAAATTTCATTATTACACGTTAATTTCTCCTTTGTTAATCAGAATATTGTGAAAATGTACGGAAATAATACATAAATATTGTTAAATATTTACTGTTATGTAGTTACTAGCGAAATGATTGTTTCTGATAATTTGAAAGTATGTTCCTTAAAAGCGCCACTAATGTTTAAATTTTCTAATAACAATTATTTCTGGTACGTTTATTCCTATTGATTCCAGTACATATATTTTCTAAAATGTGAAATACTTGTACACTGTTCAGTCAGAGTAAAAGACATTTTTAAAAAAAGTTATAGATATTTTTTTAAATAAAGCTCCCTGATTACTTCTACAAAACATTTGTTTAATGTCTTTCTGGCCGCAAAAGCAAGAACTCAAAAGTTTCTCGAACAAACATTTTAATTATTTTGCTAATGAACTCGTTACGTGAAATGGTGGTTGCACTTGGCCACTACATTTATATTATTTTTACAATTTTAAATTTGTTATTTAATGCTGCTGCTGTTTAATTAGTAATTCGTGTATGAATTAATGTGTCTGTCGTATTTTAATCGAGTTTAATAGATTACTAGCATTACCTTAATAGTATATTACATGATTCAAAGACAATTTTTCATAATTTGAAACTATATTTCAGTTTCATTCCTACGTCGTAAAATAAGACGAAAATTACAAAAAATGTCTCCAGTCCGTACATAATAGCAAGTCTAGAGGTCAAAAGTCTCTCCAACAAACACATTTTAATTACTATGCTGATGAGGCGGGGACCACAAAATGGCGGTTACACGTAATCACCACGATCCGTCGCCCATATTTAAATTGCCAACCGCCGCTTTTGGCGAGGGCTTTGCGGGTGAGTCACACCACACCTCTTATGGTGACGTCCTTGCGTCCTGCAGTTTTTTCTCCGTGATTAATTTAACTCCATTCTCTTTTCGATTACCATAATCTCTTTGTATCTTCTGACAAGCGCCTGTCCATGTGGCTTATGAATAAATACTGCATACAAGTTACTCCGCCGCGCGTGTCTGTTATGAATGAGTATTTAATAATTTGATTCCAACTACTGGAATTCGAGGAGTCTGACTCACTGCGGTGTTGGTACGCCTGGGGTGGGGCTCGTTTTGGATTGTAATTGATAACCGTACCCACTAATTTGTTGCGGGGTAATTAATTTTCTTGTTAGCTGGAAGTTTTCAACAAGACGAAATCAAATGCTTTTAGCCAGTAGGGTTTGTGAAGTATATTAAAAATTATTTTCTTTTACTTATATTTGAGACACACCCACGCAATGTAATTCATAAATTACCCGTGTCTGGTGATGTCTTGAAAAGAAGCAGAAGGTTTGGTGGGTGTGGTCCAGCAAAGAGGGAAGGAAAATTCGGAAATAGTTCGGTGAGGCTTAAGTGAATTTGATCTAACTCTATAATAAGCCATGCCGAAGTTAATAAAGAATCTCGGAACGGATGTAGGATCTTGGAGCAGATTACTGGGTAGGTTAGTAGCTCGATAACGAGATTAAGAGAAAAATATAGAGCAAGTTATGGCAGCTACTAGCCACTCGGTTAGAAGATTATAAACTTTAAATTATATCTCTAACACATCGTGTAATGTGTACGTTTTGTGCTTCATTTCAGTGTAATTGAACTGTTATCTATTTATTCCTTTAATTAATCAGACTGAAAGTTATTTAACTGGTTTGAAACTAACTCACTAGTTATAGCGGTGGTGTTATATGCCACATCGTCTTAAATGAACTACCTAAAAGGCTGTATGCATTAAAATATTTCTTCTAATGAGTCACGAACATAAATAATGTAACTGAATTTGGTATAATTTTTGCCATTAACTTCGGCATAATCGTTATTTACTTACCCGTGGGATATCTTAAGCCGATCGCCATGTCATCGAAACCTGCTTATCTATTTCATAAAAGTCGTAATAATCTAAAGCTTTGTTTTTTGTACCAAGCTAACACATTCCCAGTAATACCTCATTCACAATGCCCACTTAAACGTAACATAATGCTTCGTTACGATAAACTTAACACTAAAATTTACACGTAAAAGAAGCATTCATAATGACTAACTTAACTTGGAACGTAGTTTTCCCCGAAACAATTAGATTTCAAAGTATTGAAGCTTAATCGATTGCCGATTTGTTTTTAGCGTGGTGGAAAAATCTTTTCATCATGTTTTCTAACTTGTTTCTTTGGTTTTCCCATCGATTTGTCTTAATATATAAATGCGAGTAGCTGCTGTATTAATGCTTGAAATTTCGTTTTTATAAACAACGATTCTCTATACCAAATTCACATGTAATTCGTTGAACGTAACTATTTTATTCGGCACATCAAGTTAAAGACACGAGAAAAATCACCCAATTTTTTACATTGAATTCACTTCTCCCATCAATACCATTCGCAATTGAACTGTTATCTATTTATTCTTTTAATTAATCAGAATGAAATAATTTAACTGGTTTGAAACTACCACTACATAACTGTAACGAAAAGACATAAACACAAACTACCTAAACATCATTTGAAATCCACCATGTTTGTTTCTTTTATGCTGCTCTCTGTTTGGTCTTCGGTAAAATTCCAACGTAAACTTAACGTAAAAGCTTGGAGCTTGCGAACTCTTAAGTTTACGGTCTTACGTCAACGGTTACGTCAAGGCATTGTGAATGGTCTCGCTTAGTAACACATTTCTAGGTTTTGCGGTTACGTTACGTTTACGTTCAAGTTTGCTTTGCGAGTAGGGCCTTAATCAAAAGTATACTTGGTTTTTTTTTCTTGGCGCGTAGGGGTATATCATCAAAATGGAACATCTCACGGTATTTCGCGTCGTTCTCGGTTGGGCTTGTAGGAGTCGCATGATCGCCCGCACTGCTCGATACAGTCGCGATTATGCGACTCCTAGCGGCACAATCGAGAACGACGCGAAATACCATGTGATATTATTCCATTTTCATGACACCCCCTCACCCGCAAAGAAAGAAAAACCGAAGTATAGTAACGTTATCAAGTTTGCACTAACCGATTACTGAATACTGATTACTGAATTTGCATTAACTATATGTTGCTTCTGTTCTGAGAAATTTGATTTATATTTTTTTTGAATTTTTAACATAAAAAACAATTAAAAACGGTATGACGTACTACGGACAGAAGAGCTATCTGTGCACGTTGTTTAAGCTCTGGAATCTCTGCCCTAACTCATGCATATATTAAGTTCAATTATGAATAAATAAGCAACGAGGGTTTGGAAAGGATTGGTATGAAAATATTCCATCCTCTCTAATAAATACTATTTGCAAAGGCAAATAAGGTACGTGGAGTAATATCTCTTGTCATGCTCTTCGTAAAAGAATTGACATATTGTCGCAAGACCGTAGAGAGCAATCTTAGTAAAACTACATTCTCCACTGAGTTAATTTTAATGGCGAAGCTTTAATTTAATAAATATATGGGAGGCAATACACATTCACAAGCTTTAACATTAGTAAAAGTTGTTGTGAAAAGAATAATCGTTCTGCTCGTCCTTCACAGACAATGATTTTACCTTTGGTCCCAATAAAACTCATTTTCGCGTACAGGACCAGTACCAAAGTGCTTTAATTCCTTTTAGCTTATTTTAAGTGTTCTGAAAATCTTAAACTTTGAAAGCCTTTGATACACCTTCAGGAACATAGCAACATTGATTGAAAAGAGATAATTACTATTAATATTAAAGGCAGTTTTCTTTCCATTCACAATAATATGGTACAAACATCTAGCGAAGAAGAAAAGAAAGCGAAGAAATTATGTTGATACCACAGAGATAACAATTTATATTATTTCTTGCTTTTTCCTTGTACAATAGATTTTAAGTACAACTTTATAGTTCAATATGTCTTATATTGAACATGAAAGAAGAAATAAAAAAATTGAAAAAGAAAGACAAAACAGTTTCCAGAAAGATGCTTGGAAACAAATCTTGCTTAATAAGAACATTGCATTTATGCACTAGATAATTCCCAATTGTAATACCACATCAACTTTTGCAATATCAACGATTACACAGACTTTGTGTCTATCGAAATGAAATAATTCAAAAGGAAATAAAAGAAGCAGAAGAGCTGCGTGGCACTTGTTCGTATTGCGTAATCGTTCTAAACTGAGTTCCTCTCAATATTTTAAATTCACTGAAAGGTGGATAACGAAAACTATAACTTTGCAAAAAAAAAGAGAGAGAGAGAGAGACAAAAGATCACTCTATATCAGCTCAACAAGTAAGGCATATCCTAGGCAATCTATGTTCTATAGCAATCACAAGGAGCTCAAGATAATATCGCAATTACTACTGAGTGTGACACACAGCCAACCTCCCCAGTGTACCAGCCCTGCCCCGCATATGAAATCGTGTCTGGTCTAAAATGTTGTTAACCTCGACTATCCTCACATTCTTAGCTTAGATAGCTTAGGGCTTAGATAACTCAGGGTTTTAACTGATGACGTGTAGTGACCGGAAGGTCTAGGGTTCGAGTCCAGACGGTGGCAGGATTTTCGACACTAGCTAGATAGCTCGGTCGAATTCAGTCGCTGTCTGGAGAATTCTAGAGGCCGGCTGCTCTGATCGGTACTTTTCCGTGATTTTCTCGATCAGCGTAGGGAGCTATGCTCTAACAAACGAGCCACGGACTGCGCGCGATATCTCTCGTTCCCTTTCCTTGCTCGTTTTTCACCCCTTAAACGCACTTACACTATAATGTACTACCACTTCAGGAACCTTAAAATGTCTCTTCAAAACAATTGTCGAAAGCATTCTAATCGATTCATCTTCACAAGGTACTTTGAATGAACTATATCAATGTGTGCCTTGAAATTCCCCAGTATTCGTTTTAAGGGAAAATGGTATCGTTTTTTCGACGAAAAAATTGAATATCTTTAATTACAAAAATGTTTTCTTCATAATTTCTCCTTTAAATTCTATATATAACATAGCTGCAAAAATCTTAAAACATATTAAAAGTTGATTTTTGCGAGAAGGTTTGTGCCACGCTCACCATTCGCCATCTGTCATAGTCGTCCGTTAAACTGTCAGTTGTTTTCAGGTGTGTTGTTGAAAAATCCCGCTTCAATGGATTGTCACAAAGACTGACGATAGTACCAACGTTGTCTAGCCAATGCATTAGGTTGGTTACCATGATTCCTTGTACCTCATTTGTTTTCTGTTTGTTTACAAAGTACTTCCACGTGAGTTTTTGTGTGCAAGTGATGGTCGTGTTTACTGGTTGTTTCTATTTCAAGAGTGGTTTAAACAAAGGAAAAAGTATTATAAAAACGGAATAATTGGTAGAAGAAAAAGCATCTTAATTTACAGTGTAGTAATTCGTCTGCTACATTGCCCAGTGAAGAGCCAAGAATTCAAAACACGGTTGATCTGCAGCACTACCACTGAAGCTACCTCTTGGCAGAAACCTGTTACTTCCGTGCCTAAAAGGGCCTCTCTCAAAATATTTTAAGGAATTGAAGGTGAGTACAAGTTACTAAATTAAGGAGGCGGAAAGTTTGGAATTGTGAACATGAACATACCCACTGAAGCATTGCAAGAATGTAAGAGCTGCAAGTATTGTTGTGATGGAGAATATCAATTGAAATTTGTTTGCATGTGACTATGCAGATGAAATTAAATTATTTTGAAGTAATTGCAACTTTAGTAACTCGTTTTTTAGCAGTTCTAGTGGTAGTGTTGTTGTGGGTGGCATTGATATAGACCTCTACAGTGTTAATATTATAATAGTGTACGAGTATTAGGTAAAGGAAAACAGCTGGTTATTTATTGTATGAGATTATGAATCGTCCATATTCTCCTTCAAAATTTGATAATTATAATTATGCTATTAAATGTGTAGTTCAGGATGTATCCCGGAAATCAATAAAAGAAGCTGTGAAAGACTTAGTGACTGAATATAATCGCATTTGTAATTTCACATTATTATTAGATGGAATATGGCACAAGAGAGATCACACATCAATTAATGGGGTTGTCAGTGCTACTAGTGTAGACATAAAGAAAGTTATATGTGTCACAGATATCCAAATATTGCAGATGTATAGGTAAATTAGAAATAAACACATAATAAAGAGCGTTGCAAATTATTGTCGAGCTAGTGGAGGAATGAAATATTTAATATTGCAGAGATTTCCAAAAATTGCAGGTCTGAAGGTAGATAACTTCAGATCTTAAAAATTAACACATTATAAACTGCATTGGAAATTATTATGGGGCTAATGGAGGGATGGAAGTGGGTGATATTGCAGATATGTCCAAATATTGTAGGTGTGTAGGTAGATTAAAAATTAGCACATTATAGACAGTATAGAAAATTATTATGGGGTAATGGATAAATGAAAGTGGCTGATATAGAATAGATGTCCAAATATTACACATGTGAAGGTGGATTAAAAATGAGCACATTATAGACAGTGTAGAAAAGTATTATGGAGTAGTGGAGAAATGGAAGTGGCTGATATTGCATAGATGTCCAAATATTGAGATTGTGTAGTTAGATTAAAAAATGAACACTTTATGAAGTGTTCATTATTTAATCTAAGTACACATTGTAAAGTGGCTGATGAACACACACTATATAAAGTGTTCATTTTTTAATCTAACTACACATTATAGTGGCTGATATACACACTTTATAAAATGTTCATTTTTTAATCTAACTACACATTCCCAATATTTGGACAACTCTGCAATATCAGCCACTTCCATTCCTAATGCTATTCTATTCCTAATTCACTATTACTAATTAATTTGGGTTACTGGAGGAATTAATGTTGCTGATATTACAGAGATGTCGAAATATTGGGAATGTGTAGGTAAATTAAAAAATGAACACTTCATATACTATTGCTAATCATTATGGGGCTGATGGAGGAATGGAAGTGGCTGATACTGCGGAGATGTTCTCCGAAATCCTCTCTGAATTTTCTGGAATTACGAGGTAAACTAGTGATACTAATACATACATTGCGTACTTTCGTGCCCTATTTTTCAATGGAAAATTACGAGAAAAGTATTCAAATTTTTGAACGTAGTAAAAAAACGATGGAGCCATGTTTTGAAAATTTAGAAAATATTCCAGAGACTTCACGTCTTGCACCCCCCCCAAAATCGATTTAAAATTCAAGGGGCCGTGACATCAGCCAGATCGATTACGCAATTCCAATTCTGGTGTAATTCTGCTGAACGGTTTAGCCACTAGCGTAGTTCAGGGACGGAATGACAGACATTTTGCCGTCAATTAATTTTCGCTATCAAGGACCCACAAAACAAGGATTCTGGCGATCACAGGGAGATTCTAGGTGATAGAGGATTTTTTCCCCTAAATTTAGCAAGTGAATTTATCCACATTTTCGTTACCTGGACACCGTAATAAGAGTTCTTCTGTGCAAAATTCGCTGTATTTCCGCGCATTATTACATAACTTTCTCTCTATTCCGTATCGAGAAAGGAAAATGTATCGATTCCTCACCAGGAGACAATTTGAATGATTCATTTCTCTCGTTTGGTCGGCCGAAAGAGTTCGCCGGTGAGTGACCGACAGAAGGAAGCAGGCTACTCGATTAATATAAATAAATTTAGAGTATGCTGAGAGTGAGTTCGTGATTGGCCCAATTCTCGTTCGTGCGAACTGAGCAATTCAACATCGATATTGTTTTGTTTCTTTATGAAGCGTTGTGAAAGACCACGGATTCCAAACACCACAACAGGAATATCAGAAAATCATGGTCATAAAGGTATTTTTGTATTCTGTAATTAGGGAACGTTATTCAAACAGTTTAATGGCATGGTTGTTATTCCATTCTTGAAATGACATCCGATGACTTGTAGTTCTGCCGGAATTCCCAAACTATGGTCGATGGGATACCTAGGGACTGAAGATCAGCTGTTTGTGCGACCATTAGAAGAGCATCTAGGGCATTATATACTACGTATATTGTCTATTATGAGTGCCCATTTTTTTAAATATCAAAAAACAAAAATGAAGGAGAGCTAATGAGCCAGTACCACGAACTGTGAAATTATGTTTCAAAATTTGTACTTTTCATTTTCAACTAATTCAACTAATGCTACTAATTTTATTTTTATTTCCGACTTTTCATGTGCAATGTTGTTAGGACCTGCTGACCATGAAAATTGCAGCGAATTAGGAGTTTTTGGACCTCAATATTGCAACTCATAACATACGAAGTACATACCAAAGTTTTTCGAAATTTTTATCCCAAAAGCTTTGAGGGTCTTGTACACAAAGTTGAAATATATTTGAGAAAGCTCGGTATTTCTGTCTTCATTCTGCTAGCTTGCGGGAGGGATTTTTGATTTCCAGAACGAACATTTCACTTTGAGCCATATTCTCTCATTTTTCGGGACCGAGATAAACGGGAGTCAAATTACTGCAACAATAATTATATTTAATTGCTTTTAAAATTGTGTATCAGGTTTCCTTCAACTACGTTTGTCTCCATCTGACATTCATTAATGGAAAGGGGTAATTTATGTTTTTCATAGTTAAAATGTATGTTTTTGTCTGTATTACTCATCAGAAGTCAGAAGGTTCTGAAATAAATCCACTGAAAGAAGTAAAGAAATTAATCACATAATTCATCACAAAATACATTAAATATAGAAAATAATTAATGTACATGCCAGAATGGACTTATTCACGCACCATTGTATTATTTTTATTGTCATTCGACCAGATATTTGTGAACTAGTTTTTAAAAATTTATTTATTTATAGTCGCATCAACTGCGAGTTTATTAGCGACTATTCTGTAAGTTTACAATAAGGTACATAATTTTATCTTATATAGCGTTAGTTCTGTAAGTTTACATAGGGTGGTTACATATTTTTCTTTTACAATTATACATTTTTGTTCATTGAATAGTTAGACATTACAGTTTATATTACACCAGTGGTTGTAAATATTTCACTACATGTGATAATTTACACAGTATATTTACTTAAAAACAATATTACAGTTGGTATTACAGTTCGACATTTATTGATTTACAAAATTTTAATTATTTTCTTGTAGGATGTTTGAATGAAGTAAGGCGTCAGTATTGAAGTTCTGTAAGATTGATTGGCGGAATTGATTGTACATACGATATTCATGAATGATGTGTTATTGTTATTTGTACATTACATACGTTGAAAATTGGGGGAGTATTCTTGTTTATTGGGTGGAGGTGAGTAAGCCTCGTGTGTTCTGATCTAATTCTGGTGATTGTAACTTGATCTTTGCGGCACTTTTTGTTTTAAGTTTGCAGGTTGTAGAAGTTTTCTATCTTCTTATGAATACTGCTAGCCCTACAAATCTTCCAATCTTGGCTCCACTTGGTTTTCATTCTGAACTGTTTTGAATCCAAAACTTTCCCTCCGTTTGACATTCCGAGGAAGCTGTTCGTTAATGGAAAGATTCCAGTGATGTTCCGGCGATTACCATCCGACGGAATTTATAGAAATCTATCAGGGGACAAAGTGTCTAGAAAATTCATCAGCGGTTTCGTTAACGATTAAAATTTGGCCTCCGTGACAGCCATTAGTCCTGTAACGAACTTCTCCAGCACTTAGACATTAGCGAAGGCGGCTCTTTGAGATCTACCTAATGGATTAATTTCTTGTGACAAATGACTTTACTTCCTACCCTATAATTCATTTCCTTATGAGTTTGAAGTCATATGAATAAAAAAGTGATTGAGATGAAATGACTTGGAAGAAACGCATAGCCGTTAGGGATAGAACATGTTACCGCACCGACAATAATCTATTACGTTCTACGCTCCTGTAAATTTGTTTTATTTCAGTCACATATCTCTTGCGATTTTTAATGATCGTCACTGTAGTAGTTTAAGTAAGTGTAGAGGTAATTTTCTAGAACAATATATCAATGAGACATTTAGGTTTTGAACTCAATGGTACTACAATTTTGAAATTAAGCAAGGAGATAGTGATTTGGAATTTTACGCACGAAATAATGATTGAATGCAGGGAAGTGAGAAGTGTCACTATTCAAAATATTCGAAAAGAAATCACGAATATCATGTTAGTAGTTACAGATTCAGCATCTTACTTTCGCAAAAGTATAAGTGTATTAGTTATTATTGATGTTGTAGTAATATTGTAGAATGTTAGTAGATAGATATCACTATTCAAAAATTGCTCCATAATATTTTTATTCTATTAATTCATTTAAGAAATTAATTTCTATCTGACATTTAGGGAAGAGGGTGGAACGTAGCAATTTAAAAGTGCCAAGTCATTAGAACGTTTACACAATTTTTCTTCTACAACTAGGTTCTGCGCCCTCACAAAATATGAAATGAGCAAATTAAATTCGGTAATGTTTCAGCATAGATTTTATTTTATTACTACCACAATAAAATGTATTAAGGCCATGAGATTCTTCATTGTAAGTTATGAGAAAAGGCAGAAATCATGTTATACTTCAACAACATTTCGATTATCTCTTTTATCTCCTTCAGAGTAAATCATAATAAAACAGTGGATGATATAAGCCTTTGTGAATGAACTGTTTTTCAATATAAAAAAACAACACTAAAAGGAGGGGTTATGTGCCACACATAACATTTACTCGTTTTTCTTTTTCGAAATTAAGAATTTAAATTTTTGTATGATTTGGAGGAATCGTAACAATGTAGGGCCAAGTTGGATCAAAAGTTTCACAGAATGACAATATTACAGAAGGTTATTTATTTACACTTGAGTAGAAAGAGTTGAATTTGTCATAGGAGCGTATTAACTTCTGCTGCAACGGTCGCAGGGTCGAATCCTGCCAGGGAATGAATGTTTGCTTGTGACGTGATCGGGCTCTCCCGACCACCATTTTGTGTTGCTTCTGCTTGCTTTCCTCACTCGCCAGGGAGGCACTTGCGCCCAAGTACGCGAGACCGCAGGGCTGTCATGGAATGTCTCCTGTATTATTACAGCAGTATACCTTCCCTTTGCGGCTCTCACACGCAACCAATATTTGTAAAGAGATATCTAAAGAAAGAGGATTTCACGGAAACGTGACGAATTGTACTTTGACTCCAAAAATATGGAGGATTTGTTTAAGAACGTTTTAATTTAAGAAGGATTTTTAAATTTTTTTCTTTAACTATTAACTATTTAACACTTAACTCATGTATTAGAATTTGTATTTGAAAAAGTCTAAATAAAAAAAGAAATGTAAATAGTCATGTAAAATGCAAACCGAAACGCACGTCAGGATACTTGAATTTATATCATGAAATAACTCCTAAACGAAGCGTTCTAGAGCCTTAAGAACTGACATTTTGAGGCGCTAAAAAGTTTCTCACACCGTAATCTACAGGATGAGATCTTTTCGACTATTCTATTACATTCTTGGTGGTTCGACGCTTCTCGATTCTACCCCATCTGTTCAGAGCCTGTAGAATCTGCAAGTGTATGTGAAATTACTGATTACTTCATATTCTATGCGAATGAATTACATGTATGTACCTCTTTGCTCGATAATAAAGTTAATTAAGAATAGTTTGTATTTACAACGGTGTATTATATTGTTATCAATTACAAGGTGACATATAGAATAAGTGACTGAGTATAAGGGGACATTGGAGAAATAAATTATAAGTTTAATAAGGAAATGGAAAAATCAGGAAGAGGGTGGGGTATATCATGCGAGAGTTCTCTCACGGGTACGCTAGTTATTTCATGTTGCAACTCGTAAGAGCATTAGTCTCGTAAGTGTAGAGCGTGTTTGAACAAAGCCACATAAAATGGTTTTCCGAAACATTGCACGCACTCTGCTCTAGAACAATTACAAATGAAATATGCTCGGATATTCCTGCAAGAAATTAAATATTTTAATAAAAACGTTTCAGGAATACTTTAATAACATGGCACCGTATAGGATGTACACAATACAACAGTTCTTTAAATACCAAGAAAATAATGTTTTTTTAAAAATATTTTTGTGAATAACACACATGTGAATAACATATTTAAAATGTGCTGGCTCTTCTTTGGAGCCTCGCTGTCGCATGACGTTAGATGTGGCGTACGCAATGGCACCTTGAGTATTAGGACTCGGTCGGTATGCGCAATGTAAGAATACGCGCTATGTCAATTAAATGTGCATTTAAATACGTGCACTTTAAGGTGAGAATTAAAGCTTAAATTGTTTTTTATGATTTTATCCGAGTTTGGATATCTAACAAAACCCTAAACCGCACTTCACACTTCACAGCTGTTCGTTACTCATTTAACATCTATTACTCTGAGCTTGTTCTAATTTAATTGTAGGAGGAAAGACTTTGAAAGTTGCTGCGGGTGAACTATTCCAATCTCTAATTGCTGTGTTACAAAATGAAATGAAATGAATTTTTGTTCATGTCATGTGATGAGAAGCAACGCTTGTGTGCCTCTGATGAGGGAATGTTTGGCGGGAGCGCGGGCGTTGAGCAAACAGCGCGGCCTCCTGGATAATCGCGAGCGCCGAAGCGGCGGCTGCCCTAACGACCGGGAGCGCCCCGCGCGGCGGCGGTTGCTATGGTAATCGCTGTTTGATATGCGAGCGCGCGCGCGCCGCCGTTGCCATGCAAATGCCCCGCGCCCGCGCCCTCGCACGCCCACGACGCCGCCCCCCGCCACCATCTCTGCCCCCGCCTCCACCTCCGCCCCCGCCTCCGCCCCCGCCTCTGCCCCCGCCCCTACCTCCGCCTCCTTCCCCGTCCCCGCCACAGCCTCTGCCCCCTCCTCCGCACCCGCCTCCACCCCACCCTCCGCCCCGCTCCAACCCCGCTCCGCCACCGCCATCCCTTCACCCCCACCTGCGCTTTCACCCCCGCCCCCGCGTCCTAGTCCGTCCCCGCCTCCGCCGCCGCCGCCTCATGCGCTCCTCCGCCAACTCCATTCACGTCTCCTCCGTTCCGCCCCCGCCTCCGCTCCTTGCTTCACCCCGCCTCTGCCACAGCCGCTGCCTCCGTTCCTGCCACCGTCTCCGCTCCCCCGCCCTCGCCACTGCTATCGCCCCCCACCACCACCGCCTCCAGCACCTCCACCACCTCCGTCTGCTCTCCACCTCCTCTCCCCTCCCGCGCCACCATCACCGCACCCGCCACCTCCTCCGCCCCCATCCCCACCATCGCCTCCACTACCGTCTCCGCCACTGCCACCGCAACTACCTTTGCCATCACCACCGTCTCCGTCTCCACCTCCGTTTCCGCCCCCGCCTACGCCCACGCTTCCTCCTTCGCCGCCACCACCGCCTCCGCCCTCGTTTCCCTCCTTGCCCCCGTCACCACCTCCACCCTCGCTTCCGCCCTCGCCCCCGCCACCGTCTCCGCCCACGCTTCCTCCTTCGCCCCCGCCCCCGCTTCGGGCCTCGCATCCTCCGCCCCCACCACCGCCTCCGCCCTCGCCCCCGCCTCGGTATCCGCCTCCACCACCGCCATTCCCACAGCCACTGTCTCCATTCCTGACGTCGCGGTCACATGAACCCCCGCCGCTGCCACCAAAAGGATGGGAGGACGATGCTTTTAACGCATTCAGTGAATTGACTTTCCTCCTCTGTAACGTCAGATTGTTCGTGCACTCTTCCATCCCCTTCTGCGTCGACAGTGTCTTAACACCCTTCGCTGCAATCCCTCTCACGTAACCAATTAATTATGTCGCCCAAGAATTTTAAGGAACCTACGAACATGTTCTTATCAATAGGCACTACTGTTGTTTTTTACTTTATGAATTATACACATGTTCTAAGATTTTTTTCGTTTCTTTTTTCACCGTTCTTTGCCGTCTCGCGTTTCGTTTCTCTTTTTCCCTGCGAACGACTTTCCTTCATCTGCCATTTCGCCTTCCGGTACATTATACTTCATCCCGAGACTACCGCTAGCAGTGATCTTGCGAGACAACCGCTGCCTTCAAATGTGACGTTCCCTCTTCAACATCCTGCTCCTCTTGCACAATGTCGTATCCCCCCCCCCTCCGCTACAGTGTTCATCATCGTCAACAGCTGCAAGCATTGGAACAAGGGTATCCAAACGTTTGTAGAGGGGGGCCAAATCGTCGACGATTTTGATAAGTCAATAAATTGATGTAATATACAAGTGAATTCATTTACGTCAATATCTTTATTAAATTTTCCCCTTTCTATAAGTCAAAATATATCGAATTTATAGCGCTAATTTTTGTATTTAACGATAAAACGTATTATTTTTTTTTGTAAAAAATGGCGACGTGTCATCATAATATTATGTAATAAAAATTTTACAAATATTTAAAAAATGTATTTTGCTTGGTTAAAAATATTCGGGCAATTTTCTCAACACTTAAGCAACAGCCAAAGACACGTAGTAACGCCAATTATAACATTGCACCAATTTTTGCACTTAACGTTTCAACTTTACTTTACGTGATAAATTGAGTCTGTTTTTCAACAAAAGTACAGCATAAACAATATGAATGGTTTTCAGCTTCCTAAAAATATTGAATCCTATAAAAAAGAAGCATTCATCGGTAAGATTTGAGTCTCCACCTCCCTTAGACACGGGTTAAGGTATGCCATGTTACAATCTAAATACGGGATGGTGAACCCTCTATTCTTAGCCGCTTCATTCTCGTGTTTTGTGAAGGTGTTCATCTCCTCCTGTTTTGCTGCCTCTACCTGCGTTGCTTACCTTCTCGGGCGGTTCAGTGGTTAGCGTGCTCGCTTTCCACGGCGCAACCCCCGGTTTGATTCTGTGGTTCGAGTGCTGTGATTAACATACATCATGTTACTAAATATTGGATGGTGGACGTCTTCTCTTGGGCTCTTCATTCTCTTGTTTTGCGAAGACGTTCATCTGCTCCTGTTCTGCTGCCTCTACCCGCGTTGCCGTCCTGGGAACAGTTCCCTCATTGTAGAATTCCTCCAGCCCCGGCGTGATGCCACCGCTGAAGCAAGCTCCTTATCACTGCCTTCGTCTCTCAGCCCTGAGCGTTTTATTTGCCCAGCCAGGAGACCGCCAGTTGCAAGGAGGAACATACTTACAACCAGTTTAGAACGTTACTTAGATGCATCTGCCGCTATTACTGTCGGCTTTCGTAACATCTGTGCGCTACTCCGAAACTTCAGACGAATGATAACAGATTACGAATTCACGGGCGGAACCGCCAAATGAAGTCCAGTTTACAAGTACAGTAATCCCTCAGCATTCGCGAGAGTTAGGTTCCCCAAAAACATCGCCATTGTTAAATCCGCGAGTGTTGAGTCTATCTTTTAATGAAGAAAGGCGAGTTAGGTTCCTGGATATAGAAAAACTGTTAAAAATGAAAGAAAAATATCTGACAAACAAGTGCGGTTTTGCAGAAAGTGATACTTTGATCTCCGACGCCTGCCAAGTTTGGTTCCCAGATGACGCCGATAAAGGAAATGAAATGTGCTCGCTTAAAAGAAAATGTAGACTAAAAGACGCACTCGCGAATGTTAAAGTCGCTAATGTTATAACTGGTAGCATTTCTCTAATCGCGAATGTTCGAAACTCGCGAATTCGCGGATGTTGAGGGCTTACTGTAAATTAAAATTCTTGTGAAGAAACACTTTTAAATTATTGATGTGAAATGATACAATCCTGAAAGATGTAGAACATTTATTTTATGGGTTAAGACCCCTGTTGTTTGTTAGTGAATTCTAGAGTAGAAACAACGTATGCTGGATTATAAAAAAAATCCGGAAATAGAAAACTGGAATAAGTATGAAGTCAGAAAATATTTAGTGACTACAAAAAAAAAATAGAAAAGTTT